>OZ010714.1:14123077-14529191 GCA_963932345.1 Ophion ventricosus
ATAGGGCCGGCAAAACTTAAACTTCGAAGATTCCGGAAGTTTCGCTACATTATTGGCAAGAATTATTTTTTAATCCAAACAATTAACACACGTTCTTGTGAAGAGTCGCAAATTGAGATGGCATTTTATTTTCTAACTATACTAAAGTTCGTATACTTTGATCTTCTTTTTTTAACAATACAATAAATATTACAGAGAATTAAAATCCTTGCAGAAGTGTCATAGGGATCCAATTGGATTCCGATACTCGTCCCCACGTCCTGGTACACTGCCAAAAAAAAGATTTAATTTAAATCGGATATATTCAAATTAAATAGGTTTTTCCCTTGTCTCACGGCCTACTACGACCTTATTTGTTTCAAATATTTTTTTTCTATTTGTTCAAGCTATTCTCTTTAAATATTAAATATATTCAAATTAAATAAATAAAGATTATATTGAAATTAAATAAATAAAGATAAAACACGATATATTGCACGAATACGAGAAAGGGATATAGGTTCATGACATAAACTGCAGAATGTTACAACAGTCTTCGAATGAAAACAAAGCCATGAGATTTTTGCGAGACTGAATCGTGTACCATTTTTCCGTCTGTCTCTTTTGTCTTATACTACCAGATGAAACCGAATCACAGATTTATTAAGAATAAACAAAATATTGACTTATTAGACGATATTAAATAGATCTTGATTTGAATAAATAAATATATTTAAAAGAAATCATTTCAATAATGGAATGAAATAGGAAGAATTTGATTTTACGAAAAATCTAGTTAATTCAAATTTAAAAAAAATCAAATAAACGCATCTAGTTAATGTCAAAAGTATTTTTCTGTCAGTGTAGGGATCCAATGGGTCATCGCATTGGATCTTTATACTGAAACGTCACGCTCGTACATTGGATTCTAATTGAAATTCCCCACTGGAATCCAATGTACAAATCCAATTTGAATCCTAAAGGATTCCTACATTATCGAACAGAATCCGATTCTTGATGGATATGGGATCCATCAAGAATAGCATTCTGTATATTGAATTTTCTAACCAACATATGTAGATATGCAAAATGAGTGGATCCTAAAAAAGTATAAATTTTATCTTCAAAAAGGTACAAATCGCTTAATGGGAACTTACCGTCATGAAAAATGCATGAACTTCGGGAATGTTTTTTTATATCAAATAAATACTTTTGGAAATGGATTTCAACATATTTCACCAGGTCTGTAAATAAGAAACCCGAATTTGCCCATAGATCGCCCTAGCTGTCAATGTAGTTACCGCAAAGGCGATATGTGCTTTGTTGACATCTGACAAAGATTTTTAACTCACAACAATACAAGTTTCATACCCCAACATAGTTTGTTATAGCGTTGAACGTGTCGAATTTTGTGCCTGGAAACTACGACTTGGGGACAGCATTAATTTTCTGTTACCATTCGAAGAAAACTGCTGCAGAATCGCATCGAATGCTTGTCGAAGCTTACGGTGAGCATACTCTTGGCAAATCACACTGCTTTGAGTGGTTTAAAAAATTAAAAAATGGCGATTTTGACGTGAGAAACCAAGAACGTGGGAGGCTACCGAAAAAACTTTGAAGACAGCGAACTGCAAGCATTGTTGAATGAGGATGACAATGAAACGATTAGCACTGAACGATACCGACAACAAATGATCAATTTGAATCAAGCTTTGCGTGAAAAACGACCAGAATATCAAAAAGGCAACACAAAGTGATTTTGCTCCATGATAATGCACCATCACACACAGCAAAACTGGCCAAGAAAACGATTGAGGCGTTTAGTTGGGAAATACTTTCGCATGCGGCTTACTCATCAGATTTGACTCCGTCCGATTACCACTTATTTGCATCGATGGGAACCGTACTTCCTGAGCAGCGCTTCACTTTTTACGAAAATGTACGAAAACGGCTCAATGACTGGTTTGCCTCAAAAGAGCAACAGTTTTTTTTTGGCGTGGCATCCACAAATTGCCAGACAGGTGGGAAAATATATAGCTAGCAATAAACAATACTTCGAATAAAATATTTTTCATCATTTTCATACAATAAACGTGTATTTTCTATACAAAAATTCCGGTCTCATATTTACATACCTGGTATTATTCTATCAATGAAAATTAAACTCCAATTTCATTTATTTTTAAAAAATCCGAAATGGAGGCTCCATCTCCCGTCAAGTAAAACATGTGCACGGCGTGTTTTAGGTCTGCGCAGGGCTCTCCACAGCCTTGCCAGTTTATCTGAAACAAAAGAGGGTTAAAAATCATTAAACTCGACTAAATTTGGGGGGTCTTATCGTTTTTTGTTTTCTGAAAAATTCCTGCATAACTAAATGGCAGCTATTTGAAAAATGAAACCCACTCTTTTGGACCGATTTTTTTTTTGCTTTAACGGACGAAAAAAATATTTCTAAATCAATTTTCGACAAAAATCGCCTTCTGATGTCCCCGCAAATTGAATTTCCTCTCAATCGCGCAGAGATTCATGTGAATCGGTTTATCCGTTGAAACTGTAGAACGCTCCGCGCGCTGAAAAATGCATTCAAAGTTTAACGTCGAGGCTGTAAATTCTAAAAGACTCTAGATATGAAAATATCCTTTTACCCACGTGTTTCAAACACTTAAAGGATGCAAATTATCCAAAAAAAATCAAAGTGTTCATCGTCATTAACGGTAACCTAACCTTAAAAGGTATGTCCTAAAAAATAATTTGAATCACATCTTCAACACATCACAACTATAAAGTTGTTGGTGGATCTTTGGTATTCCCCGACAAATTTATGCACGGGATTATGGGAGAATATTTTTTTCCGGAGAACCAAGAAATTCCGGTTGCGAATATCAAATAAAAAATCGTCAAACGACGTAAATTGGGAAGTAGGGTGGAATCCGCTTGGATTCCAATGTGGACTCCCTAATTGGGGCGTCCCTATCAAATCCCTATAGGGATGTGGTAGGATCTGGGGACTCCCTCAACAAATTTCTGCACGGGAACTTTGACTTTAATTGTACGTATCAATGTTGAAAACAATAAGAATTTATCGGTGAAAGACTCGACCTCGCTAAAGACGTTTTCGCCCCGAGAGAAAACGATAACGTCCATGTTCGAAAAATCTTTACCCCAAAAAGCAAAATACTTAAATTATTTTTGTCACATTTGACAAACCGAGTCGAGAGAAAATTCAGCCGAAAAAATACTCGCTGAACGTAAATACGCGTTATAGCGAAAAGTGACGAAAAAAAAAGTAGGTCGATATAATGGAGATCAAAGAAAAAAATCTTCAACGTTTCCCATTGTCCACGAATGACGAGAATTTATCATCAGCAATATAAACATTTATCAGACTTCCGTGTATTTCTTTACTATTTTGTCGTAAACTCTACTAAGGAACCGAAACTATATATATATATATATATATATATATTTACCTTCAATTTACAAACGTCCTATAATAAACGCAATTTTTACAGCGGCTTTTTATGGCTGGCAGTTTCACTTCACTGATTTCCAGCAGTGATTTAATAGGACAAATCAGAGAGCGGTCCAGGATACAACGAGAACCGTAGAATTACAAAATTTCTCGTGTGTGAAACTCTCGAAGATACTTGAAGCGTTTTCATAAAGCTGCGAGGCCTTTTTAATCGAGTCTCTCGATATGAGAACCGAGAGAGATATCAGGAATCGCGTCTCTCGATATTGTACCACAAAAGAAGTCATTTTCCATAACAGTGAAATCGACGCGACGATCTAGTTAGCGCATCGTATCGGGTACGCGCGCACTCAAATTGATACTTCCTTGCCGCGTGCATGCACTTTACAGCTCGATGTACCGAGCTTGCCTATCGTTATTAATAATAATAATAATAATAATAATATTAATAATGAGCAGGGCTGTGTGCAGGAAAGTATTCTCTCGTGGAACAATGATCGCGATGCCCGACGAAGAATTCGAGGGGATCGTCTCCACGAATTCCTCGCGTTAAATCTCTCGATGCTCCGCACACCCGAAGCTTATACAGTGGATACTTGCATACTTTATATGACTATGCTATAAAGTCTTGCGGCAAACATATTGCCCGCGGGGAATTGCACCCAGGGATATGTACAAGGAATATTATTATAAAACCTCACCGTGGGGATACAACGCACGTGCGAGCTTTACACTTTTTTACATAGCTGCTCAATATACGCACACACCCACGCATATGTATGTTCTACGCTCTTTTTTCGTTTTAAAAAAAAAACATTTTTTTTATTATTCTCTTTTGTGTATGTACGTTCGTCCCCTATTTTTTTTTTCTTGTGTTCTCGTTATGAAGTGCATCGTTGACACAATAAATAAATCACCGACTGAACACTAACGTAAATACCTTAGATTATGATCAAGAGTTAAAAAAAATAGAGAGGATCGGTCACTAAAGTTCGGACGACAAAAAAAAGAAACTTGTACCAGTCTAAATCTATGCTACAGGAAATGTCAAAAAATAAAAAAGATCGTAGAACGTATATGGAAGTGCTTCAGATAGGAATTAACGAGGCATCCAGGTTTTCTTTCTAAACGTTAGTTCTCAGGCCCCCTTGTATCTATTCGTTTATTTATTTGTTTAAGGAAAGACCATTTTGAAGACATTTGACTTTCTGGCAAGAGCCAATGTACCTGATAACCAACATTATATAAATATAATGGCATCAAACTATTCTTTTCCCATATACGTCGTGTGTGTATGAATATATCTATTAATACAAACACACACACACACATATATATATATATAAATATATATATATATATATATATATATATATTTATATATATAACGTATACCTAATACGTACATTTTATATCTGTTGGCAAGAGTGTCGGATTCAAGCACGTATATGCGAATTGCAGTATATTCCTTTCTCTTCCCGCCTTTATAAAGCCGATTCGGCGTAACTCCCGCGGCGAGAGTTATATACCGCGTTAGCTCGCGGTCTCTTGCGGATTAAAACCCTGCTATATTGGCGATGATGGCCATGCCGAGATTCTGGTGTGTTACCGCGAGTACGTACATGGGGGACCGGTTAACGTACGATGCAAGTTTTTTGCATGTGTTTGTGTGTTGTGCACATACTTATTTCCATTGTTAGTGACGGAAAAGGGCGTAGTTGACAAGTCTGAACATACGGAGATACGTCGGTTACGCCCTTTCATTTACATGCCGCCTATTTATATATTTTAACGTATCATGCGCGGGTACACGTATGCATATGTAGATAGAATTGTGCGAGGAACATACAAACGCGAGAGAAAGAGAGAGAGAGAGAGAGAGAGAGGGATGCACAAGAGGGGTAGAGAGTACTTTTACACGGCAGTACTTCGGACATTATCGCCAAATCGTAACTTCCGGACGTCCCCTTAAATAATACAAAGCCGCGTGAGGGGCCGATATAGCCGGGAGGAGAAGCTTGCCGTTGTACCGTGGAAAGAGAGAAAGAGAGACCGCGTAAAAAGAATGTACATCACGTTATCCCCCATAGATAAAGTTGCGAGGTACTTTTACGAAAGCCGCGAATACTTTTTATTTTTCGTGTAAAAAAAAAATACCATTGTGATCGCGCGAGTTACCGAAAGCCGACGCCCCACAGTGGTCCGGATTTCTTAAAAGATGGACTTTGGATCAAAAGTGCCAATTTCGCTCAGCAAAAAATCGTTTTCGATAAAAAAATTCAACGCTGATTAATATTTCTAATGTACAATTTTTATTGAAATGAGTCCTTCACACCTAAGAAAAATATTTAAGAAAAAAGTGTATGGGAGAGGATCTATTATATATTTTTTTCGCCGTCCAATATTAAAGTGTAACAATCAAACCTTATATACTTGTAAATACTTATCGTGCTTAGCATGACGATATAAAAACTTTTTGCTTATCCCTGCGGCCTTGGTGCCTACGATGCTCGAAAAATTATAATTTTAGTATTAAATGTTCCTTTATTTTTTACAAATTTTTTAATTGAAATGAATTTATTATAGAATATAACATTCTAGTATAACAAATATAAAAAAATACACATTTTGCGCGGATATCGTTTTTTTTTAATTGTCCATATTTGGGTAATTAGAAACGCGTTCTGTTTTTTTAGGACTTATTACAGAGAGACAGCTGAGCTCTTTGTCCATCTCTATCCGTGGTTTTATATGCCAGCTAGTGTACACAAGCTTCTCGTACATGGTGCAGATATTTGTTATTACCTTTTCTTCCTGCCAATAGGCATTCTTTCGGAAGAAACAGATGAAGCAAGAAACAAAGATTTTAGAAGAGTCCGTGAATGTCATACAAGGAAATTAAACAGGATGAAGACCAATGAAGATTTGCTCCATAGTTTTTCTTTAAGGAGTTTCGGAACATTTAAGGAAATGGTACCATTTGGTTCAAATTTATACAGTATATTCTCTGCCATATACTAAATGTACCCTCCAAATTTTAAATCGATCTTCTACACCATTTCTATAAAATTTACAATAGAAGAAACACTTTTTAACATAGAGCATTTAACATTATGACACTGATGACGATTTTGTCATAATGTACTGAGTGATTTGACAGTTTTTCAAAACATAAAAAAAAATGTTCACACTATTCCCTGCGTAAAACTGCCATTCAGCGATGAACCTAGACAGTTCAAATATCTCCTTATGTTAAAAAGGGTTTTTTTATTGTAAATTTTATAGGTACGAGGTAGACGACCGATTTAAAAATTGGAAGGTGCATTCAGTATATCAGAAAGAATTTACTGTATAAATTTTAATCAAATGGTAGCACTTCACCACTTGTCCCGAAACTCCTTAATAAGCTCTGACCCATACTTATCGCACATTCGACCAAAAAAACAGCAACTCGAAGCAATTGGAACTTTTTCCAGAAGCTATAGAACTTTTGTTGATGCCAGAGGAAGCCATAGAAGAAACAGAAAATATGGATCCACTGATGTGACCGAGTCGTACTTCTGGACTACTTAAAATAGCCCTCTTCAGGGCTATATCCAGTTCTAATTGTGTCTATTTCGAAATAAATAATATTTACAGTAAAGCCAGTCTGTTTTTTATGTTTGTTGTACTAAAATATTATATTCCAAATTCATTTCAATTCAAAAACTGGTAAAAAATTTAGAAAAATCCAATACTGAAATAAAAAATTTTCCAGCATCGTAGGCACCAAGTCCGCAGGGATACGCAAGAAGTTTTCATGTCGTCACGTTAAGGACAATAAGTACTTACCAGTATATAAGGTTTAACTGGTACACTTTGATACTGCACGGAGAAAAAAAATATAATCGATTTTCTGCCATAAATGTTTTTCTTAAATATTTTTTCTAGGTGTGAGGGACTCATTTCTATAAAAATTATACATTAGACATGTTAATCAGCATTGAATTTTCTATCGAAAACAATTTTTTGCTGAGCAAAATTGGCACTTTTTATCCTAAGTCCATCTTTTTAGAAATCCGGACCACTGTGCGCCCCCCCCCCCCCTCCCCCAGCTCTGTGGGAATTTCTTTCGCTGGAAGATGGAATATGATATATTGTGCAAAATTGAGAGAGAAAAGAATTGGCGCAAGGTATACTAGCGTTGTTGCGTAATTGAAGCACCTTAAACTCATGGGTTGAATTACGGGAAGGGTTTTTTTTCAATGGCAAATTGTGGCGATGTAGACACAAAATCTAGGAATTTGTATTAATTGGGTGACGATGATACATAAGGACGTCGAAAAGTCTCACGGTCACGTTTCGGAGACGGATAAACTAATGGAAAAAAAATAGTAGTGGTATTCTTATTTTCGGATTAAAAACGTCGGCGATCGTAAGGATAAACGAATCCTGTGAAATACCCACGATTCTTTTATCTGATTATTAATGGATCTTGGATAGCGATCGTTGTAGGAAAATTCCGGTCTTTTTTTGTTTTTTATTTTTATTTTTTTAATTGGTCCAATCCTCGTAACATCTGATTTATTTTAACGCAACGCGACAAGAGTCGAAGGGGACAAACGCGGGAATTCGAAACTTTCGTTTGTAACGAATTATAATCTCGTGAGCTTAGTAACTGTATCATTGTTTGCTAATGTTCCTCTGACCGGGAATAATTAAGTTAATGGGATTTTGGAGCGAATGGGAGCCGCGGAAACTCGCTACCGTGATTTGCCGTCGACTGGTAACGTGTGCACGACTAGGTACGTGCTGTGACGTCTGTGTATATATATATATATATATATATATATATATATACAGTGAAAAGTTTTGTTCGCGAGCTCCTCTCCCACATATGTGTGCCGCGTGAGAAAAAAAAGTCGGCCAACTTTTCCACTCTCTAACGATCCTGATGATAAGTCAGACGTAATATAAGAATAATAACAATCATGAAATGATAAATGAGACGAAGAATTGGACGAGACAAAATCGGAGATTAACACCTTTGGTCCCTTTCGAAAAAAAAACCGCTTCTTGCGCCTTTCTTTTTTTCCTATTTTACGAATAACTTTGGAAAAGTGCCTCGAGTATTTTCTTACTTCAGATGTTATATAACAATAATAATAATCGTAAGGTGAACAAGAAGACGACGAATCGGACGAGAAAGAATTGAAGATCAATACTTTTGCTCAATTAAAAAAAAAAACCTCGTTCCGTGCGTTTTCTCTTTTTTTATGAACAACATCGAAAGACCGACTTAAGTATTCCTACTTTCGACGTAATATAACAATCATAACAAGCATAAAATCAAAGAGATGACGATGAATCGGACGAGGATGAATCGGAGATTAACTCTTGTCCTCACTTTCGAAAAAAAGGAACCTCTTCTTGCGCCTTTCTTTTTTTTCCTATTTTACGAATAACTTTGGAAAAGTGCCTTGAGTATTTTCTTACTTTAGATGTTATATAACAATAATAATAATCGTAATGTGAACGAGAAGACGACGAATTGGACGAGGAAGAATAGAAGATCAATACTTTTGCTGACTTAAAAAAAACCTCGTTCCGTACGTTTTCTCTTTTTTTATGAATAACATCGAAAGACTGATGTATTCCTACTTTCGACGTAATATAACAATCATAACAAGCATAAAATCAAAAAGTCCGATGAATCGGACGAGGATGAATAAGAAATTAACTCTTGTCCTCAACTTTCGAAAAAAAGAACCTCTCCTTGCGCCTTTCTTTTTTTTCCCTATTTTACGAATAACTTTGGAAAAGTGCCTTGAGTATTTTCTTACTTCAGATGTTATATAACAATAAAAATAATCGTAACGTGAACGAGAAGACGACGAATTGGACGAGGAAGAATTGAAGATCAATACTTTGCTCACTTAAAAAAAAACCTTGTCCCGTGCGTTTTCTCTTTTTTTTTAATGAATAACTTGAAAAGGGTGGCTTGAGTATTTTTTCCGTCCAAAATGACGAAAATGGAAAAGACCCTTGAACTACGGCCTGACCCGTGCACCGCGACAAATTGCTAGCCGGGAATTGCGAGAAAGTACAATATAGACAACTGGAACGTGGAGAAAAAGTGTCGCGGTAAAGAAAGAAAGAAAAACGCAAAATTGTCCTGACAAAGAAACTCGGAAGATCCGGGAGGATTCGTGCATCACAGCCAGGATACGCGGGAGGCAGAAATGCGTTTCAGGGTTAAAAACCGCATAAGACGAAAGGGAAATCCTTGCGTCTCTTTTCTCCCTCTCTCTTTATCTCACGCTGCTGGGTTCCTGATCTCACTCTCAGCCTCTCGCGGAGGAGTCGCCTAGAGCCCAAGGCCGTTGAAGGTCATTCGAGTTCATTTTCTCCTTTTTTTCAACTTTTTTTTCTGTACTCCTCCCGTTGAACCTCCCTTTCTCCTGAGCTCCGGTGCGAGGATCTCAGCCTTGGGTTCCATATTCTCGATTCCCTCGAGCGACGAGAAATCGTGGTAAACGTGGTCCTGTCCACAAAGTGGTCAACCCGATCCCTGTCGAATATATATATATATATATAACAAGGATCCGCAATATATATGTATATACAGGGTGACAACTGTAAGGTGGCCATGTGTTTTTAAGGGTGTTGCGCGGAGATTGTGAGACTGAGAAAAATATGATGCTTCAATGGTTTTTCAAGTTTTCTTCGACAAAAATAGCGTATTTTTGTAATAAGTAGTATTTGCCAAAAGCAATTGAGCGTTCTGGAAAAAATCTACATTCCATTCAAAGTACAGTAGAATGAAGGTAATTGATGTCCGAATACGAAACCCTCCGGAAAAACTTTTTGTGCATCCCCTCATCGAGAAAAACAGTTATCAAAGATGCGTTTCGAAGTGAATCAATGGAATTTAATTCCATTTAAGGGAGGTTGGAGCGTTACGACGAATCCAACTTTCGGGCCTGAAATTTTTATATGATGTTGACGAATACGTTATGCAGCCTTTGGAAAAATTTGAGCTATATTGTCCGTTCAGTTTTTTCGTAATAAAATTACAAAGTCGAGCACTTTGAGCTAGTGAAGCACGTCGTCTTGTGGAGACGGTCGACCGGAAGTGCGGTGATCATGGTTTTGCTGCTCACGTATCCAACTAAAGTCGTTGGAAAACTGAAATTTGATAAATTAGACATAATAGATATTGTAAAAAATCGAAAATTCGAACTTCACCGTATAGTTCAAGCACTACATTATAAAACGGTTTCAATTTCCGGTTGAATATTACCATAATGACGAAATAGTACCCATAGATTTGCCAAGGTCGGGTGTAATAGCTGATTCGTTTGGCGAGCATAACCTAGCTCTGTGGCAAGATTCTGTAACTCGGTAGCGACAGTTTTCGTTGTCACTAGCTAGTGACAGCCAATCGCATGCACGATCAGAAGAAAGGGATCCTCTTATTGGCTGTCGCTAGCTAACGATAACGAAAACGGTCGCTACCGAGTTTCAGAATCTCGCTACTGCTTGGAAATCGTCGTGAAGACTCCGGAGTCGTTGAGGATCCAATTTTTTAGTTTCTTATTAGTAAATATGCAATAAATAATATATTTACCACAAATTTGGCACTTTGGGATCGACAATACGAATATTCAACAAAAGTTAACATAAATGTCTTTGTTGACCCCGAGGAATTAGTCGTACGTCCTTAAGGAATCACACCTGCTTGAATTTTTCAAATGATAGGTTTTCGACGGTTGCTCAAAATATAATATTTCAAATACATTCCCTGAAAATATCAATTCGTTCCGTTCAGAATTGAGAGAGTTATGGGCTTTTATGTTTAGGTTCCGCGAACCGGCGAACTTTAAACGCGTTTTTCTCCAAATTACTTTTTTAAATCGGTGAACACGATATCTCAAAAATCACTGCACCGATCAACTTCCAATTTTACAAGCTTCTTTTACATATGAAAAAGCAACGCTCGAACGAAGGAATTTTTTTTTCGGTGCATAGTTTTTTTTTCGTCAACGACAATAGATCGTTTTTTTTTCATCGAAAATCGATACTTTTACTTTGGAATGCGACCATTTTTTTTAAATCATATTTTACTAAGTCCTTCGTCCAAGCACTAGATAATTTCATGTAAAAACTAAACGCGTTTGATTTTGTTATTTCGGACGATTTGTTCCCGAGCAGCAGTAGTCACCGCGAAGATTCTTCTTTTCATTCTGTTTTCTTTTTTACATTTTATTTTCATTATTTTTATTATTATAGAAAATGGTTTTCTTACAGATTTACATACATCGCTAAATAAGTGTCTCAAAAAATAGTTGAGGATTTTTCGTAAGCAAAATTTGCCGAAATAAATTGAGGGAATTCAGAAATATTAATTTTCATTGCCTTCCAATGATGCAAACTTCAATTTCATACGCGATGGATGTTTTTCAAACAGCGCTCCACACAAACCATTGTATCTACCACATTTATAAATATTTTTCAATACAAAAATTGTAAAAGATACTTCACACCAGACTCTTCAATGCAAAGAAAATAAAATTGAAAACCTGCACACGTTTTTTTCAGAAAAAAATCACGAAAATTCATATTTTTTCCGGCCTCGAGCTTGATGTAACCCGAAACATTTTTTCAGGAGTCTGTCGCATTTAAAATGTAATTATCTTCATTCTACTCAACTCAAAATAGAATTTTTTATTTTTTTTCCCATAATACTCCATTTTTCTGGAAAATATTTTCACAAAAATATGCTGTATTCTCGTTCGAAGAGGAATTGGAGAACCATCAATCATATTTCTATCAGGCGCAAAATCTTTGCGCCAGACCTTTGAAAAACGCATGGCCAACTTATAACTGTCACCCTGTATACATGTATAGCAAGAATGGTCCTTTTGTCTCGAAAACTCCCGAAGGACTCATCTTTTTTTCTTCCTTTATTCTGTTCTTCGCACTCTTATCTTTTCCTCTGTTCCGCCCATTACCGCGTTCACATATAGATATACGTACGTCCCACATACTTTCCCTGCGAGCGTAATCTCGTTTGCACGTTTTGCTTGCTCTCAAATCCCTTTACACGCTACGGGGATCCTTCGCTCACTGCGAAAAAAAAAAAAAAAATTCTCGCCCTTTCTCTCACTCTCTTTCTCGCAGACCTCTTCGAACCTCGAAATTTCGGTCTCGCGGGCTGCAAATCCGCACCAATTTTACGGCATTTTCGTTTACGACTTTTTGCGGCAACGCCGAGAAGCGCGGGACTGGCAATTTTTACTTTTTCCTTTTCTCGCTGCCGCACTCACGCGTCTCGCAATTTTTCTCGCGAACAAGAGGAACGTAGCTGTTAATATACTTATGGGCTAGTGGGGAAAAAAGGAGTAGTCGTGTCCAGTACCGCTCACACCGCAACGGGAGTATGAGAACTCGCGAGATCGACGACGCGTTCCTGGTTCTCCATAAACGCACTGGAGAGAGAAAGACGAGAACGAAAGAGAAAGCGAGAGAATATACTTGCAGGACATTCCATACGAAAGGGGATTATTTTTCAGTCAGTGCATTTTTTTTCTTCTCTCAAGTCCTCCAATGTACCTCTGATTAAGCAATAAAAGCTCGAGCTTCCTTCGAACGAATATTCGTGCTCTGCCTTCGGACTTCCTCATTCACGGCAATTGCTCGAAGCCCCGAAAATTTCCTCCAGTCGCGAATATAATCCTTGCAATTTATATGCTTCACCCCGTGTGTAAATACACTGGCTAAGTGCGGCCATTATTGTTTCGAGTCGTGTATACGAATGCGAACGATTCGAAATGGGCGCGTGTGCGTGGGCCGTGAGGCAATACGGAGGGTCCGGTAACAAGAGACGCCCGTAAAACCTCGCAAGGTGCAACGCGTAAAAAAGGGCTCTCACGAAATCCTTCTAATTTCCTTGAGGAGAGAAGATGTGAATAAAAAGAAAGAAAAAAAGGACACGGATGGACCAGCGAGAGGTGAAAGCACCTCTTGCTATAAATAGCCGGGGCCCCACAACGTGATTATATACATTCAACCGGTATACTTAGTACGTATGGGCTGCACACGCAGGCACACATGCACTCGTACACATCCATATATATATATATATATATACGTATGTTTATGTGTAGATACAGTGTACTTTTTTTATCCGAGCATCCGGTGTATTTGACAAAGCGTGAAGGTGTTGACTAGTAGTCTTCATAGTGTGCTATCTATAGAGTACACGTGTACGGAGACCCTGCGAAATTGTAAAAAGAATTTTTTTAATGATGATGAAATAACGACCCCTCCTTGTAATTCCCCTCCCCATTTGATCATCGTTCGGTTGAGCTTTAAAATCAAAACGCCCACCGGCCAACCAAAATAATACTTCACTATCATTATTTTACTTATATATAGTCCGATATACAGATAACCAACATTACGTGGATACGATCGTGTTAAAGTTCGCATCGTTGGAACGTCATGTTCATGACGTTCCAACGGGAAAATAAACGGGGGAATAAAAAATAAATGAAAATGTTCATTTTCATTTATTTTTTATTCCACAGTTTTTTATCGATACGCAAAATCTGTTTGCCGATTTCGGGTATCGATCATCCCGTTATCGATCTAACAGGGAAAGTACAGAAAAATATGAGTTACTTTTGCAGACTAAATTTTCCGCAAAACTTTAGGTAATTTAAATTAATTAATTTTCCTTGCCTTCCAACAATACATAATTCACCCACTTTCCGACTACTTCGAGCGCTGAGATTTTGCAAATATGCATCTACGAGGTGACAATGCATGATTCAACTTAAAAAATAATTATAAATAAATAAATAACAATAACGACTTTCTGTGAGAAGAAAAATCGAAAATTGATATTTCACCCATTTCACAACTACTTAGAGCTCTGAAATTTTGCAAACTTGCATCTAAGAGGTAACAATGCATGATTCAATTATAATAAATAAATAAATAAATAAATAAATAAAGAATAACGACTTTCTGTGAGAGGCAAAATAAAAAATCGATATTTCCCAAAATTTCCCGACTACTTAGAGCCCAGAAATTTTGCAAACATGCATCTAAGAGCTGCATGCAAAAAAGGGTTCAATAGATAAAATAGGTTAAAAGGTAAGGTACAATAGGTGGTGAGCCAACATCTATAATAGATGCTACCTATCACAGTTCTCCAGGATTTCTCCTGACAATCAACCAATAATAACACCGGTTCGTTTAGAAGAATTAATGTCTCGTTGCAAAAATTTACGAGCTCTAGTCAAATCAATGAAAGACTAAAAAGTAGAAAATAATTTTTTTTAACAAGTCACCGATATGTGACTATAAATAAAAGCTTGTGACATTCAAAATTTAGACATATAATCTTTAATTTACATTAATCGGTTAACACATAAACTGTATTTAATTTGCTGTAAAACAACCTTATATTTCTTAAATAAAAATCGGGAAATTGAGTATAAACGTGTGATAATAATTTCTATAATTACTATTGTGCCAAATTCAATTTCAAATTTTAAATTCAAATCAAATTTAATGAACATTTGAAAAGTTGAGCGCGCCAAGCTTTTATTTATAGTCACATATAGGTGACTTGTTATAAAAATTATTTTCTACTTTTTAATACATTAAATAAAAGTTTGTTTAAAAAAAAATTTTTTAGATATAAATTCTTTTATTTGTTTTTTTATTTTCCTATTTTATCAATTTTCAAAATCTGCTGTAACCGATTTTCGAAGACTATTTTTTACGAAGAATGTAAGAAATTTGGAAAAAATGAATTTTCATTGCGTCCCAACGATACAAACTCATATAACATATTACGGGTTCAAAATATCCTGTTCTTACATATATATATATATATAGATATATATATGGACACCCACGATTATTCCCATTTAATTCAAAAACAATAAACTAACACGACCACAAACAACGCTGCATTAAAAAAAAACTGTATCTGCGAACGAGAGCGAGAGCAATATTCAAGCGAATTTATCTCCGGCGTCATAGGCTCGTGTGTACAAGCGAGTGTCGAGTCCCTTTATCTATTTAAATATATACCCATATATATATATATATATATATATATGATGGTAGATAGCAGCACTTACAATCTCCCTCGATCGTTTCTCGAGGTTGATCACTGTACAGTGCACTGCGCCGCGACGTTATAAATTACTCGTCGGTAGGCCACTCCTCATGGTGGCATTTGATGAGCCCTAATAGAGGACATACTGGAATTGCGATGCTTTACTGCGTTCAATGTTGGTTAACTTTGCCGCAAGTAATTCAGCGAATTTGGGTTAACGACTGCCAGTTAAAAAAATACTCACGTTAGTGGTATCGTCTGTACATACTTATAATCATACATAGGTATGTGTACGTGTGTGTTTGTGCGTATAAGTATGGTATACAGGTGGACAGGATGCTGAGTTTACGCGTAGCTACCGGCTATCCTCCAAGTTACTCGTTTTATATGCATCCACAGCCACTGTGCAGCGGTGAACGGGCGTCGGGAACAACATTCTCTGTACACACATGAACACACACGAATGCTTCGTAAGCCCTGTGCAAGGAAGCAACAACGACACAGGATCGTTACTTGAGACACGAAGGAAAATGTTGAGGCATGAAGAAACGACTTTAACAAAAGTCGAACCTGGGTCGAATGAAATTTTGCCATTGGCAAAAAAATTGCTAATCTATTTTTTGTCTCTACATTCGTCTATTTGTTATCGTTTTTTAAATTTATTTTCCGGCATTTAAATACATAGCGAGGTAGGAAAAATAATTCTTGGAGGACAAATGGACACTTGATAATTAAATCGGGGAATTAAATTGTTAGGTGGAGAAAAAATATTTTTTTAATTGCTGACAAACGGAGACGGTAATGTGACAAACTGAAATATTACGAACGCAAATTCTTATGGAGACGTTCACAAGTATACGTCCCCATCATTCGTCCCGTGTATTTGGAACTTGATTTATTTATGTGCGACCGCGGTTCGAACAATCACACTTTTTAAACCGCAGAAGTTAGTGGCCATACGTCATTTCTTTTCGCTTCGTATTTACCCACAAATTTACACACTACCCAAAGTCTACATCGGAGTCGAGTAAGACTGTGAGTACAATACAGGCTTTTCCATCTCTAGACACCTGACAATAAATCGTCCGTAAATTGGAGTTTTCACAAATTGACGTAATAGCGCGATGAGTCAAAGGAATTGCGGACTTTTTTCGAAGTCGGGCAAATATTTCTGCCTGGATATTTTGCGCAATAAAAAATTTGAATAATAAATAAATAATTCATTTTTACTGACCTCGTATCGCAATAATTTTAAGTGACGATGACATTTTTCTTTATAACAAATTATATGTATAGGAGTTTTCTACGATATTATTGAAGAGCTGCATTTTATTCTTTTTCGAACGCCATAAATGTGAGGCCATAGGCAGGGCCCTTTTGAATCATTAGTAGATCACAGTGGTGCTTAATAAAAATAAGTTACAATCACTTATTATACCCAACGATGAACTGGAATCAAAAATTTCGCATCAATTTAGTAGATTTAAACATTTTGACATTTTGTCTAAAAAGTCGTGGTTCCGAAAATTCTTCTGCTAGACACATTTCTCAAAGTTTTATCATTAATCTTTTTTTTTTCAACATTTGGGGAAACCTTGTTTTTATTGTCGTTGCGTAAACTTCAGAATTTTTCGCATGCTTAGAGCAGTTCATATCAGACATCTAAAGTTATTTAGTATATAAATTATTAGATAAAAATGTGGCAAGTATGCCATCTCCATGAAGTGTTGCATAAATTAGGCGATATTGAAAGTCGTAATCTGTTTGTTAAAAGTTCGGTAAATTGACTGGAAATTTGACCAATATACTGAGATGTATTTTTAGATAATTGTAGACGCAAATCACTTAATTGTCGAATGTTCGAGTCCGTGAAAGGAAAACCTTATAATTGACCGGTAACGTATGAAATGTCCTATATACTTGTAAAGGTACACGAGTGTGTAAGCCACAGTGCTCCGCGCTGCTGCTGATCTCCTGTCCAAACATTTACATGTATAATAGAACCGCGCGTGCTTATATACATGTACCTTTCAAATATATACTTACGTGTACATACAGGCGTGAAAATGTGCGCGTTTATATCGACACGAGCACACGAGGCAGCCTTCTCCCTCGGATTACCCCACAAACCGGAAATAAAGAGCCTAGCCTCTTCGTATTGGACCACAAGATCTCTACTCGCGCACAATATACTTCGATATTTATGTAGACAAGCGTGTAAGGGCTCCAGCCTCATAGTTGTCGTTTTCCGCCGGACTCGTACAGGCCACTCGTATCGGTTTTTAACAAAACACGATACTCCCATAAACATTTGTCTATACGATTCTTTCACTGTACAGAGTCATTCAGAAAGGTTTTTTTTCCAGCCATCGTGACGTTTATGACATAATGGTCTATTTACGTGCAAAATATTGGCCAGATATCTGAGGTGAGGTAAAAAATTTGACGATCGGAAAAGAAAAATTCTTCGGTTGCTTTAACTCGAATAGCTCAAACGTCGTCAATTCTTTCGTAAGCCTTTCCAGCACATGGAAATGAGTTTTTTTTTAAATTCTTTAACATTATAGAATACTGTTATAATAATTGCCCGTCCCCGTCTCATTAGTAAACGATTCGGTTCACATTCTGGATCGACCGCTATGCACCAAAGATAATATCACGAATAATATGCCTTCTTGCGGCTTTACAATACCTGTTTGAGACGAGGATATTGCCGCAGTGAAGAAAGAAAAGAAAAAAAAAGAGAAAATTTCTTCGGGACAGTGGACGAGGCCATCGATGTATAGATATACACTTTCGGGTATATTTGAGCAGGAAGGGTATTCCGATACTCGTTCGACGAGTATTTGTACGGATCGGCCTGAAAGCGTCGTGGCAGAAAGTGCAAGTGGATCGAGAACTGCTCTGCTCTCTCCCTGGTATACCAGAGCCTCAAGATGCACTCCTTGTCCTTTCGGACAGATCTTCTTGCCAATACGAACATACGAATATTACACACGCTCAGGGAACACAATATATCTATATCATTGTGACACTCCTATGTACAACAGTACTTTGTTTGCAATGATAAACAGTATCGTCTTATAATTCAACTAAATACTAACGACAGTATTTTCCCTTAAGGGGTTACGGGGGTTTCGAAGCCGAAAAAGCATATTTCCTCTATTTTTTAAAATATAATATATAAATTATTTTATTTAAAATATTAAGCACGTAAAAGAGCAACATATCAACAATATCTTTAAAAAAATTCCCTCCCCATCTTGCCCACAGTATGGGGCAAGATGGGGAGATCTCTCTTTTTTGTTTTTAATTTTTATTTGCTATAATTATCACTCGAATGTTCCTCATTTGACCAAATCTTGTGAGACTGTTTATCGAAGGTTGACTCAAAAATAAATACGATTATGTGACTTTAAAAATATGAGTTTTATTGAGCTTCAAACCTTAAATACCCCGTCTTGCCCCCCTCTCTCCTACGAACGTTTTTTTTCTTAATTGTGGGCTTCAATTCATCCAGCAATGCAGCGTTGTACTGTCCGTTGATTGCTTCCCCCGTTTACAAGAAAATCGATACAAATTCCATGGCTATCCCAAAAAAATATCGCCATGACTTTTCCTGCAGACGAATTTTTATCGAATGTATAAAAATATTCTCTATTTAACAATGGTAAAAACATTGATAATAATACTCTCCATTATATGAACATAAAACCCTAAATATATATTTTTTTATCCTAAATATAAAAAACCACTTTCAAATATATTCTCTATTGAACAATGGCATTGTTAAGTAGCATTGCAGGCATAAATCACATTGATAATTATAATCAATAACATTGATAATAATACTAAATACAATAATCATTGAAACTAAAACAAAGTGCGTCAACTGAAAAATCGTAACCCACAAAAATGAATACATAAGGGTCAGTGGCTTGCGACCTTCCTTAGCCATTACTCTCCCAGCGGGGTAACGAGGGTCGAAATTTCTTTAACTCGGAAATTTCTTTTTAACTTGGAGTCGGGATACTGCCGCGTTTTTTAATACCTACATACGAAATACATTTACTATATATGTATACTTGTGTACTTCTTCGTTATTTACACTCGCACCGCGTCGTATATCATAGCACATTGCGGCCACGCCATATTATAACACGTGCTTCGTCACGACGACGCGAATTCAATGGGATAGAACGCGAGAAATGAATAAAGAGTGCCGCGTATACACGGCGAATGCATACAGGCAGTGGAAAAAATGGGTATGCATATATATATATATATATATATATATGTGTGTGTATATATATATATATATATATATATATATAAAGTTACCAGTTATACCATGGCATTTTTTTAAACCGTTTGCCACGCATCCGAGATATAGTACTGGTGTATAGATCGAATGCAACGGTATGCATACGCATTGGACAATTATGCTAAGCGAATAACGATCGCGGTATCCGATTCGATCGGCAAATGAACGCTCAACATATACAAAATGTACGATACGTCGGTGGAATTTTTTCACTGGAACGAAATGATATTTTCGTTTGAGGTGGTCGAACGTGAGAATTTAATCCGTCCAGGCAATATATAGAATTTCATTTGTATTTAAAGCTCGATTAGACAATCACTCGATCGGGAATGAAATTTAATTGAAAGACTGCGGAGTAAAATTTGTTCGGCAAGACTTGGCACGAATGTACCGAAAAAACTGATTACGATCTTGGTATTCCCGATGCAATCTGGGTTAAAGGGAAGAATGTCCTTCCTCCTTCCACAGTCTCTCCGTTCTCTTCTCTCCACTCGTGCGGTTTTACATTATCGTCTTATGGAGTGCGGCCGTCGCATAAATTCCAGCCACGCTCATAATTCATTTCGCAAACGATGCCGGGCAATATTCTTGGTGCCTGGTCGGTGTCAAATCGCAAAATCGTATTCTCTCGCGCGCAAGATCGCCGCCAGAAAAAAAAAAAGAAATAAAAAGAGGAGCGAAAAAATTGGCGAAAAAGAAAAAGGATGGAGAAAAATAGTGGCTAGCGTTACAAGACTCAACTGTGGACTGTGAGAGATGATTCGTGGAACTTCAAATCACAAATAATCCGTGAGGATTCCAGGATTTTCGTCGACCCTTTCGTATTAATAACGGTGTATCGAGTTTCTTTCTCCAGAAGTTTTCGATACGCGAGCTCGAATAATCGATATCCTAGGGATCCTTGCACGGTCTAGTAACTTCATAGAGGCAGATTTATTCGATGATACGGCGATACAAGAAACGTCCGACTTAATTAGGCCATGCAATAATGGCCATCTCGATTAATGTACTGCGTATCCGGACCATAAATTCGATAATTTCGGAACGCCGAAGATGAAAAAAGCCTCGCTTCAAATTGGAGCTAATACTCGGTTGAGTGACCGTTTAGCCTTGTCTTAGGAACTGGAAAAAAATAGAATGGCAAATGTGGTGCAAACATGAAAGGGATGCTACAAGCCCAAATGGGCATAGGAAGAAATATTGGAAATAAGAAGTTTCGACACATCTCTTCCAAATGATGGTTTATCTTCAGGTTCTTGAAAAGAAATGACCAATCTTTGATAAATGATCGATCAAATGTAGCTTCAAAATTCTTCGTGGGAATTCCATAAAATAACATTTAATAAAAAATTAAACTTCGTCATCTGGAGAACCTGAACGGAACGCCCCTTAATTTTCTAAAAATGTTTTTTTCTCAAACGGGCCCGAGGTCCCGGGCTCGTTCGACGAAAGACCGTTAAGCGACGAAATAAAAAAAAAAGCTCGCAGAATTCAGAAAATGATTGAGAACGTTAATAAGATGGAATAACTTTGTGAATTCGGGCTCGCCCATTGTGAGTTGGCCGAGGTCAACAAACAGCACTCGGATTTTTCAACGGGACACACAAATTTCTGGACTTTTTTTTTGCTACTTAGTTATTCGGAGCACGAGGATCGAAAAACCAAGGAGAAAAAGAATGCGAGGCAAAAAGAAGGCATGGACAAACGGGCAGCCTCGTTTAAATTTTTTTTTTTTTAACCCGGGCAAAATTGCATCAACGATGCAGCAGGCCAAAAAAAAATGAAGTAATATCCACTGACGAATGGACTTGTTTCAGGTGGGCCATTAGTCACCAATCACGAGTGTAAAAAATGAGCAGTCGAACAAGCGGTAAACTGTTTTTAATTATCTTTCGAAAAAAAAACCCTCCGGATCCTTTGCGAATTAATTATGGTTGAACGAAGCTCAAAATGAAACGAACGAAATAGTCATTGAACGAACAAATCGCGAGTAAATACGTGCAAAACGGTCACATTTTTTATTTCGTATTTGCTCACTCCGTAGAAAAAGAGAGAAAGAGAGAGAGAGAGAGAGAGAGAGAGAGAGAGAGAGAGAGGGAGGGAGAGAGAGAGAATAAAATGATCCTTTGTAGCAAGACACAAAGTCGGTTTGTATAGACCGACTTTGATTTTTTTTTGTCTTTCTTCTTCACCAGTCCTTCTACGCTCCTTCAACCTTTTCTTCTTCGCCTCGTGTCTGCCTTTTTCTTCTCGATCGATTCATCCTCGTTTGTTCTTTCTTTTTTTTCTCTTGCCTCGCCCTTTTGTTCACCGTGGAATCGAGCCTTTTCCTTTCAATCGCCCTTTCGCTACTTATTCACAATACACGTGTATATTTACGAACGTATACGAGAAGCCGATTCTTGCTTGGCCGGCCGAGAAATTGGGATTAGCATGCTTTTTAAAGTGCGCTCGTACTTTTTGGTCTTCTGCCTCTGGGACACTCGCGGGACATGCGAAAGGACCTCGCGATCCATTGTTTAGTTCGCGTACGCGAACCGAATAAAAAATTGCGGCAGTGACTGCGACAATGCAACAATAAATTGCCGAATTTTCGTGGCTGTCGAGATACGATCGATTCGATCGAATATCCAACCTCGTTATTTATCAACTCCGGTTTTTTTTCTCGCTTTTTCAAACTCCTCCATTTTTTCGATTTCATAAAAGAAAAGCTTGCAATTGATAATGTCGAATTTTCGAGAGTAATCGTTGTTGTAGCGGAAGAGCATCCACAAAAACTCAGTTGACTTGCATTGAGTCTGACTACCTAAGATATCTTACAACTTCTCCAAGCCAGAAGTACGAATTATTGTTTTTCATCGTAGAAAAAATAGAACAAAAACGCATGTACAGAGAACGTTGGAAGTGATTGATCACTGAGTGATGCAACATTTCGATTTGAGGCGACTCCGAGACATCGAGATCGATCGATTTCTACAATAATTAGAGATCGTCCCATCCAACGTTTATTTCCCCACGAATCGCAGATTCACACTTTCTCTGGTAACTTTCTCGTTATTTTTCGTGCATTTTGCTATCATTATTGGTAGCGTGAAAGTGAGAAAAAGTAATATTTCTTACGAGAACAATTGATTTCGTCCGAAGTATTTATCAGGTGCGAATTATTATACGTGTTCTTTCATCAGGACTTGACGCTGTTTGTTCGCAAGGCATGCCTAACCGATGACACTTTGCGTAAGGCACTAGGTGTATCCTCTTCTCTCGGACTTCCCGAGACGAGTCCACCTGAAAGTCATTTTTCCTTTTTTTCCCCTCTTCTTTTTTTCTCTCCTTTTTTTCTTTCCTCTCGAACACGCTCACTTATGCAAATGGTGAGTCCGTTACGGGCAATTTCTCATCTCCACGCTTATCGGTGTATCATACTTATTAACATGTGTACGGTAAATTAACTAGCCCCGCGTAGAAGTTCAAGGCAAACCACGATAAGAGGAAAATATGCGGTAACGCGTTCCTGTATATATATATATATTTTTTTTTTATTTATACGTACGGGTTGCCCGACTCGTCAATGCCACTTAACGGTACTGACATCGTCCTTTGTTTCGCGCACATTATCGATTGATGCAACTTATTATTTTCCTCTCCCTTCATACATCGATGGAATTTTTTTTTCCGCTATTGTTTTATGTACAAAAAAATGGCGCAAGTGCAGTCAGCTCTTATGTTCACCCGACGCAATATTAGTGGGGATTTTTTTTTTACGACCAAGTTATAGGCGTGACAGAAAATTATGAGGATTACGAGATGTTTGAACTTTTGAACCATCATCGAGACTACAGGCTAATTGAGCTGTGTTAAAATTATCCATCTCGTACTCGTTCAACGATGTCTTTACTGCCAACGAGGAATGTACTTAACCTCCATTTTTCTCGCACAAAACTATTCACTTTGTTGTGTAATTACCAGTTTCTCGTACCTCGCTCGAATATTGTTGCTGTAATGGCAACTTTCAAATTTGCACTCGCTTTGCCGAATCGGTGAATAATAATATTCGGTTATCCGTTACGACACTCGTTTCAATCTGAATTATCTATACATATAAAAGAATTCCGTGATTGACTGCCTGACTGATTGACATATAGACAACACCCAACGTAAACCGCTGAAGATAGAAACGTGAAATTTGGACAATGTGTTCCTTAGAAGGTGTAAAAGTGCACTAGGAAAGGATTTTTCGAAAAACAACTTTTAAGGGCACGAAATGGGGTGTAAAAGTTTGTATGGAAAATTATTGGTTCTATGCGTAATTCCGTAGGGAAAATCGAGAAATTTTCAAACGCAAAATATTTACCAAAAAAGGGGTTTTAATCGACTAAATATGATCCATTCTGTTCAATAACTTTATCGAATTCCTGAGATCTTTAGGCATAGAAGTCATCCAAGTGGTTTTAGAGGACGTCCGGGGAACTGGAGGTTTTATTATTCAAACTGTTCTGTAGCGTCCGGAACAATTTATAGTCCGGAGGTGCAAGGTCCGGTCTACACTGTGGATGCACAAAAACATCCCACCCAAGACGCAATAACTTTTGCCGGGTCATCGGAGAAACGTGTGGTCTAGCATTGTCCTGGTGGAACACTACGCCCTTTCTGTTCGCCAATTCGGGCCGCTTCTGATCGATTACTCGATTTAATTTGGCCAATTGTAAGCAGGACTTGGTAGAATGAATCGTTTTGTTGGGTGACAGCAGCTCGTAATAGACGATTCCTTTCCAATCCCACCAGATACTGAGATTGACCTTCTCCGGATGTAATCCATCCTTTGCGACCGTCTGAGCAGCTTCCCCGAGCTTCAACCAAGATCTGTTTTGACTGATATTATTTTAAACAATCTACTTTTCATCGCCAGTAATCATTTGCTTTAAAAATGGTTCATTTTGAAGACCTTTAAGCAGCAAAACGCAAGCTGAAATTCGGTCCATTAAATTCTTTTCGCTCAGTTCATGCGGCACCCCAACATCAATCATATTTACCATACAAAGCTTCCGTAAATGTCTCGAAACAGTTGATTAGTTAATGTTGAGGGTGTGTCCAATCTCTGTACTTGTCAAATGCCGGTCGAACTTGATTAAAGCCTTGATTTTATCGACATGAGTAGTGACTGATCGACCGGAGCGAGGAGCATCACTGGAGATCAAAATCTCCACAACGAAATTTCGCAAACCTCTTTCGACGCACACTTTCGCTTACCGGCATTCTCTCCATACACGGTGCATATCTTTTGGTGACTTTTTGACGCGTTTTTGGCTTTTCGGAAATACAAAAGCAAAATGCATTGAAAATACAAGTTTTTTCCTTCCATGTTCAAAATATAATTAAACTTGCTATACATCACGGATCTCGATGGATACTTTTTTAAAATATTGGCACAATTTGCAGCTCTTACTTAATATATGACACGCCATATGGTTGACGTATGTGCGAGCGGAGAAGCAAATGCAAACGACATCTGTCGAAAATTTCGCTACGGAATTATGTATAGACCCAATATATTCCTTGCGTGTATCAACTTGAAACTTGGAAGATGTGTTCCTTAGAAGGTGTAGGGGTGCAATGAGAAAGGATTTTTCAAAAATCAACCCCTAAAATCCCTTGTATCCCTTGTATTCCTTGAGTGTATCAACTTGAAACTCGGTATAAATATTCTTTAGAACAAATAATAAAACGCATGATTTAGGATTTTTCAAACAACCCTTAATAAGGGGTGCAACTGATAATGAAGTTTCTATTGGCCAAATTCCACGCGGGCGAAGCTACGAGCGAAAGCTACTTCAATTATAGTCGAAGTGTATCCCCACGCAGCTTACGAAAGGTAATTCAATTTTTTACTTTCGCTACCAGGTTGTTCGTAGTGGGAAAGTTCGAATACTCGTGCTAAATTTTACGATAATAGTTGTAAGTCTGAAGTGTTTTAGACTTTGACCGGTTTTGTAGGACGGAAAGACCAAATAAAGATTTTCTTCACAGACAAATTGTAGATCTGGGCAATTCCCGATAAAAACAATAATTTAGTTTTTTAATTGGAGTATAGAGTTCCGATTTTATCCAGCATACTCAATAAAAAGATTAGAACATTTGGAATATTGCAAATGAATTCACATTTTTATTCTTTGCATTTTATATATATATATATGTTGAAATAATTCTATATACTTGGATTTGAGCGCTATTGGAATTTCGTTCGGTACATGTGGAGTATATCGTTTTAGGTCATAATTGGAAAGCGAATGAATTATGAAGGTTCGCTCGTATGTATAGGCCCCGTCAATTATATGTTTACCGACTGCGTGTATAGGAAACATATGTCTAGAATTTTATAAAGAACCAGCTCGAGGTTTTCCAGCAACAATAACCACGACGTCGAACGTTGCACCAGTTTGGTAAAGAATTTCATAAGTGCGAGCGAGAACGTTGCCGCATATTATGGCACAGAGAATTTTTTTTCTTATCCTTTACGAAAGACTCTTTCACTCTCCTTAGCCGTATCGATGTATATATCGCTCCAATTCTCCTTCCCCCGAGGCAAAAATACGTCAGCTCTGCGTGTACGAGTCGGCGTCTTGCACGGAACGACCGATAATTTCGGGGTTTCATTTTTTTTCTTTTTTTTTCGTCATTGACAGATTTCAGAAGCATTTTTATCCTCGAGAGAAAGAGAGAGAGGAGTTCGAGATTCTGGATACTCAATTATGTGGATAAAATTGACGGGAGAATTTTTTTTCAAATTATGGAACGTCATTGCCAATACTATTATAGTTTTTTCAAATATTTTTTTACAATGTGCCTTCGTATGCCCTGCCGAGATTATACGATTCCTTTCACTTTTGCCCCACACTGGTGACGTAACGGGTCTGCGTAAGCTTGGGGCCCAAAAAAAAAACAGATTGATTTTCAATATTTTTTTCTGATGAGGGTATTGGGATGACGGGGTCAGAATTTTATCCACAATTAATACATACTCTTATCAGATTTGAGTTTTTGTTTGAATGAAAAATATTGATAAACAATCGAGTTATTATTATTTAAAGAGAGTGCCACCGTCGTTGCGTGGCCAAACGGTGCAGGTGGTTCCGGCAATTCGGGCGATCTGAAATTGAAAATGAAATAATTTACTCTTAGGATAATAACGAACCTTTCGTATGGCTGGATACTTTTTATTTATTTTGACAATTACGAAAGTGACAAGTTGTAGAAAAAAAAAGTTCGACTTTCAGCCTAAAGAAACAACTTTAATCATTTGTTATTAACAAATGGATAAATGTATTTAAAAAAACATCCGGCCATGCAATTGACAACAGTATAAACTTTGCTCTGTCCAAATTCAAACTAAATCGGACCAGTAGATTTTGAAAAACGCATAAGAAAAGAGTTTGCAGTAGCGCAGTTGGCGATCAGAGCGTCCACAAAAGTCGCCATAACTTGGTCAATTTCTGGATTTTTTACAAAATCTTCGTTGCGAATTGAAGTTAAGAACCAAGGCTATAAAACCATGCAATGAAAAAATTGTACTTTTGAAATTTCAAGCTTATGCAGACTTCTCAATCATTTCCAGTTAATCAGAGATCCCTCAGCGTGTTGCCCACAGTGTCTCCTTTCCAATGCACTGCTGTACTTGCAAGAAGGGACAGGAAATTGGAAAACGTATGCCGATACTTTACCGAGTTTCTAAACGGTTCAAACGGTCAGCAATCCAGGTTTTGGTGCCAGCCAAGGCTGCGTAACATGGGAGATTGTCACAATCGCACACCGAGCGCTATCACTTGTTTTTTTTTTTTATAAAATCGAAACCGCTTATAACATTGCTTACAACGACGAATCGCCTATAACGTCGGTACTGCATGGTCCTTTAATTGTTGTTATAACCAGTTTTGACTGTATGTACTTATTTATTTTTCTGAAGCAGCATTTTTTATGCAACTATGTGGAATACGCAATAAAGAACTTTTTCAATGCTGTGAGATCTTTGCTCGAATACGTCGATATATTTACTGTTCATTTATAACGACGAAATCATAATTACGCCAATTAAGATTCGTTTAATTGATGCCAGCTTACAACTCGGCACGACCGAACTTTCGTAACCTAAACGTAATAATTATTACAAGAATTATCATTTATTTCGTCACACGTCCGATGAAAATTTCGAAGCCATTGAGTTTTTTTTTCACGTCTCACACTGATACGCAACCTCTTGGGAAAGTTAAAGGAATCGAAGAAACGTTATTTCGATCGTTCGCGACGACGATCGCTGTACGAATTTCCCTCGGATCGATCGTTCGCATTTTACTACGGGAAAAATTCCTTCAACGGTGAAAATTCTTGTGGTTTTCGTTATCGTTATTTCAGATCAGCTGAGCACAATTTACTTCTCCTATGAATGTTCCTCCTGCACATATGAGTCTTCTACTCAACTCTGCGTGGAAAAAAATAAAGTTAACATGCCTCTCGACAAGCAAAAGGGCCTAAAGTACCCTACATTCGAAAGGTAACGCAATTTCTATTGCAACCTTTTGATCGGCAGCAAAACTTAGTTTATTTTCGACGATCAACGGAGCGACTCGTACCAGACATGATCGACTTTTCACAGCGTAACGCGGCCACTCAGCCGCGCCCATGCTAATTCGCTACAATATGCAACGGGAAGGGATTACCTGGCCTGTGGTACTCTCTCTTTCTCTCTCTCTCTCTCTCTCTCTCTCTCTCTCTCTCACCTTGCTTAGTGAAAGTTTAGAAGAAACGAATTCGATATCGTTCTCTCGCTGATCGGAACGAACCAAGACTGAGTGTACGTTACCTACGGTGCAATCCATTCCAAATATAGAGAATAGAACTTACATTCATTTATAAACGATCCATTTGAACCTGTCAGATATTACCCGAACCAATTTAGAAATTCTTTTTAAATACTTTTATGTTTATTATTATTTTCAATGTTCCTTGGTATGCCTTTGAGGGCTTTTACGATTTCATCCTTTCACTTTTACTCCACATTTGTCACAGCAATATTTCCCGTTCTCGACACGACAGCACCTTACCCAGGAGTGTTGCCCACCGCGTCTTTTTCCTAATACACCTCAGTGAAAACTTCCTCCAGCTGAATGATAGGAGCGCAGTTGTCAGTAGGCGGCCATGCGGTCACCCATCCGAGTACTGGAGCAGGCTGACGCGTTTTACTTGACATTGGTAATCACCGAAGCCACGAATCGACCAATGCTTTCAATAATTCTTATCGAAAATTAAATTAAACATTAGAAATTAGGTTTGAAACATTACCCAAGCTCTAAGCTGCTCGGAAAAAAAGTCATCGCGAACGTAAAATTTCGCTCTTCGACTTTATCTCACAGCGTCAACTTTTTGCAAGGTCGATTAACTCTCGATGCCTCGAAAATTGGCAACCGAAGAAGGACCTCGAGGCTGAAGAATGGTTAGGAAAAAAAAACATACGGCAGGGCTATGAGGGAAGCTCTAAAATGACAAATATTTCGAGGGGCAGCGCGACCGCAAATTCCCGACGTTGACTGACGTTGCAAGAGCGAAAGGAAGAGACGACAGAAACCTGCTGAAAATTGACAAACAGGAGGATGCAAAAAATAAAAATAAAAAAAGAAGAGATCCGCGGATGAAGATAAACGAGAAGAGAAAGATGAGAGATGAAGAAGCAAAGGACAGGGTGGAAGGACAGTAAGAAATTCCAGACATACAGATGTTGGATAAAAAGATTCATGAATATAACGCTCGGAAGATATTCTCTCCGCCGGTCTCCTCCGCTTCCTCTCGCATTTGTTCGATCCACGAATGTAAATATTATGCAGCGAAGGGGAAAAAAAGCGAAGGAAACGCCACCAGGTACATAAATGCAACGGTGTTTTTTTATTTTATTTTTTTATTTTCCGAGTGCGATGACACGCACGCTTACATATATTTATTGCGTGTGCCTATATACGCGTGTATTTTTACATGCAATGTCGCATATATTATTCAACAGTACTCGCGGATTACGCGTACGTACTCGATTCGACCTCTTACGGGTATTCGTATTATGCGAATTATAGAATCAATGAAAATCCTATGTTTCGAGCCATCTGAACTCGAAGATTCGTCGATAAAAAACATTATTTATTATAATTATTATTATTCTCATAAATTATTATTATTATGCTTCCAAAGTTCCTACTTATGACCTCGCTGGATGATTTCATACCTTTCCCTTTTGCCCCTCGATTGTCACTTATTCCACTTCCCGAGATTCGACATTTGCACGAGGGCACAGAGAAAGTGGAAAAAACCTATGTCAATACAGACTATACGTTACCAACGGTCGGTCAATTACCATCGGGAATTCGATAAATTTGCCCACCGCTCGATAGTCCGTGCGCAAACCAATGCACGGCTAAACCGTCACTCATCCAAGTATATGACATTGAAGTTTGCATCGTTGGGATGCAACAAATTTGTTTCCCTCATTTTTCATTTCTCTCTTTTTATTATTATTGAAAGCCTTTTTTTGCAAATTCACATCGTAAATCTCTGATAAGAACACGTAAAATACGTTTCAGTGATTTCTACAGCCTAAAACAGCCAACAAAAAGTTTGACCAATTGAAAAGAATTCATTTTCGCTGCATTCCAACGATGGAAACTTCAACATCATCCGTTTATTGACTCCGCCCGTAAAGCTGCTCGGAAGACCAATCGTGCATCCACAATTGTCTACGTACCCAATACTATCACCGCATAGTGTTTGCATTTTTGACGGTTCTGTCAAAAACTCTGTGATTCTGATTGTAATATTGTGATAAGTTATACACATTTTAATCGCGCCTTAATTGCATTTAATTTGTTTGCATCGAATCGATTTGCCTGGCCAGAGACAGCACGAAGTGTTTCTTAAAAATTTCCTTGAAAAGTATATTTTTGTTTACTTGTAATTTTTTTATACAACGAAAAAAATGGGTAAAATCGACCCGCCGATCAATTTTTGGCGTAAATATATAATAGTTCCCGGCTTCGAATGGGACTGTATTCACGATCTTACCTGGAATTTGAAGTATCCTCATACCATAAAATTAACCCTCTTCACATGTCGGAATAAATACCTTTTTTGGAACGCGCACTACGATACTATTTTTTCCCAAAAGTAGCATATCTAAGTAGTATCACGTCTAAATTTTAGGTAAAAATATTAAAAATTCACGGAACTATGATTTTTTTAGCGAAAAAGTGTCTTTTTTTGCGTTTTCACGTCTTTATGAATTTTTTTTAACATGACGCCATTTTATTTCTTATAAATAAATTTCTCGTACATCATCTCGAAAGTTCAAAACATGTTCCGTCATTTTTTTAACCACTTCGGACGGATAATTTGGTTAAAATACTTTTTTGAAAACTCACTGGGTAGAATTGACCCAAGTGTGACCACCGTCATTGAATTTGGAAGTGTGACTACGAAGAGTTAAATCAGACAAAGTTTTCAAGCGGGAATGAGCATAATTTTAAAGACCAGCTTCGAGAGCCGGTCTTTAAAATTCTTCGAATTATTTCTTTCCGTATTTCTGCAATTTATTACACAGCAACTGTCGCGGTTCATTCTTAATAAAACAATATTTTTACTTTGATTGCGAAAATCTCGTACAGACTTGACAGATGATTAGTAGAGTTTATTGCAATTTTTGTTTCCTACTAGCGCTGCGTTCGATTTCATTACCACCACCCTATACTCTGCACGGAGCCAATACCCTCGGCTATTCATTATCATTCACTTTTTTTTCTCAAAATCAATTATCACTAATGTATTCCTATGATTTTACCCGTAATTTCATCAGAAATGTTTTATCTCGGTAATTTCTATTAGCAATGCTGCTGAATCGATTCGATACTCGAGAAGAGATATCCCATCTTTGCGATTAACCGAGCATGCGTTTCAGTATACACGAGAGGCCGTGCGTATGCGTACGTGTACATTGTAAATCAACTGAGGCTTTGCCTCCCGCAAACCGCAAACCAATAATTTGAACGATCCACACGCACGAGCTCTGTCGTCCATACACGCGTGAAGATGTAATACGCATATATATATACGAGTAAAAAGGTTCCGTACAGTCGCGCAAGTGGATCGCTACATAAATATATGTATAGAGAGGGCGAGAGAGAGAGAGAGAGAGAGAAGCTCCCGCCCCTGTCAAAACCGCAAGTAAGGAAAATTACTTAGTCCCGCAAATTTACGTCGATATTAGCAGAGTATCTCTTGTCTTTCCTTTTTTTTCCTGAAAAATGGCCGAGCTATAAGCCGAGGCAAACGAGTGGAAAGAGTTAAAAAAAATTGCTTCAAGTATTTCACAATTACTACCAATCGCGAAGTTTTCCGCTCAATCCCAAATATCTGCAATGCCCAATTTCGAAAGAAGTCAAAATGGTTCATTATTATATTTTTCTATCACTTAAAAATGCTGAGACTTCTTGCCAAGTACAAAGACCATCAAGTTGAGGCGAGTCGTAAGGAAATTTCGTAAATTCTTCCCAGATCGAACGAACGATTTGTGCAGATCGAAAGAATTTCCAATGCGAGCACACATAACGATACATATTTTTTTTCCAAGCCTCCGAAGAATTAGATAATCTGAAGAAAAAAAAACAATAAGACCGAATTGACAGGGACGATGAAGAAAACCGTCGTTTCCGCAATTAACGAAAAGTTCCACTTTTCGTTGGTCACACTAAAATCCCGAGAACGTCGTCGACGATGACGAGAAAGCGGAGTAATAAAGCTGACCAACGACAGCTGCGCTTGAGGAGCGCTCGGTCGAAAAGAGTTAAACGAGCCGTCGAGAAGAGAGATGAAATAAAAATGAAAAAAAAAAAGAGACAAAATGCAACGTTACAAAAGACGCAATGACCACACGAGATCGAGCAGGTAGCGATGAAAAAAAAAAGCGCAGAACCGCGAGAAATTTTGCCCCCTTGACGGTTACGTGTCTCCGTGCTGTATAGAAAGTTTCCATTCATGCTCCAACGATCATCGATCTCTTGAGCCTTTCGTGCGAGAAAATCGCACAATACAATCAATACATATATACGTGTACTCGATAAGTTGTTTTTTTTTTTTCATACGTACAAAAGTGCACGGCGAAAAAGACGAATGCTTGAACGGATCGACCGCGAGGCTTCGGATTTTTTATAACGCTCATGCACGAGCCACGCACGCGCGCATTATATGAGTAATCGAAAGAACCAAGTTATATATACTTGAATTTATGAGGTTACAAGTATTTATCACATTTCCCGGACTCGCGTACGTGTAATAAATAATTAAGTACCGCCTCGACAAGACTTTATTGTACCCAGTACAATTATTTATATACAACGTGTAATTACATATGTGTGTATATATATATATATATATATATATAAATTAACACTAATGGATGCGCGGTCAAGGTTCGGGTCTGTCGGTCCTTCGAGTTAAGCAGCGTTGTGCATGGCCGATACTCAGAGCGGTGACCGCTTAGACGTAGACCGGCTGGAGCATCAACCAGTGCGCGAGAGGCCAATACTTCTTAGATCTTGGTGTAGATCTAAGGATGTAGAAAACCCTTTACAATGTTCAAAAAATCCATTTTTGTCACGTATTTCGAATGTATAATATATTGAGAATATACTGGAAAATCGAAAAAAACGATATATGAAATACTTACGAAGTTATAGCACCAAGTCGGATAGCATAGTCGTATAGCACATTATCGTATTGAAATTTTAAACGCGATTATCTCGAAATTGCATTTTCAAAAACTTCTCATGCTATAGCTCAAAAAGTTATTGATCAATCTGGTTGAAATTTTCTGTGAGGGTTCTCACTGTAACATTATCGGAAGGATATACCTAAAGTTTTAAGGTTATCGCGTAAATGAATTACTTTTTGTGGGGTAAAAATTGTCGAGAAAATGGTCAAAAATATTAAAATTTTATTAAAAAGCCTTCCTCTACATATGTCAATAATCGAAAAATATTTTCGATTTCTGTTTCAGATCAATAGAAAAAATCAGACAAATAGAGCACTTTTCGATATCACGCAAAATACGCCTAAAGGAATACCTTATAACGCCGCCATTTTCTTTTATAAAAAAAAACTTTTTTCAGCACTTGGCAGTTGTAATAAGATACTATCAAAATTTTTAAATGATACGATTATTTTATGGCCTTTAAAAAAATTCATGAAAAATAATTCATTTTCGGGCGTCTAAAGGGTTTGCCCCCCTTAAGGCCTTATATACCTTTGGATGGTCGAAGAACAATGTTTTTTTGGGATTTGTAAAAATACTAATAAAGCAATCAAAATGAGATTAGGAGAATTTATTCAACATATCTGTAGATACTCAAATCTATTTTTTTATTTTCCAAAAAAAAAACATGCCGCCCAGTTGCCGGTAGAAAAAAAACGCCTTTTTTTAGACCCTCCACAGGCGGATTCGTTGAGGACGCACTTGCGCATCTCTAAAAAAAATAAAAAATTTTCTTTACCTACATGAGCTTTACTGGCGACGTACACAAGATTATTACAAAATATTGATTTCTGCAAATTTGGCACGATTTTGAAAAAAAAAATCGTATTTTCGACTAAAAAAACGGCCTTAATTTTTTAATAAAAATCGTAATTGTTAATTAATCGTAAAAATCGTGTGTAATTCGCTAAAAATGTATTTGGAAAGCTACAGTTGAAATTTTAAGTCAATCGGTTCAGAATTGTAGGACCTATGAGTCTGCCCGTTTTGGAATGACTGGCTTCAAGAAAAACGCATTTAAAGTTTTAAAACCATTTTTATACATGTAATCTTTAAGATAGTGCTACCGAAAATTATTTTTGCATATCATTCTTTCCCTCAAAACGATCATTTTTTGCCTCACCGACGAAACGTGTGGCATAGTGTGGCAACGTCACATGAGTGTTAAATGGCGCGGGTGTTTGAATACTACTAATCGGCGTGGCGCAGCTATGCGTGCAATAAAATTCATTTTTAAATCCAAGTGATATATTTTATTTATGACACTTGACATTTATCGTTCAGAATTGATTCGCTTTAATAAAGAAATCAAAATGTTTTTTTTTTCTTCAATTCACTGCATGACTTGATGGGCTCGCTACTGCTCGCGGTAATAAAATAAGTGTCGTCAACCGTAAAAAATCAAACTCGCAATACAAACAGTGCGCTGTCGCCAAATATATCAAGTTTTGTTGCTCGAGAACAATAGAACACCCTCCCCATGGACGCAATAGAAATTAGGTTAGATTAGCAAAGTGCGAGTAGGAAGTGATGGAAAAAGGTTCAATTGGAAAGGGCGATACGTAAAAATCCGCAACGGACCTTGGTACTCAAGGAAAAAAAAAATATATATGTGAAAAAAACGATTCGGAGGACTTCGAAGACCATCCTCATAGTTGCCTGTTTCCCCCAAGTACTCACAATGTCTTCCTCAATGTCTTCAAAATTACCTTTCGATGAACGCAACTACATTAATGTATAGATCATTTCATTCGAAACAATTCATCAGTATCGAAAAAAAAAAATAAGTGATCATTCTTGACGTAGACTTCCCGGTAGAAACCCATGTGAAAAATAGTAGACAATATTATTACGTTTGTACGTAATTATTTAATATTAGATAACACGATAAAACGGATTTACGTGAAAAAAGGCCCACGTGTTGTATCATCGCTAATTGCGGATGTCCTTGCGAGCACGAAATTCACCATAGGATGTGACATTGCATAAATGTAAGAATAGGTATGAGCTTCTTACGCACGACGAGCTCATCGTTAATTGAATCTTGACCATGGACGATTCTTGACTCACGTTCCCACGTTACAATTTTACAGTATATATATATATATATATTGACTGTCTTATTATTTTTACCACACATATATATATATATATATATATATATATATATATACACTGCATAACCAACTCGTAAAGCGCATCTTGTAAAAGAGAAAGAAAGAAACGATAAAACAATCTTCTCGGCGGTGGTGGGAATAATAAAGGAACAGAAGAAAATGATTCTACAGAGTTGGAAGCAGCGAGAGTTCATCTCGTAATGAGAGAGGATTTTGCTTGTGCCTTGCGCAGGATTTTCTAATCAACGCGTGCGTAGTTTGGCTTCTTAGCATTCTCACCTTTGCCCGAAGACCTCGAAGAACGTATACTCGACATCCTCGAAACTCTGTGTAACTTACCGTGCAAAAATTGTCGTAGAGATTCAATTGGATTCCCATATTTGTCCCTACTTCCTGATGGGGATCCAATCGTTCATCGCATTGGCTCGTACATTGCTTTCTCAACTGGATTCCCCAGTGGAATCCAATTTGAATCCTAAAAGATTGCCATATTATCGAACAGAATCCGACATGATTCTTGATGATTCCCATCGTATTATACTATACGTTGAATTTTTTAAACAAAATACATATACAAAATGAGTGGATCATAAAAAAGTATAAATCCAACCTTTGGATGGTCGAAAAAAAAGGTTTTTTGGGATTTTTTAAATACCAATAAAGCCATCAAAATCAAGTTTAGAGGATTTATTTTACGTATCTGTAGGTACTGAATTCAATTTTTTATTTTACAAAAACATACAAAATAGCAGCCGAGTAGAAAGAGAACGCCTTTTTTTTAAACCCTCCACGGGCGGAGTCATTGGAGACGCTAGAACAAAAAAGAATTTTATTTTTAGAACACCTGGAACAAAAAAGAATTTTATTTCACTCGGTACGACAATGGACGTTTTACGTTTACACGAAGCGTGCGTAAAACCGCTATTTTCACACCTCGTGAAATAAAATTACGAACTCGTATCATGATGTACTATTATTCTATTTCTCATTCTTTTTCGTACACCCTTTCAGGCTTTTACGATCCTCTCTTCATTAGCGTACCCAGCATTTCTTTCTGGGGGGGGGGGGGGAGGATCTAGGAGGGGCCTGACAAAAGCTGATTTTGATCACAATCATTTTTTTTTTAAATAAAATGTACATAATAACCGATAATGACGCAACACACTCGAAATATGAAACCTGCTTCAATCACACATTCATGTTAACATTAATATCGAACTCTTGCAATACTTTAAATAAAAATCAACTATTTTTTCATCATTCTTTAATCCATTTACCAGTCTTTAAACTTCACTTTCAGTAGATACTCAATTAAATAAAACTTAGTTTTCTATTTTTTTCTGCAAATCGGCCCAACGCTTTTTCGGCTGGAATTTTTTTTTTTAACAATTTCATGTCTCCACCAGTGACATATGAGAGAATCGTTCCTGAACCATTGTGCTGCTAAGCCATATTTTTATCCGCCTCATGACAGAAAAACTTCTCTCACAGTCGGCGGAGCTCACTGGGAGTACCATTGCTGCTTGGAAAACTTTATTAAAGTTAGGACAGTATTCCTTTTTAATACGCTTTCTTAAATTTTCTAATTTTCTATAATTATTGATAAAAATCTCTCTGTCCTTCATATCCAATTTCAAAAATGCATTAATTGCATGAGCTAACGATAGATTCTCAAATCAGTATTTTAGATTTGGAATATTATCCACTACTCGGTAGTAAATGTTGATCTTCCAGTATTTTTCTGGTTGTATATCGGCAAGCAAATCTAATATATTGCTTTTGATCACAGCTGACTTAATTGTGAAAATGCAATATCTATTCAATTTACGTAATGATATAGTTATTTCTTATACGGATAACGAAATCACGATGAAGGCAATAGTTCAAGTTTTAATAAATTATTTCTTTATGTCTCCTTGGGTGAAAGTTAAGTAAAACTAATCGATTTATCGACTCTAATTATTTCGGTTCGACTTTTTCCTGGGAGTAGGGGGCGTGCCCACCCCAGCCCGCTCCTGGCTACGCCAATGCAGGTCTCTTTATCGTTGACTTCTTCGCCATAGCCACTCTGCCAAAATACTGTATCGCATTTGCACGAGGGCACATGAAAACTGCGAAAAACCTATCCCAATATGAACAGTCACATTTTGACGGAGTCTCGATGGCCTTACGATCGGTAATTCAGTAAAAACTGCCTTCCACTCGATAGTCGACTTGCAGGCCGGTGCTTGCGGCTAAGCGATCACCCATCCGTGTATCGGTCCTGGTCAACGCGACACGCGTTTCCACTGCCCGCGGTCACTTTTTTTCCGCGGTGAACGCTTGTTCGGGCGGGCACCATTCCCATATGCACCATAAATATTCATTTAGTGAATGTGGACACTCGTATGAGCGTATCTGCATAAAAATGACAAGCTTTTCTGAGGCGACTAATCGGTAGTCCGGCAACGAATGCAAGTCCATATCCTACATATGTGCGAGCCACCGGGGCTACAAAGAAGGTCTCGGGCGGGCTTGTTCGTTCGGAGTCTCGCGGGAGCTCCCGCTTTTGATGCCTAACAACGGTCATAGAGTTAGCGGTACTTTATTTCCTTGTTCCTCTCTCATTTTCTCATAAAGGCTCAGGCACGTACGTTTGACGTACACGGTGGGCGTTAATGATATTCGACGGGTCAATGAGTACAAGAGAGACGGACTTGTACGAAGAACGAGTGATAGTGAGCGGGGCGGGCGGAGGAGGAGAAACGTTTCGATGGTTGTTGCTCGTCAATTTCGAGGTGTCTCGTCGATACGATGTATAACGAGGAGTTGTGTCGAGGTATGCGTTAGCTATGCACCCTCAACTTATATACAGGGTAGCCCGAAAAGTGACGTTCAAAAGGAAAATCTAGATGCCTTGTATTAAGAAAATACGACTACTTCTTCGGGGTCAACAAAGAGAATAAATTTATGTTACCCCACGGGTGTTCTGATTTATGTTAATTTATGTTGAATATTCGTATTGTCGATCCTAAAGTGCCAAATTTGTGGTAAATATATTATTTATTGCATATTTACTAATTGAAATTGAAAAATTAGGTCCTCAACGATTCTGGAGTCTTCACGACGATTTCCAAGCAGTAGCGAGATTCTGAAACTCGGTAGCGACCGTTTTCGTTATCGTTAACTAGCGACAGCCAATAAGAGGCTCCTTTTTTTCTGATCGTGCATGCGATTGGCTGTCGCTAGCTAGTGACAACGAAAACTGTCGCTAACGAGTTACAGAATCTTGCTACAGAGGTAGGTTATGCTCGCCAAACGAATCAGCTGTTACGCCCGACTTTGGCAAATCTATGAGTACTATTTCGTCATTATGATAATATTCAACCGGAAGTTGAAACCGTTTTATAATGTAGTGCTTGATCTACACGATGAAGTTCGAATTTTCGATTTTTTACAATATCTATTATGACTAATTTATAAAATTTTAGTTTTCCAACGACCTTAGTTGGATACGTGAGCAGCAAAACCGTGATCACGGCACTTCCGGTCGACCGTCTCCATAAGACGACGTGCCTCACTAGCTCAAAGTGCTCGACTTTGCAATTTTATTCCAATTTTTCATATATTAATATAACTCAAATTTTTCCAAAGCGTGCATAATGTATTCGTCAACATCATATAAAAATTTCACGCCCGAAAGTTTGATTCGTCGTAACGCTCCAACCTCCTTAATAACTATCCACCCCCGTGTATGTTCTACGATCTTTTTTAGATTTCGAGAAAAAAGCATAAAAATTTTTTTTTGTCGCCTTTTCCTGTAGCATACGACTTTATGCTTTGTCTTTTGCGTATGTAGAACTCTTAGAAGTTTTTAAAAGCAATTGGGAGTTATTGAGACCCGTATAAGTATTTTTTTTCTCGTCTGAACTTTGGTGACATCTTCTCAAAATGACTTTTTTAACTTTGCATCAAAGTTTAAGACAATTACGTTAGTGTTCAGTTGGTTATGTATTCATTGCTCAACAGTGTGCTTTATAACGATAACACCAGTAAAAAGATCGCGAGAAAAGTACATACACAAAGAAGAAAGGAAAAAACTGCTTTTTTCGTAAACAAAAAAAGATCGTAGAGAATCCATGGGGGTGATTTGAATAGCTATTGATACAAGGCATCTAGATTTTGCTTGTGGACGTCACTTTTCGGCCCACCGTATATATCTACTGCATTAACTCCCTATATATATATATATATATATATAACGGTATACTTATTGCTGGCCTATACACATTCGACCAATACGAATAGGAAGAATAGTCTGGCCTCGTCTTTCGGTACATGATATATATTGACTTTCTCTCCGAGGGGGGCGAAAGATCGCGAGAAAGAAACGAAAAAATGGGCGTAAGTACGGGAGGAAAGTCAAACTGTGATTCTGAGCCAGGATGCGTGTAGTACTTTCGGCCCTGCGCTTATGAAAGCCTTTCCTACCGTCATTATTCAATTTATTGTCCGGCCATTACAAATATAGTTATGGGGAACATGTGTTTTACGAGTTTATTATGAGGTGACGGAGGTGGTAACGCAAGACCTCCCCGATTCAAACGAGTTCATGAACGCGGTGTCCGGAAAAAAAAGGGTCGAAGAAGTCGAGAAACGTGTTCGATCATTAGGATGGAAGGTTATTTTTTCTGTATAGAAAGAGAGGAAGAGGGAATGAGTATAATTTTTATATTGACAATTTTATTTATTCCCGTCTTCTCTTTGTGTAAGAAACATTAGTATGTTGCATGTAGCCTCTGATGCAGATTACCTTGAGTCGTCTTAGCTCTGTGCGAACCAGCAGTTGAATGAGCGCGTAGCAAGGCGCAGTTTGCGATGGCATTACACTGAGAAAAATCATTTGTTAGTGTCAACTTGAAATCGTATGTTCGACGTATTTTTTATTAAACCAGCGCTATTTTTATTTAGTTGATCTTTTGATACTTTTTATATGAAACAAATTATCATAACTTATTATGAAAGTAATAATAAATAATTTTAATGGCGAGATATAAAATGATATGCACTAGGGAGAGCATTCATTAACCCTTCGTGGTCACCATGGGTAGATTTACCCTCTTCACATGTCAGAATAAATATCTTTTTTCGAACGCGCACTATGCTACTATTTTTTTTCCAAAGGTAGCATATCTAATGAGTATCACGTCCAAATTTTAGGTAAAAATGTTGAAAATTCATGGAACTATGATTTTTTGAGCAAAAAAAATGTCTTTTGGGTTTTCACCTCTTTATGAATTTTTTTTAATATGTCACCATTTTATTTCTTATAAATAAATTTTTCGTACACCATCTAGAAAGTTCAAAGCATGTTTCTTAATTTTTTGAACCACTTCGGGCGCATAGTTTGGTCACAATACTTTTTTGAAAACTGACTGGGTAGAATCGACCCAAGTGTGACCACCGCTATTAAATTTGGAAGTGTGACCACAAAAGGTTAATGCATAGCACTCTATCGATGGTGGCGTGTGGTAATGTCGGGTTTCCACATGAAAATATTGTTTTACAGATCAGCCGTTTATTGTGTGCTGGTTTGGATTTTTTGCCAACAAGCCAGTACACTTTTCAGAGCTTTATGACCAGTTATTTTTTTTTGTTTGTTTTTATGTTTTGTGTAAATCGATCTGCGCTCGAAACTCATCCCCAAGTATTTTCTGGATAGTGGATAACAGTTGTCCATGCAATTTATGACTAGGATACTATTTATTTTCCCCAAATTATTTATTTGATTCAAAGAAATGGTTATTTTTAAAGCATACATCTGGAATTTCAAATAATCTATTTGAGTATTTCAACTAATCTATTTGAAATCATTTATTGAAGTCAAATATTTGATTAGAGTATTAATTAATCCTATCCGAATGATTTATTAAACTCGAGTAAAAAGGTTTCGTAGTTATGAGCGAAAATATCATGCTGAATAATGATCCTGTTATAAATGACCTAACCTAATATTCATAATTTTTCAATAAATATAATCAATCCTTTGCAACAAATAAAATAGATATAAAAAAATCACAATAATCCTTTCGATAAATCAAATAAATCCTAAAAATGGATATTTTTCAATAACTAAAGTAAATAAAATCCGATTACTAATTTGAAAAATATTTGTTGATCGAATGAATAAGGCTATCCGACGCGAATAAAGAACTGCTACTGTCAAATATCATCACGAAATGAATAATTGCTTCATTTGCACATATAATTTCATTGCACTGAATAAAGAAGTTTATTTACTTTAAATTAAAACTCATCACAGTCAACTAGATTTTCCTCTCAGTCTCGCAATAATTGTAATCAACTGACACATCCAGTTAAATTAAATATATCATTTCATCAAATATCAAATAAAACTCCAACTTTTTCCATGCTCGCTCCCGCGTTAAAATTCCGCGCTTGATTACATCAAGATATTTTCAAACAATATATCTTCTCACTCGAACCACGGAGAATGGCGAATCGATTTCACAAACAAAAAACAAAGGTCATTGCTTTCGCGCCCGCGCGCGAATCCCATGAGATAAAAACAAATATATCTGCTTATTTTCAATTTCCAGAGGCCTGCTGCTATGCATCTGCAAACAACAATTTTGCGCCGACAACATTCGCGCGGGGGTGACTCAACCCCTTGCTTGGATTCGCATCGTAGCACTTTGAATATCAGGCAATCACGATGTGTGCCTACTATAGCACGTTTATCCGATTAACGATTTCGTAAGAGATTACGTACACCCACATATATATCTATATATAATATATATATATACACTATATATGGCACAGCTGCGCAGAAACGTGAGAGTTTCGAGCATCGATCAGGATCGCCTACAGGCTATATATAATATTATACTCTTACCAATATATATACTCACAACACAGTTTACTCACTTTCTCTCTTTCTCTCTCTCTCTCTCTCTCTCTCTCTCTCTCTCTCTCTCTCTCTCTCTCTCTCTCTCTCTCTCTCTCTCTCTCTCTCTCTCTCTCTATCTATATATATATTCGAAACGGAGGATTTTGAACCCATTGTGTCTGGCCGTTTTGACGAAGGTTCGTCAATTTTTTAAACGCATCATTGATTCTGGAGGGACGACAGTCCTCGAAGTCCAATGTCCTCAAAATCACATTTTTCTGTGAGTATAGCTGACATATATATGCACATATAACTCATACGGACATGTACATAATTGTGACGATCGCGCGAGAAAGTTTTCGCCGTCTTCTGGGGTCACGATCTGTTTGACCGTTTGATCCTTGGTCAACGAGATTCTTCTTCGATATTTCGTTTTACCTTCCTTCTCACTTCTAATTAATATCCAATTCAAAAATAAACAATTAATAGAAAAAAACCTAATGATCGCAACAGCGTTGAGGGGGAATTTTACTTTCACATCAAATTCATATATAGTCAAAACCGGTTATAACGACATTAAAGGGACCATGCAATACCGAAGTTATAGCCAATTCGTCGTTGTAAGCGGTTTCGACTGTAAATATATTACGCCATATACGAAATTGGAAAAAAAATATCCTCGGCGTATGAAAATAAATTCCACGCGTAACCGACGAATCACGGGATGCGCTAAATGATATTCTATTTATATCCCTTATTTCTGAATACATTCCTACCTCCACATAAAATGATACTCGCGCTAATAAAGTTTATTAAAACAAAAAAAAAAGGAAAGAAGCAAGTAAGCGATATAAAGCGCTTCATTAATGCTCGTCGTTTGTGCACTTAACGGTGTATGTTCCATAAATTGTCGCATTATCGAATAAATTGTCGGACGCGAAATAATTACGCGAGGGACTCGAGATTATCCAGGCGCATAAATGACTACGAGAGGCACGCGTCGAGAATTGTCTCTCGGGAGCCTCTTAATGACGTATGCACACAGTTTTCTGTATACACACACACAAATGGATATACACATTTATACATACTGCATGTGTACAAGCCAAAGTTGACGTGTCGTCCCTGTCGTTACAGCAGCCGACAATATTCTCGTCTCCGTTTTTATACCGTTTCGCGTAAGAAAGAAAATTGTTATGGTAATTGTTATGTAACGAAGCGTTGAAGCGGTCAACGCAAGTAAACATAATCGACGTGAACAACGGTATTTATTTTTTTTTAATTCTTCCTTTTTTTCTTCGCTCGATCCTCTTTTTATCCATCTTTATTTTTATTTTTCTGCGGTCGAAATCGCAATTGATGCAACGAGCAAGATTCCAAAGTTGCGCATCCGTAATTCGTATTTAAAAATTGTTCAGCGCCGGAGTGGGGTTACGTAGTAATTATAATGCGAATCCGAGGTAAACGAGAGGATTACTGCCAGATTATACTTGATGCAATTACTGTATTTGTACGGAAACATATATATATATATATATATATATATATATATATATATATATATACACATATGTACGTGTGGGAGGAAAAGATTGAGGACAATGCTTGAAGCCGAATGTCTTCAAAATCACTTTTCCATGTATATATATATATATATATAGGGAAAGGTGATTCTTTATATATATGTATACGTTGATATATATCTTACTTAAGTATTACTGTCGTGACGTACGAGTGTTCCCTCAGGCATGTGCACGTACACCCGCGTTCTATATATAGAGGCAATTCTAGTCCGGCTCGTCGATCATTCTCATTATTCGGTGAAAGACTCGCTAAAAATTCACACCGCAGTTTGTTATTCGGGAATCGTTATATACGAGAAACGAAGATCGAAATTTCACGTCACGTTGGCGAGCAGTCTCGAAACGGCGATTGTGTTTTTCAACTCGTTGTTAGATTTTTTGTTTTTCTTTTACGTCGAAAAGATATGGACGGTTAAATTGGTGGATTTGGGAGTTAGAGTACGTCTTCGAAGGTATTCCAATGGGATATGCATATGTGTGTCTATATATATATATATATATATGTATATATATGCGACGAGGAGTGCAGAAGAAATCGAAGTCCGATCCCTATGGGCTACTGTTATACCCAAGCTCTGTACGTGACACGTTTTTGATGATCTTTAAAAAGCATGAATTTCTCTTTCCGTCGATCATGTCGATGGAATTCAGGACGCGACCGAAGAGAGGTGTGTCACCCTACGAAGGGTACGCAACGGCGCAATTCGTGATGGCAGGCTGATATATTTTCTAAGAGCTACTGTATTTTTTTGGGGATTGAGAAATATATATATATATATTTTTTTTTACAAGCATTTTCTCACAATAATTTTCCAAAAAGGTTTATCTTATTGTATTATTATCGACCCCATTATTATGATTTTTTAAATAATTATAATTAATATTTTTTTATAATTTGCTGGCTTGTAATTATTGTAATTATCATCATTAGTATTATTATTGTTATTATTGTAAATATATAAATAAATATATATATATATATCTTCTGGCAAACGATACCGACATGATAAAGGGAACGTAAAACCAATATAACTCTAATTTCCAGTTGACTTGTTACGTAAAATTCGCCCAAAGTGTAAAAAAAAACTGAAAAAGAAAAATGAATCAGCTGCGTGACCGGATCAGTCGTCATTTCTCACATTCGAATCCAGTTTGAAAATATACGTTCGCAAACCAACAATCTTCTTTTTTTTCCGGTATAAAAGTGAAGGGGACGGTTCACCTGTCCCGAAAAGGTGGAAAAATGCTGTCGAGACGGTGGTTAATACCCGAAGTCGAAAAAATATAGGAATGGAAAAAGGTCGATTGGTGATCGGTTCGATGGGATTGCGAATGAGAACCGCTGTACTGATATACTCCGGGGTGCCTCTTGTGAATGTTGGTTACGTTATAAACCGCCCGAGACAAGCCGTAATTTCTACTCTCCTTCTCGTGACTTCGTGTACCACCGGACTGTGTATACAGTCATACTCTCGTGACATTACGGATATCGCAGTTACTCTATTCGCTTTCCACGCATACCGCGAGGGAGGCTTAATCGAAACCACCAGGGGTAATCAAAGTCACCCTTAAAGAGATGCAGAATTTCAGAGGAAATCTTTTTCTTTGCTTTCGATTGTAGCATGGAGATGCGCTTTCTTGAAACTTTTCAAACAAGAAAGAGACGAAAATTGAGAAAAAGACGAAATTCTAGTCTGTTTGAGGGTTGAAAAATGTTTTTTTGTATTCGGTTTTTAGGGGGCCTGCGTAAGCTTGGGACCCAAAAAACAAGCCATTTTTGAACATTTTTTTCTGATGAGAGTATTGGAATAACAAGGTCAGAATTTTACACACAATTAATACATATAGTCGCGGCAAGTTTGAGATTTTTTATTGAAAAATGTTAGTTAACAATGGAGTTATTATTATTGAAGTAAAGTGCCGCCGTTGCTGCATGGCCATAGATCTGAAATGGAAAAAAATGCACTTTTAGTATAATAATAACACTTTCGTATGAATGGATACTTTTTTGAAATTTTGAACATTTGGCAAGCTGTGGAAAAAAGTTCCATTTTCGACCGAAAAGAGCAGCTTTAATAATTTGTTATTAAAAACTGGATAAACAGATAAAAAAAATCATTCGCTCATACAATAGAAAATGTTATAAATTATGGTCTGTCCGAATTTGAAGTGAATTGGACAAATAGATATTAAGGGCTTACATACACCTGGGTAGGTCAAAAAGATCGATTTTTCAAAAAGGTGCTCATTCGAAAGTATTATACTATCTTTTGAGTGTCTACCCTAAAAATTTCATAAGGAAATTCGCAGTAATGACGAAGTTATAACGTTTTGTAACTGACCGGGTGAGCAACGACTAACGGTTGGGGCGCAGGTAGACGCGGCCTTTGTCATCTGTTTGACTATGAGTTTGACTATGAATGAGGTTGACACAGCAAAAAAAAAGATCTAATGGAAGCGTCAACATCTAAGGAAGATCCGTCATATGGCCCAGGAATCGACGATTTCATGTAAGTTTAAAATAAACCAGTTATTTCAGTGTAAAGTGTACTCAAAACTTTAAACGCGTTTTACTCGAAAACTCGAAACCAGAAATATCTCCGCAACTACTGAACCGATCGGGATCAAGTTTTGCACAGTTATGCTTCACACAATAATCTAGTACTTATCAAGCCGTTTTTTCGATACCTGGCATAGTTTTTTTTTCATCATATGTACTGAACAATTTTGAGGCGAAAAATCGCCTCTTTTATTCCCGTGACAGCCATGACCCGAAAAAAATTAAATTTTTAAATTCCAGCTCGATAAGTACTAGTTTTATCTATCTACTTTAAGAAACATTTTTTTTTAGATAAAAAATGGCAGAGGCATGTCAGATACCGCAAACGCTGTCAACAAAAACACGTCCTAGGAAAACGACTGTAACTTTTTTACTGTTTGAAATTTTTTAACCAAATTTTCACACAATGTAGCTAAAAAGTCATACTTTAAAATGTATATCATGGTTGTTCAATAAAATTCAGTTTTTATAGACAAAAAAAATTCTTAAACATAACCTTACTTTTAGCCGTCTCAGGTGTATGTAAGCCCTCAAAATACACCTTACACCATTTCATACTAGTATTGCGGAAAACGCAAAAGAAAAGAATTTCGCCATAGCGCAGTGGGCGACCTGCCCCTTCACAAAAATCGTCCTACCTCCATCAATTTTCGAAATGCCTACAAAATCTTTGCGGCAAATTAAAGTTAACACCCTACACTATAAAACTATACAATAAAAAAACGTATAAATGAAATTTCAACTCATATCCATAAAGGTTGTATGGAAGATATTGGGTCAAAAAAAAGCAACCGGAATTCAAAATTCTCAACTGGGCATATCCAAAATGAAATCGTGAATGGCATAATAAGTAGCGCAAGTCTTAAATTTCCAGCTAGAAGTGTTTCCTTTCAATGATGGTTCCACCAGTATTTGTTGATATTTAACTTTATCAGAGCAAAACAATTGAGAGTGCACATGCCGCGCCTCATGACTGCCGTAATTATTGAGGCTCTCAACTGTTCACGGCGTTGCCATACAGTTCAGTAAGAATAATGTATGATATATGTATGGGAGAGCGGAACGAGAAAATAAGCAAAATTTCAGTACGTGAAAATTAATTATACTTCTATTATGTAGTGGACGATTGGGAAATTTTTCGAGAGCTTCCTTTCGTGAATAAATTACGCATACAAAAAATCTAAAACATTCTGTACGGTTTTGTCATAACGGCTCATCATATCCCACAATCGGAGTTGAAAAACGTCCCACAAGAACGCATGCAAAACTAGTGCAAATTGAAACTATTAAAATTACTCAACAAGTTAATCGATCTCAAACTTTACCTACGAGCTGCAAACAAACTTAACAATAATGCGAAACATTTTTAACACCTTTCCAGCGTTTTTTCAAGGGGGGAAATACATGTAGACGAGGAAAAAATAGACAATTTTGATCATTTTTTGTAAAGAAACATAACGTTTTACATTTATGAAACTTTATGTACAATTTAGTACATAATTAAACTATTTAAATTCATTTTTGTTCATTAAAAAATATTGCACAATTGCGACGTTGTGGCGTAGTCTTTCAGGAAGATTTTGGCGGCAGTTGTCCATTTGTGAGAAATTCAACGACTTCAATATTGCTCTGAAAAGTCTGAACCAAGAATTTTTAATATTTTAACATTCAAATGCTGAACTTGTACCTAAGAAACATTCAAAAAGTATAAAATTTAAAAAATGGAACACTAGAAAAAAATTGAAATATTACACAATATTTTCGTTTCTTTTTGCAATAAAAAAGTACTTTTGTATAAAAAAAGGTAATGTTGTTATTGAGTTGTATGTACAATTTCAGTATGATCGGTCAACTCGTTATGTTTCCCGCAAATTTAAAAAATATAGTTTCGACAAAAACGTGTTTAATGTTTCGAACTACGGAAAGTTTTAAATCGCTACGGCTACGAATTTCAGTTTAAAACTTTACCACTGTATTCTTGAGATGTTTAACTAACATTTTACGTTAAAAAAATCGATTTTGTTATGCTGCTACATGTATTTCCCCCATAAGAGTTCCATACATCGTCAATGGCCATTCCATTTTTTTACATCCACTGAACATGTTTCTGAGCCAACAAAAGTGTTCCAGGCCAAGAATTTAAGCTCTTCGTGAAAAAAAAACAATAACTCCAATAATCGGTTATGTCACCGTAAAATGGGTCATTACCGGTCATTCATCGATTTCCATGCACAAATAATTCTGCATCGAAAAACGGCCTTACCAGCCTACGACGGTCCAATGTTTAAAAATGTGATGAATCTGATCGGGAACAAGGAGAATGCTGCTCGCCTTCGTTCGTTATTCAAACGAGAGTTTGCAAATTATTCGCCGACCTCAGAAAAGCCTGCAAATTATTCTTTGACCGCAGAAAAATACATATATATGTATTGACTCTTTTGCACTCTCGCTAAGTATTACTCAACCCTTAGAGGAAAAAAAAAAAGAAATAAATTTAGAAAAACGACAAAGAGCAGCGTGTCGTGGAGAGCGATCGGCGGTCTCTCGTTTAATATACAGAAGTATAGGACGCCACTATATATCGGCGCGGTAGCGACAAAAAGCAGGCCTTCGCATTTTATTAGAAGTGAAAGTTGCGGCGTTTTAGGTTGACTACCTATATAAGATATGCCGTCCCAAGAAGCGAACTCTCGAGCTATGCGCGCGATTGCGAGGCTGCGGTAGCACTGTTACCGGGGCGCCTCTGCGCTATATATATATCGCTATTAAGACGCTATTCAAATGTCCGCAGGATGTGGACAAAAACTATTCTTATCGGGATCGATTCTATTTTCAACCACTTTCGTACGATCATCTTCCAAAAGCGCCTATCTTCTTGTATTACTATTGTCATCATTGTTTATTTTTGTCGTCATCATTATTATTATTGCCGTTATTATTATTATCGGTCTTACATCATCATTCATTATTATTAAAATAATTGATATTGGTATTTTTTCTGTGTTGATAAATCTTTCGCAAGGTAACAATGTAAAAAATTAAAAACTTTTATTTAAAAAAATACTTATTTGATTAAAAAAATTAAAAACCCCCATGAGTTTTTCGAAAATATGTAATTTTATTGCTTATTAATGTACAATCCTTGATGTAAATATACAGACATTTATTTTTCAAATGTTCATTCTTATTTTCCAATGGCTATTTCTATTTTCTTGGATCAAATTAAACTATACACTAATCGCCGTGAACTATATTCAAATGTGATCGTCCAGAATGACGATTCTCTGGCAAAAAAAATTAAACCGTGCAACGAATATTGTTATAAGTATATCTAATAACAATAGTCGGATTATGTATATCTCCAGATAGGGTGCGTACTGCGCGCAGCACTATCAATGAAAAGCAAAATTATTGCTATTGAAGAAAATTGGAAAATTATTGCTTTTGTAGAAAATGGTATCGCAGCGGGACAAAATTCCTACTTTCCATCGCGACGGAGCGTAAATTTCAAAGAGGCTTATATAATTTATATAGAAATATGGGACAACGATAAAGTGCGTTGCCGGACGCGGCAAAATTTCACGAGGAGCTAAAGAAATGTCTCGTTGACGAAGATCCGTGCAGGCAAAGGCGAGAAGGTCTCGTTGAGAAGATTGAGTTCCTCGCAAAGGAGGTTCGCGTTTTATATTTTATGGGGTATGCTCGCAGTACCGAGAGTTATAAATAAATCGACTGACAAAAGGGCGTAAGCCTCATCCCTTTAGGAGCTCATTCGCGTTTTGGTTACTTCCTTTTGTTCGTTGCAATCGATCCGTGTATGCAACTCTCTCCCCCTCTCGTTCTCTCTCTCTCTCTCTCTCTCTCTCTCTCTCTCTCTCGCTCTCCTTCGCTCTCTCGGCCTTTGCCAAAGGAGTCTGCCGCGTGGAGTACAGTTTGAAAGTACCGAGGTTGTTACTTTCAAGATTGTCGATTCCCAGTTTCCTCGTCAAGGGCAACGAGACATGGAATATTCGTTCGGAGTCTTCGTAGTCGAATGTGCGATGGAGAGACACACCCACACTGTTCACCCATCAAATATATCTACATTTATGTCCTTAACGTACCGTCCTCTATATATGTATATATGGCAAAAGTTGATTTCGAGGATATTCGACGTCGAAAACCGTCCTCAAAACAGTCCGATTTGCCGATAGCCAACACTACACAGATATAACGAGTTCAAAATCATCTTTGTCCCCATATATATGTTTCGAGTGAAATTTTATGTCACTTTTTATAGCCAGCCTCGATCTATAAGGTAGTTCTGGTGTCTCGTTAAAACGAAGATTTTCTGTCAGCTCGACGTGAATTTTCAGACGAATGCTAGTGTCTATTGCCGGATTATCTTCAGCCTGAACCCTCGAAGACAACCACGATCGTAAATTGTGCACATTTTATATAGGCTTAGGGCATCGCGAAATGATGCCTTGATGCGGGTTCAAACCTTCCCTTTACTCTTCATTGGAATACGAATAACCATATTTTCACAAAGTCGAAGGATTTTTCGAAAAAAGAAACTAACCTCACGGCACACTGTTCGGGAGGAATCCAATTATCGTAGATGCATACTATGCGGCGATGCTATTGGCGTGATCGCTTCTCGAATCCTAGGATTTTCCAAAATTCAACAACTCTGGTGAGGTAATTTAGTGACAAAGCTGGTGGAGGCTTCAATAGCCCTGGGTGAAAAAAGTGTCACCGCTTTTCGAGCCACCATCCGAGGCTTCCAAAGTAGTATCCTGATAAAGAGATAATTAACGTAAGCCCTAACTCACGTTCCGCACGAGAAATTATGTTGGACAAGCATTGGTAACTGCTGGTAATTGTCGAATGTACTTCACGAGAAAAAAAGAACAACAAGCTCTAAAGCGCGTGTCCGTTAATGCGGAAGTGGCTAAGTGGCATTTACCTTGGCAGCGTTAGGCCTCTGAACTTACGGTAAAATGTCGTCGATTTTTCATGATCGACGTGGTATATGGGGAGAAATTAGATATTGCGATGAATCGAAAAGCCGAAAAAGGTGTAGGGTCAAGTGTGAAATTCTTTAATGATGTAACAGCAGCTTACAGTGCTCGGAGTTTAAATGTCCATCTGCTTCAATGTGTACGACCGTTTATAGATGAAGCTACTGTTAGCTGGACTATCGTATGGGTATATGTACGTATATAGACGTGTGGCTATTCGGTGACATCCGGTTAGCGAGAATGGGATTGCGATGATTCCCTCGTGCTATTTAATTATACATAGTGGTCGTGATCCTCGAGAAGGATGCTGGCGAGATAGAACTTGCTTCTCGATTAACCTTCCCGGAAGCGAAGACGTTAATTCGGGGTCTCGTCGCTTTCGACAAGGACCCCTCGCGTCGTTGCTTGCTCAACAACGTCGTCTCTTCGGTCCATGTAAATGTCCGCGTAAATTTAATCGGGTAAATACTTCTCGATAGGAGCCGGTAAGAGATTCTCATCTCGTCGCGATCGAACGATTCGAAATTCACATATCAGCTTCAAAATTGCCATTGTCAAGTTGATCGGACATTTTTGTTGTCATCTCTTACGTTCTAACGCCACATCGGTGGAAATCGATGATGACGAAAAAAAAGTTATACGTCGTTTCTGGTTCCATAATATACATGATAAAAGCAACTTGCCCACGGTTTCGCTTTGATATCTTAATGTTTTTGATTTGCGGCTATGGGATTAAAAAAAAAAAAAGTCGTCTGGAATATGGAAATTTTGTTGTTTTGATCTCGGATATTACGAATTATAAATATTCAAATTTTTATACGACCTTTCCGTTTGAAAATTAAAGAGATTTGAATTTCTGAAATTTTCCAGTCGACCTTTGCTCTATTTTGGATGGGCGATCTTTTAACATGTTTGTTAATTTATCGATATTTAGCGATTATTTTTATGGGCGAGAACTTTATGGCGGAGAATTAATTTGTTTTTCTCTCGGGACTTTCGGGACCATTGTATTTATAAAAAAATGATACTTGTATTGAAATATAATTCGTGAATTACTCTCGTATCGATATCGAATGTGCTTCGATTTACTTTATGAGAATATACGGTTGTAAATTCACAGTCGCGAGACGTTAAGAAACATCGGGTGTTACGAGACTATTGAGTAACGCATTGTACCGTGATACCGTTTCGAAAACCGTACGACATTTTTTACTGTGCCGAATATGGCGGATAGCTCACGTAAGAACCGGATCCACGGAAAACTGGCTCGATATGGATTTGCATGCCGTTTCTTTTTTTTTCTTCTTTTTCTTTCCTTCAAATCTCCGAGCAAAAGGTGTTTGACATTTAATTCGTATATCCCACGTTTATCCCGTCGTGACATTTAAATGAACTGAATATGAAGAGCGAAAGGACTGAAATAGAATATCTCGAATACACGGTTATTCCTTTCGTAAAAATGGAGATTAATGATGTGTTATTTTCAAATGGAATATTTATGAGGCATACCTTTTTGGGGATATTTTTTCTTCGCCACATTTAACATTCAGTCGGCACGAAAAAAGATTCTGAAAAAAAATCATATAATTATCAAAAGATGAAAAATTAAATGATTTTTTGCTACAATCGTTCATCACTCTGGCAATACGTTGTTACATTATGCTTGTGAAAAATAATCAAGGCTGTCAAAAAGCCTGTAAAAAAAAATATTGTTCAAAAAATCCGCAATAAGAATCTCTTCAACAGACTATGAAAGATATTCTCTAAAAAAAAACATTCATAACTAAATATTGTCGCATAAGGATCGTAAGAAATATAGTATTAAAAAGGATCTCCGAAAGAATGCTGTAGAAAAAAAATTCACACGGACCGCGAGTCGTTCGAACTAAACAGTGAGGCATACCTCCGACATTGCTGTTACAAAAAAAATTACAGCAAGTAGTTTCATGACGCATCCACTGACATTTAATTTGTCAAGTAATTAAAACGGCTCGTCTAAAGTTCTCGTCTTCTAACACGATCACTCAGACTGCTTCGCACTTCTCAGCCAATAACGAGAGAGACATAACATTTTTGGTAAGTGAATTATCGAACAAATTAATCAATAAATATCCCGTGGTCACGCGGCACAAAGACGCGCGTGCCGTTTTACCGCCGGGAAGCGAGAAGTCGCGATAGAAATGGAAGAATGAAAGAAACAAAAAAACGAAACAAAATGATACTCTATTATATTGTCGGCAGTTAAAGCTCTCCCTAGGGTTTTGTGAAGCGTTGCGCAACAATACGTTTCTTTGCACGTGGCGGCGAGAACAAATGTGTACGTATCTATAGCTAGAACAACAAGCAACTATTCAACTGACCGTTACTATGCAAATATAGTAACGTATAGATAGGGAAAGAGAGAGAGAGAGAAAGAGAGAGAGAGAGAGAGAGAGAGAGAGAGAGAGAGAGAGAGAGAGAGAGAGAGAGAGAGAGAGAGAGAGAGAGAAATTGAAAGCCAGGAGCGATACAGCCGACGTAAAACGTTCGTTGATATGGTCGATTGTCTGGCAAGACCGAAAGTTTCACGTATTGTGATTTATGCGATTGCTGAATAATTTAATTGTTTTCGTGTAGTCCTGTCAACGCTATCGCAACTAAATCGCCCTCACAACGTCCAAATCTCGTTGCCATCAACGCGGGCCTTCGATAGTGGGAAAAAAAAAATCAGCTGTTCTTTTTGCAAAATAAGCGTGCTCGTACAGCGTGACTGCGATTATGCGTGAGAGTATCTCTCCTTGCCGCTATTTCTGTGTGAACGTGAAAACTGCAAATTTATTTATTTATTATTTTGAACTTATTGGGAAATATTTTTCAGTGCTCTTTTATCAACGCGAACTACTACGCTTTTTTTTCGATCTGTCTTTATTTTTTTCTGTGCTTCTCAAGACGTGGCAAATGATTTTTCACTGACTGGTCGGGATTTCGAAATTGGTGGGGCAAAAGAATAATACTTAAATAAGTCTTTAAAGCGTTACATCACCTTGGTGCTCGGAAAAATAGGTATAAAAATGAACAAAAAAATTTGACGTGGCTATTAAATATATAAAATAATTTTTATTTTTTCCAAATACATTAAGTTGTATGAACAAATTTAAAAAAAATTTTATGGCGGCGATATATAATCGTAGGTCCCTCTTTTGAAAATCCTTGCCGATGATGGAATTTTTTTCTCTGTTAGGCATCGGCTGAAAAACGAATAAAAAAAATTCCAGTAAAGAAAGGTTATATGGCAAAAGTGTAGCATAGAGAAAATTTTAAAAACTTTTTTTTGTAGAAATGACAGTTGTTTAAAAAAAATGCTGATTTTTACCAAAATTTTGAGTTTAAAAATTAATAAAAAATAAACACGGCATCCAATCAAAAGAAACCCCATGCTACATCCTAGATAATATTATAAAGAATGTATGGTACAAATTTCATCAAAATCCGTTGAGTAGATCTCGAGATATTTTATCCACTCGTCACTTTGCTATTTCGACTTCTCTCAAGTGCCCCCGAAGAGCAATGCCCACACTTTCCCGACGCAACAGGGCACAGCGAAACTGTGGAAAACCCGCGCCGGTACTGGCGAATATATTGGACCGAGTATCAGTTGTCCAATCGACAGAGATTCGGTAAAACTGTCTCTAGCTCGGTTGTCGTCTGAGCGGTCACCCATCCAAATATTGGCTCAAAACACCAGCTCGCAGCTGGAGATCGTCGCGTAGCCGCACATCTTGATCGTCAATTACTGTCATTCATTTCGAAATAAAAATAATATACATTTTTCACTGTTTCCGTTTCTTTCTCATATTCAATTTCTTTATTCAACACGGCTGCAAATCACTTGGCGTGAAGAATTGGAGTTAACGATGTTGGAATGATAGAGTAAAATGTAAACAAATATTTACAGAGAGACGAGTAAAATATACGAGCCCACTATCCTTCGAGATGCATAATACGCGGTAACCGTTAGCGTCAATCCCGATACCCATTTACCGAACCCCGTAATTCCCTCGAAGCTTTTATTGCCCCTAATCACGAAACTTCACCTCCCGTCGCGTAACAGCTGTTCTACGATTTACGATCTCGCGCACTCCGCCATTTCCGAAATAGCAACTCGTCACGAGTGCATAACTCGTGAGCCTGAGTTTTCGAGCACGACCCCCAACGATACAACGACAACGCACAGATCGAAAAATCGAGAGGTCAGAGGCGCGATTAGAAAAGAATGAAAAATCGTTAATCGATTAGTTCTCAGATAACTTTAAATTTAACAAAAAATAATAATCAATAATGTATGTACATATTACGCCGTGATGTAACAATAATTAGGTACACGTCCAAAAATTTGTTTGGGAGTCCCTACAGCCTACCACATCTCTATAAAGATTGGATAGGGACACTGTACGTTGGGAGTCCAGATTGGAATCCAAGTTGATTCCGCGCTATTTCCGGAATTGCGTCGTTTGGGAATTTTCTAGTTGAATACTTTTATGATCCTGTGCACAAATTTATTAGAGAGTCCTAAAATGCACCCACATCTCTATAGGGATTTGTTAGGGACACCGCACATAGGGAATCTTCATTGGGACCCAATTGGATTCTGCATTGCTCCTCGATTAACACAATTTGAGGATTCTTAACACGTTCACATAGAAAATTTGTGAAAAGCCACGAGAAAAAACTCGTCGTGTTGAATCAGAACCTGCACGCTTCGTGAGCGTGTACATGTGTGGTGGTCTTATGTCAAAGTGTGGTAAAATAAATAAGAAACGATAATGACAGTGGATTTTCAATGATGCGATTCAAATCGTTTTTTAAGATATACTTTTTTGAGGAGGAAAATACGTGTAGCGGCATCAAAAAATCAATTTTATTAACGTAAAATGTTAGTTAAACATCTCAAGAATACGGTGGTAAAGTAAGCAATTAGCCGATAAGTCACTGAAATCATTGAACTTTCGTAGTTTGAAACTCTAAACCCGTTTTTCTCAAAATTACAATCTCAAAGTTTAAAGGAAACAACTTTGAAACGAGCTGACCGATCGTGCTAAAAATGTACACACTACTGAATAACAATATTATCTTGAACTTATACATACTTGTTTATGAAAATCGCTTTTTAAAAGTACTTTTTTATTGCAAAAAAGAACGAAAATTTTGTATAAAATTTCAATTCATTTTTCTGTAGTGTCCTATTTTTAAAATATTCATCTTTTTAAATGTTTCGGTAAATATTCGGAAGTGTCACTCCTGTCAGAATCGAGCTGATTTTTTTTGTGTGGTTTCTTACAGTTAAAAAACATCATATTTAATATTATTATGGCAGCGCATCAACAAAAACAATTACCAAGAGGGTAATTCTATACTTTAGCATCGAGGCCACGAATCGTGGAATCGTGGGGTGCGTAGAACACTGGGGTGGGCGGAGGGCACCTCGGATGGGGGTGTGGAATCGTAGGGTGTGTAGAACACTGGGGTGGGCGGAGGGCACCTCGGATGGGTGCGTAGAATCGTGGGGTGCGTAGAACGACATTGTTTTTATTGATGCGCTGCCATAATAATATTAAATATGATATTTTTTAAATTTAAGAAATCACACAAAAAAAATCAGCTCGATTCTGACAGGAGTGACACTTCCGAATATTTACCAATGTTTTTCAAGATTTGGATGTTAAAATAGTAAAAAATCTGAGCTCATATCTTTTAGATCAGCATTAAAGTCATTGGATTTCCCACAATCGGACAACTACCGCTAAAACCTTCCTGGAAGATCACGCCATTATGCAATATTTTTCAGTGAAAAAATTCATTTAAACCTTTTAATTATGTAACAAATTGTAACTCAAGTTTTATAAATGTAAAACGTTCCTTTCCAAAAAAAATGATCAAAATTGTTTATTTTTTTGTGGTCTACGTGTATTTCCCTCCTTCAGAGATTTATACTTTTCTAAGATAAAATTTATATTTTGTTAAGGTCCGCTCATTTTTTATATCTTTATATTTTGATTAGAAAATTCAACTTCCAGAATGCGATGGGATCTATCAAAGAATTGGATTCCAATGGGGAATCCTGATTGGAATCCAATGTACTCGTGTGACGTTTTTGTATCCATTGCGAGGACTCGTTAGATACCTATCAGGAAGTAGGGACAAGTATGGCAATCCAATTGAATCTCCACGACAATTTCTGCAAGGGCATTAGAAAAAAAATAATTACACAGTATTCCGAAATCCGAGGGTCCTGGTAAGAAAAAAGTCCCGGTTCTTTTCCACGCCGAACCTCTTTCCCATAACCATAATCGGCGGAAATTTAATGCGTGATAAAAACATTAAATTTCCAAACGTCGAGTTAACGTTTTAAAAAGTCTTGAAAATACGAAGACTCGTAAATCGAAAGTACACTACAGAACGACAAAAAAAACACGTAGTTACGATGCCAAAAAAAATTTGCTCGAGGTTGAAAAAAAAACATCCTTGAAGAAATTGATTACTGGAAGCAAGAAAAGCATTAAATGGTCGTTTTTTTTCGATTTTATTTTAGGCGAAAGCCTCCGGTCAAAAGATCGTTTAATCAATCATCGAGCTGCTCCGTCTCGTTAACCCACCACTGTACGATAAAAATCGTTCTCCCATTACATTGCAACACACATAGATCATAGCGTACAGAAGCATTTCAGGAATGGATTGAATAAACTCTACACGAACACTTCCGTTGCCCTTGACGCCTTTTTTTTACGGAACTTTTTAAAAGTCTTTTTATCGACGTGCCGCGAGAAAATCACATTCTCCGCGAGGCTCGCTGTAAACTCCTTGCGACGGTTGCCAATGAAAAAAAAAACCAAGAATAATCGTCGCCTTGTATCAGTGATCAATTTTTTTTACTCTGGATTTTTCGAATTTACAATTTTTGCTTCGATCCTTCGGTGTCTAGCTTTTTTTCGTATTTTACGTAAAATGCAATGACAGAAAAATTGAATAATTTTGTTTCTTTCTCACTGACTACTTTTATATTTCATCCGCACGTCTGGAAGCAAAATGTAACTTAATTAAAAAAATATTTCGATCGATCGTTGATTGCAGATTTAAGATTGGCATCGCCGTGAGCTGACGCGATGGTGTCGAGGCGAAAGATTTTATCCCGATCGAGGGACAACCTCGCCGATGCCCAGTATGAGGAACAGGAGGAGGAAGACGTCTGGTACAATTTGGACAAACTCTACAAGGTGAATACTCACAACTGTCACATACACAATCCGATAAAAATTAATCCTAGAACTCATGTATAATGTGTAAAAACCCGTAAGGGATTACGTATTACCCTTAACAATTAAACACTTCCCTGTCACTCTCTACCCGCACTTCGCTAATTTAGCCTAACTTCCGTTGTGTCCACAGCCGTCTTAAGGAGCCTCCGTCACGAAGGGCCGGGTTGCGTGGGCGCCTAAGCAGGCCCCCCCTTTTTTTTAGTAATACGCATGTTTGTCATAATACAGTTGGATATAAACGTATTATTGGTTATTTTATACAAAACTTATTAGCTGTACATCGATCAATAAATACCGTAAAATTGGCATAATTTTACGTTACGGTACTGCATAGTTGCAATTTTACGGTACGACAACGTCGCAATTCTCCATTTCACTCTCTCCTTCGATTACTCTGTCGTACTCATGACATCGAGCTGACCGCGGGTTGTCGCGTGATTTGAACTTGTTATTGTAAACGAAATTTTCATTTTTTTAAAGTGTTTACACAATATTTAAAAGATGCCTGTTTACTCTGAAATACAACTTTATTTTCTATTATTGTTGAGAAATACATGACAGGTTTCATTGATCGATCTAATTTGATATTTTATTACGATGAATCCAATTGTTCTACCTATACGTCAATCATAAACAACCCTAAGGTTAGGTAACTGGTGATTTAATTCGCGGGCATCCGCACCCAAGGTATACAAAACATCTGATTTCCGCTACGTTGCCGAAACTTTACACGATCGCGAAACCTCTCGGAACTTCAAGTATTCCGACATTTTAACATCAAATATCTATTTACATAAGTCGTTAACCCAAAGTAAGTCGTTAACCCAAACCCTTACATAAGTCGTTAACCCAAAAACTTTTTTATTGTATATGGAATCCTCATGAGCTAATCAACATTACTGTAGTTTTTTGTCAATATCTGTTGCGTGAGTGTAAAGACATCACACGATACAAGCGTTTTGACGGTGACTCTTCCATAAGCCCTGTGTTAAAAATCCTAAGTTCAACAATTTGTATCTCTCTTATTTAGTCGTTGACTTTATGTGAAACTTTGCATACGTGAACATGAGTACTTTATCTATGATATCCCCAAAAACTATTTTTTTCTGGAGGTAAGACGTTTGTGAAGGAGCCTCCTTAAGCTACACTATGCCACATTTGCCGAGGGTACGCGAAAACTACGGAAAATCCGTACCGGTATAGACAGCCCCATATCCTTTTGATTTTCTGATGCACATACTTTTACTCAAGTATCTACACACCAAGGTATCAGACATATTGACTTTCCATTTAGTGGTTGATGCGCCAGTCGATGCACGGCTAAGTTGTCACCACTCCGAGTATTGGCCATGTGCAACGCTGCCTAACTCGAAGTACCGCCCGAGCCGAACCCCGACCGCACATCTGCCAGTGTCCGTGAACTCATGTATTATTTTTTTCCACTTTCTAACTCACGACTGGGGCAGATACCCACCTCACGCGTTTCCTGAAGGCACAATTGCTCCATTGAGCACTAAAGAGGAACATCAGTGCATGAATCCCTTTCGTTTTTTCATGAGGAAGAGAATGGTGTAACGCAAATTCGTTTTTATTAAAATTTATTCAGTGAACAACCCGTTTAAACTCCGGCATAAGCCGAAAATCAGCAAAAAATGCATTTTTTAAACGAAAAAATCTATTTTATTCTAACAGATCTTCAAATGTCGCACGGCGTTTTGAAGAAGAAACATTGAAAGAAAGAAAAGATTTACATTCGAAAAGTATTTTTATTTTGGGATATGAAAATGGAGAAAATATGAAATCCGTAAACACGGACAAAGTCAATGGAAGAGCAACAAAAAAAATGTTTGCAGGAGTTTTTCGTCAATAGTATATAATTAATACTGATGATAAAAAATGAGAATTCAAAGAAATCGTACATTCAACTCATTCTACTGTCGCGCAAATGCAACAATGCACAGTTCTGTGCTCCTCGCTGGCGGCTCTTTTGCATCGTTGGCAAAAAACCTGATCATTTCGATCCTTTGCTCTTGGACAGAATGTACATCCCGCCGTTTTTTTTTCGACCCAACTCTGTGGTGTTGTTGGTTTTTCCTCTTGCAAAAAGGTACTAATGGAAACTTGCAAGTCCCACTGGCGATTTGGGATGAGTAGCCTTGCTCGCAGATGAAACTTGACGAGACTTTTTATGAAGGTCCTTCGATTTATATTTTCACGATCCGCGTTGATCATGGCGTTCATTTTTTTTTCAAATCAAATATAAAATATATGGCTCCAGATAATGTATGTCACCATTTGCACTTAAATTACGTAAAAATGCATAAATTATATTGTTTCCGGTAAAAGAGTAAAATTCACTTAGCGCCACGAGAAACCAACGGCAACTTTAGACTGGGGTAGATACCCATCCTGGACGCTCTTGAAAACCGTTTTGCCTTGAAATCAGCGAGCAACTGATGTCACTGTCTCGATTTATAGCGTAGGAGCACACTTTAAAAGTTGACTACAATTGATTTCTACCCCGTACATGAGTTCTAGGGTTAACAATCGAAATAATTTGATTGATCGATTATTTATTCCTTCGAAAGTGACTCCAGCTTCAACCAAATTTCATTCGGACAGTACATTTTATTCGAATTATCCAAACTCTCAAAAATTCCAAAAGCTTATCAAAACATTGTCATTTTCTCTCAGGATCACATACAAGAGGTCCTCGACAAATGGAATCAGATCGACGACGAGATCTGGGCTAAAGTGATAGTCTTCGAACGTAACAGACGAGTTGCCAAGGCATACGCGAGGGCTCCGGTTCTCACGGTAAACGGTTCCGAAGACGGATTCGATGGATTTAGGTAAGCTACCTTCTATATTTCTCGCGTAAATAACGTTTCAATGTGAACGAAAAAAAAACAATCCCCATTACAAGAGTCGCTCTCGTAATTTGCTCTAACGAACCTGCGTCCGAGTCTCCTACTAAGTCAACATAATCGCGAAATGTCGTGAGAATCGTCGATACGTTCATTCGTATGACCGAGAATTAAATAATAATTAATGCATCAACTTAATTTATCGTACAATCGAAGTTACGAAAATTCCTCATACGAATATATATTTTAATATTCGCTAAATTTATGTATATTTGCAATAATACCAGCCCAATTTCCACGTAAAGTCAAATTTTCCATCGATGCTCTGAATCGATGGAAATTAAATCGCTCGAGGTTTACGCGAAAGCGCGAAAAACGTAAGAGCACTACTGGAGAAATTTCGCGCAAAAAGAGCAACGTTCTTCCTCACGCGAGACACGCAAACTTCGTATACACAACTTTTCTCATGCACAATAACCGAGACTTCGGACATCTAATAACAATTTTATTGATAATTATCCTCGCAATTCTTCGAAGCTCGCTCCAATCTCTTAGTGGCTGTGTAATTTCCTCGTGAGATATATCACGCTACCATATTTTTCCTCGTTCAACATCGCGTGTTACAAATTTTGCTGTACGTTGCTTGCTTTTTTCTTTTTGTTTTTTTTTTTAAGTGTGCCGAGTAGTGTTGATTCTCTTTGGTCTTTTTTTTCTCTAATTTTCTCGCTGATGCATCAATAGAAATATCACGAGATTGAAAAAAAAGTCGGTCTAACTGGAGAATTATTTAGAGCCAGTTAAATTTCCAAGGAAGCTGTTTCAATTCGTAAGATTATTTTAGAGCGGATTTAAGGTAACACGCCGTGTGGTCCGGGTCGGTTCTCGGATGGTTGACCGCCGACAAAGGAACAGTAGATATTTTTTAAAAAAATCGTATTCTAAATTTGAATGAAGATGCTTGTGAGAATTTTTTGAAAATCATCTTTTTTCTCGTCGACGTAATTAGTAATTAAAAATTGATTTTACAATTGTCTTGATTAATGTTGACGGTCGATCGAATGTTAACAGAATAGGCTTGTGCGGCTTCGACAATCCGATGCGTGATCCAAAAACTGAGGATGCCAAGCGTCACATAAATCAAGGTGTCAAGATCAAGATGGACGACCAAGGGAACATACTGATAAAGAGGTTGTGCAAGAGCAACGTTTACATAAAAACGACGAACCAGGAGGATAATGCAATAGGAAGTGAGATCCTGCGAAATTCCCAAGGAGCGCTCGAACTCGAGAAACCCGGAAAAGTGAGTTTTCAATCGTCATCGATTCTTTCGCGTTTCACACTTTTCCGGTCATTGAAAATTCAACTTAACTCCTCAAGGCAGTATTATTATCTAGAAATTTGGGTAAATATCAAAGGCAAATTTCCGAAAAAAAAAAATTGAACCACTATTTCAGCGTATCTTGTCGTCTTCTTTAGATATTTCAAAAGAAATTGTCGCTCACCACAATTATTGTAGGGAAAAGAGTGGAAAATTAACGAAACAATACTGAAATAGTACCCCGAGCAGAAATCTAATCAGGCTGCCTGAGGATCCACCAGGGCCGGATCAGGGATCAATAAGGCGCCCTGATCAGGCACGCATGATTTGCGCCGGACAGGGGCCTTATCAGGTATCAATAAGGCGCCCTGATCAGGCACGCATGATTTGCGCCGGACAGGGGCCTGAGCAGGGATCAATAAGGCGCCCTGATCAGGCACGCCTGATTTGCGCCAGACAGGGGCCTGAGCAGGGATCAATAAGGCGCCCTGATCAGGCACGCCTGATTTGCGCCGGATAGAAGCCTTATCAGGTATCAATAAGGCGCCCTGATAAGGCACGCATGATTTGCGCCGGACAGATTGGGCCGGAAAGATTGGGACGGTCATCGCCAAAACCGGAACAAAAACTAAACGATCAAGTCAAGTAAAATAAAAACTTAAACTTTAAAAAAATGTTTTCATATGTTTCATATTTTTAATAACGTTAGTAAACTTGATAACGTGTAACTGCGATAATAATTTAATAAATGTTGATCTATTTTTGAACAAAAAATTAATCAAATGATAGAGCCAGATGACACGCATGTCTCAGGCAGGATGAGGCACCTGATCCGGGCCAGATAAGTTGCTTGATCCGAGCCAGATATAGTGCCTAATCCGAGCCTGGTAAGGTGCCTGATCCGGGCCTGATAAAGCGCCTGATCAGAGCCTGATAAGGTGCCTGATCCGGACCTGAATTTGCAAAAGCGTTACATCCCTGATCAGGGCCGGACTTAATTTGCCTGATCCGGCCCGGATTTGCTATTGTGGCAGCCTGATCCGGTCCGGATTTCACCCTGAACAAATTTCTGCTCGGGACATTGTGTACCAAGGAGGCAAAGTGGTACTTTTACGACATGCGCGATGTACTGAAAACGTCGCGCGAAGCGTAAATGTCCTTGCCTCCACGGTGCACACGAATATTTATATAACAAAATAATCATCAGTTTTTCATTGAAAACATTATATCAGCAATCGTATTGTCAGCATTGGTTCAGTTGATTGAAAAGTAATTGAGTTTGATTGGAATATGAGATTTAACCGCTTTCTTACTTTACAATTGCAGCTGTTCGATATGAACAAATATCAGACGAATTTGTCAAAGGAAACGAGAAGCGCTTATCCGGACAGGCGGAGATTGGAGACTCAGTGTTTGAGCGCAATTGTGTTCGTTCGGGCGGAGGCTGATCTGTTGCAGTCTCCAGTCTGGGTTCTAATCGTCAATGTAGTTGGTCTCGATATGCTCAAATCCAAGTTACCGCCTGTACTCGCACTCCAGAGGCCGGTCGACATAAAAAATCGTCCGAGGATTCCAATACCGGACGAAGATCCTTACAGCATTGCCGGCGTCTCGTCGTCCTCGGGGCCAAGCGACGCATTGAACACGGGCAGGGATCCGCGCGAGCAGATCTACATACAGTCCGGAACTTACCAGCAGCGAAGAGGCGAGAGGCCGCCGAAATTACCACCTCGCGAGAATCTCTATGGCCACGATATATCTCACATTCCCAAGGTATTTCAATTGTGTGGAATAAAAAATCATTCTATTCACTTCGTTTTATTAATATACGCCCTCAATAATAAAAAAAAATAATGTTATATCCAGCATTTAAGGGCTTGCACCTAGTTGGAATATTTGAAAATATTGATTTTTGATTTTTGACCGATCCTCAAAGAATAACAATTCGAAAATTTCAAGTCAACCTTTCAAAATTGAGGACGTTAAGAGGAAGGTTCGGCGAACTGGCGCGCTTTAAGGTGTTCCTTTCACGAACCCGAATATTTAAAAATTAACTGATTTTTGTCTACCATTAAGTACAAATGAATCCCAGTATATTGATAAAATTTTAAGCCATGTTACCGAACTTTTAACAAAAAATTACGAATTTGAAAACCGTCTAATTTAGGCAGCAATAATTAAATGGGTAAATATTTAAGCGGAACGTTATGATTTTGCAAAAAAAAAACTTTTGTCCAAAGTTGTGCAAATAAAACTCGTTTGATTGATTGATTGATATATACTAAATAACGATAGATGTCAAATATAAACTGCTCTAGGCATGTAAAAAATCCTGAAGATTCCCTAACGATAATAAAAACAGGGGGTCACCAAATGTTTAAAGAAAATGTTAATGATAAAACTTAGAAAAATGTGACTAGCAGACGAATTTTCGTAACCGCGACTTTTCAGAGAAAATATAAAAATGTCTATATCTACAAAATGTATGCGAAATTTTTAATTTCAGTTAATTAATGTGTAAAATAATTAATTGTAACTTATTTTTATTTAACGCCACTGTAATTTACTAATGATTCAGAAGGGCCCTGCTTACACGCCCACAAAATACGGCCCTCTACGAAAGGAATACCTTAAACACGTTTTTCTCAAAACGACTTTTGTAAAATCGGTGACCACGATATCTTAAAAATCACTGCGCCGATCGACTTCAAACTTCACAAGCTTCTTTTACATATCAAAAAGCAGTGCTTGAACGAAGAAATTTTTTTTTCTATGCATGGTTTTCTTTATCGACGAATATAGAGCGTTTTTTTTTCACCGAAAATCGATATTTTCATTTCGGACTACGGTAATCTTTTTAAAAATCAATATTTTATTGAACCCTCCGTCCAAGCACTAGATAATTTTATGCAAAAACTAATATCGTTTGATTTTTTTATTTCGGATGATTTGTTTCCGAGCAGCAGTGGTCACCGCGAAGAACGTTTTTCAAACATCGGTCTCCACAAACGCTTGTATCTACCACATTTATAAATATTTTTCCATACAAAAATTGTAAAAGATACTCTAAACCATACTCTGATGTGAGGGAAAAAAAATCAAAGACTGCACACGTCCAAGCAAAAAATCACGAAAATTCCCTTTTTTCTGCCTCAAACTCGGTGTCACCGGTTAGTAGTATATTATAATACGAGTACGAAAAAAAAAACTTTTTCTAACGAGTGTGAGTTTGCAGCACGAGTCGAAGGCGAGTTTTGTCGAGTATTGTACAAAATTTTATTTTACGACGTTTTTCGTCGGGTTTTGTACGAAATTTTATTTTACGAGGCGTGAAAATGGGGATTTTACGCACGCTTCGCTTGTGTAAGACGTCCGTTATCGTACCGAAAGAAATTTAAAAAATCAAACCGTTCTGTTACTCTCCTGTGGCCGAAAAATTGGATGTCAAAAGAATGCAATTTTCTTCTACTTTCAGCCCGACTACGACGACATCGAGGACGACTACGGCACAAATCGCAGACCAGCGGTCATAGTAAACGACGACAAGAAGAGTAAAAAGAACGACAACAAAAAATACGGTAAGCTGAAAGACTTTCGTGCAAATAAAAAAAAAAAGCGAACACCTCAATGTGCAACGTAAGTCGGATATTTGGGAGAGAAAAAAAACCTGATGCAACCGTTTGTTCGCCAGACGATCCATACTATTGCGGTCTCAGAGCGAGAGTACCGAATTTCGTGAAGATGGCGAAGAACGGTCACACGAAGATAATCTCGGGGCACGGATACGTTCGGCCACAACCGGCGCCTTCCTACATCAGCGGCAATGGCGGATACGTCAGTAGTCAGACGTCACAAATTTACGGACACCACGTGCAAGCCAAGCGACCGCCGATCGTCTATCATGCGAGAAGCTTCGAGAGCGGACTCGGTACGTACGTATATTCATTTCTACAATCTTTTCACCTCTCGTTACTGCTTCTAAAAAACCTCCACCTGAGCTGCTTCATAGTTTATCCTGAAATACATACCGACGATCGGACGAGAAATTATTTTAACCACGGTATTACATACAGGTCTTGAAACTCCGACGATTTGGCTAGTACGGATAAATAAGAAATTTTGTTTCTCCTAGCCGCCACAAGTAGGGCGCCACGGATAGGTTTGTGCTCTCAAAGAGAGATGGGAACAGATTGTCGAACTCTTTCTAATAACCTAAGCGTATTCAACGAATTCATACGATTTACCACTTTGAAGCAATATCAAAGCACACACGTTGTATTGTTAATCCATCGTCAAATGTACATAACCTCCAATACCATACAACAGAAGCGTAATCACTCTCAATCCCTAAGCGAATGCTATAAACATGTATCAGTTTTTAAACTTCTCTACCAAAGTGCTTGTGTGACCGCATCATTATTTTGTCTAACTTGTAACGTCGACTTTTTGGGTTCAAACCTAATAAGCATTTAATTTTTTTTCTGACCTACAACTTTCTTTTGTGAATCTTGATAGTCACTCCTTTTTCAATATTGTATAACGTCGGCATGATCACCACGACTTAATGTTCGCGGTTTTCTACAATTGTTCAACACCTGCACGATCACAAATACAAATAGTCACGAAAATATAATTATTTTCCAGATTATGCAGATTCCCTTGTAGCCGCGCGAGTCGTGATCACCGCTCAAGTCGGTATCGCAGTCAGCGTGAACACGAATGGGTAGCCCGGTGGGGGAAAATTCTCCGCCCCTCGCAAATCGTGCTTACTCGACAGGCGAACGGAGCGAGGTTTTCCGTCCGATCGAGCTCGATATATTTGTGTGGCCGTACTGCGGATTAGAAGATGCATTAAATGAATTTCAAAGTGAAAAACATGTATCGAGATCATTGTTTTCTCTCGGTTGCCTGTTCATGCCGAGAATGCGGGTTAAAAAAATTATCGACGAAACGCGTGGAAAAATAAAACGCCGAAACGACCGTGGAAGGTTCAAAGAGAAATCTTGACCCTTTGCCGCGCTCGTTTCGGCGGTTTTTTTTCAATACTAAACATTATAGATAAGCGTGTATCATAAATGTTTCTCCACCCTCAATGAGCGTCGTGGCTGAGTCGGCAGCCTGACGGATTAACAATACTTGCGGTCCGGGTTCGACCCCGGTGAATCGATTTTTTATCTATTTTTTTTCTTGTTTAGGCAACCGAGAGAAAACAATGATCTCGATACATGTTTTTCACTTTGAAATTCATTTAATGCATATTCTAATCCGCAGTACGGCCACACAAATATATCGAGCTCGATCGGACGAAAAACCTCGCTCCGTTCGCCTGTCGAGTAAGCAAGATTTGCGAGGGGCGGAGAATTTTCCCCCACCGAGCTACCCATTCGTGTTCACGCTGGCTGCGATACCGACTTGAGCGGTGATCACGACTCGCGCGGCTACAAGGGAATCTGTAACCTCGACAGAGGCGATGATCACAAAATTATATTCCCGAACTCGCGGCCGCGATTTAGCGCCATTCCCGAGGCACGCCGAAAACGGGAGCGTTGTACATCTCCGTACTAATCTCTGGAGTTACAAACCTGTATGAAAGACCGTGATTTTAACTCTTCAAGGAGTTTCGATACCGTTCTTTAGCTGCAAGAGAGGATGAAAATACAGTGTGTTTTTCAGCAGACTGCCGACTTCTTGCGAATAAAATTTCACGTAAAAATTAATTATTATTGGGCAATTTCCAACTCATAATATTGTTGAAAAATATTTCCAAGCCGGGAAATAATATTAATAATTATCATTTTTGCAATTAAATATAAATATGTTGCAATTTTATTCAAGAAAAAATAACCGCTAGACTTGGCAACAGCGGCAGTTTCTGCCATTGGGACGAGTGACCATAACTAATGCGTCGTCGGCTCCAAGATTATTTACATGGTGAAAAACGTTCAACGTTTTATAAAGAGTTGTTGATTCGACTAAAGGTTCAACTTGAACATTAAAATTCCCTTAAACTATGTTGTGAAACTAATTGATTTTTGGACAGTTAACGCATGCTGAATTAATATTTTGGTAATATAAATTTCAAGCGTCTACAAGCCTTTCGATGTTAGTGTCGAAACTCGTTAACAATCAACAGGTCAATGAATATTCAATAACTATTTTTATTCAATTAATTTGCCCTTTCGATCACGCACCAAATCAAAATTCGGTGAAATATTTATTGTATCGCGATCAGGCGGAATTTCGAAACTATCTTGTTCAACTGCGACAAGATCTTCTTGATTCGATATTTACGACTATCGTTGATGCGCAGGATTCGCGGGACGGTACAAAATCGCTATATTGAAAGAGGAAAAAAAATCTGTCAACCACGAAGGATCACTCGAAATGATCGTACCTATTTTTGCTGTTGCAGATTCGGACGACAGAATTGATTCTCCTTACAATCATATATACGGCAGGTTACCCATACCGACGAGAGGTGTCATTCCACCGACTCCCCGCGCTATGTACATCGGCGAATGGGATTAATTTTAAGTGAATATCTTCGTATCTTGTAACTACAAACTGTATATTGTTAATATACCACATAAATACTCATATTTTCTATGTCATCTCCTTCACAGTCTTTGTATGCGTGTTTTCCTTTTTTGTCTCCTCGCCACGAACTTCTGGCAGCCCACTGACACTCGTTGATTTTCCAGCACTAAAGTACGTATTAACTGGGCGACGCTGGAAGTCAAGTGCTCGATGCGCTACACAGCGATCTTTGTTACATAAAACCTTTAAAATGTGAAATATTTCGGAAATTTCGGCAGTATACTGGCGTACCAGTCGACCAAATGAAAAATCTAAATTAGAATTGCTTAAAACAATGTGGTAGATCAAATTATTTAAAAAAAAAAACATCGTTCGGTGATTTGTTGACATCTTTTGCAATGTTTTTTTTCGCTCTCATGTTCTTTTCAATGCGTAGCCATTTTCTTATCAAATGAAAAAAAGATAATGGCTTTGTTCAAGGGGGAGATACTTTTTGAACTTTCAAGAATGTCGCGGCTAAAAATGAACTCCACGAGAAAGCTGACATTACTTTATGGCACTGAAATCGTAGATTAATCGGTAGGTCATTCAGTTACAAAACTTTGGAGTCTTGAAACTTTAAACGCGTCTTCCTGAAACCCACTTTTTCGTGAACCTCGTACAAGATAACTCAAAAACTATCCAATCGATCATTTTGAAATTTTTCACACTTTTAGATAATATAATTGCCGTCCATGTGAACCTAAAGGTCCTTGAAAATTATTTTTAAAAACGAATTTTTCGTTAACAAATACTATAGTAAGAATTTCACGAAAAATATATATTTTTCAAACATCAATTTTCGAATGTTCACTTTTCCTTGGATTTTTTAGGTTCACATAGAGCGTGTGGGTTTTAGAAATCTAAAACTTCTTGGCCCTGATATTTTCAGACCAATCCATCAGATTGTACGCCGTGGAACTCAAGCGGCAACCGGCTCTGAAGCAAGTGTCGTACAGCCGCTATTTTTAAGAATTATAAAAAATGGAAAGATAAAAGATGTAATAATATGTATATAAAATTTTAATTATGAAAAAAAAATAGTTTCGAGACAAAAAAATCTTGAATGTTCACTTATTTTCGGCTGCCTAAAGAGATCTGCCCCCCTTAAGGAAAGAAAACGCTAACTGAAATAATCCAGTCGAGTATCTTATTGCTTCGCTTAATTACCATAGTTTGATTGACTTTTTTTTCGTATTTAGAATAAAATGACACAGTACTCGAAATTTATACTAACGAGTAGAATGCGTTGCGTGGCACCACGGTATGCGGACGTAATGGTCAATATTATCAAATTTGTCAAGAAGTGGCGAGGGTAGCGAACACGATCTTACATACAGGTCTTGCGACTCGATAGAATTTCAATGGTGGCGCTGACTCCAGGATCGAAGACGTTTTGGGGTCGCTAGTATCGAGGGATGTTGTTATGATAGCGAAAACATAACCTCCGTATTCTGTGATACAAGTATGTTGTTTTTAAATTCATACTTGTCAGTTTATGAGTTCACGTATTTCTTTTTGCATTAGAATATCATTAGTTTTCAAATAACTTGTCGAAAATTTAGATTCTCAGATTAAGCTATAACGCGTATGCGCGGTTATTGTTGTCTCCGTCACACAGAACGTCTCTCGATTACAGCGACCCTAACGGATTCAAGATGAACGAAACACTTTTGTCTTCGTGAAGAGAGCCACCTCCCACCGTTAGAGTTGCAAGACCTGTATGTAAAACAGTGTTCGCGAGTTGGGCACTTGACTGCCAGCGCCCCTAGCAAGCTACGAGCGAACAAGGCTCACGGCTCAGAACCACGGCCTGACTTATTTCCTTCCTGGCTATCGATATCTCGAGATTCCGAATGGTAAATTAGCTGCAAAGTTTCCCTTTGAAATTCGTGCAAAGACCAAAGTTCAAAACTCGACGAAACGTCACTCTATTTTTGTGCGTGATCGGATACAAAATGGGGGCCTTATTATTATGTGTTGCGTAAATTCGGTTGATAGAGAAACGAGGAATAAAAATAAAATAAAAATAACAGTCGAAGACACAGTGGTACGTATCAAATTGTGCGAAACAGCCGCGATCCCGTTTCATCCGTCATGACATTCGAGCGAATAATAATAGAAAAAAAAAGAGATGAAAATTGAGTATCAGAGAGCACTCGTTCCATTTCACAGGCTTGAAACGTCCACGTTGTGGGTTGACGAGTATCGTATACGAGCTCTCTCGCAGAGGTAACGAAAGAGAACACTGACACTTCGAATCCGCTGGAAGGTCCATGAGAATATTCTCGATAACATTCGGCTTCGTTTCTCGTTCTTCCGGTTCTCCTTTTATTTTAGTTCCCTCTGTTTCGCAAGTCTTTCACCTTGTAGATGCGCACGAGCCAGTGCTCGGTGGTGTAGGCCTCCTCGAGCGTTTCCAGCTCGAAATCCTTATTACCGATCTCCATATTTCTGACTCTGTCGTATCCGGTCGGTTTGCCTGCCAACGAAAAAGTAAACGATACATAGTACGAACGAAACGTGAGTTTCTTGAGTTTTTTACAATTATTCGTTTAAGGTAGTAGTCTCGCCAAGGCGTTTTTCTATAGATTTTTTTTTAATTTTGAGGACTCATTCAGGACACTATTAAATGATTACCTGCAAAATTTCAACCGGGTCCACCGTTCCGTGTTCGAGATATTGACAATAAAAGATTTCATAGTTTTACGCGTGTTCTTATAGAGAGCAGTGAAGATTTTCACATTTCGGGCAATAACTTCGAAACTTTTCTACAGATTAAAAAAAATTCAATTACAGAGGAAAATATGACGAAGTGGGTAAAAAAAATCATGAATTTTGGTCTTCTAGTTTCAGAATTACAGCGATTTAAATTAAGCGATGTCTAGCGACGCTAGCATCACAAAGCGACTGGAGCAGACTGGAACTAGATTAAAGTAGTGTGCGCATATCCGTATACGCAGAGTATCTACGTATTAGTAGCCGGAATGGATAGTCTGATACAAAAGTGAGGGTTAGGTAAACATTATATTAGGCATGTTCATCATTACTTTATAAGTTTTTAAATCCCGATAAGATGTGCAATCTACATTATAAGGATATTTCACAATATTTCGAAGCTTTCATCGATTGAGCTAAGAATAAACTTTTTAACGTGACTGTGGCGAGACTACTACGTTAAACAACTTGTTCATAATTATTTAGGGAATTTAATCTTCATATCTGCTTCAATGCCTCATCATTTTTTAGATTTTTGCCAAATCGCGATGTATTGAAATTCTGATCGAGTCAATCTCTTCCCGCTGGGAATGCACGTGTGACAAGCTTAAGGAGGTACGACTACTCCATCAGGGTCAACAAAGAGACTGAATTTATGTTATCCCACGGGTGTTCTGATTTATGTTAACTTATGTTGAATATTCGTATTGTCGATCTCAAAGCGCTAAATTTGTGGTAAATATTTTATTATTTTCATATTTACTAATAAAAACTGAAAAATTAGATCCTCAACGACTCTGGAGTTTTCACGACGATTTCCAAGCAGAAACGAGATTCGGTAACTCGGTAGCAACCGCTTTCGTTATCGTTAGCTAACGACAGCCAATAAGAGGCTCACTTTCTTCTGATCGTGCATGCGATTGGCTGTCGCTAGCCAGCGACAACGAAAACTGTCCCTACCGAATTACAGAATCTCGCTAAAGAGCTAGGTTATGCTCGCCAAACGAAGCAGCTGTTACGCCCGACGTTGGTAAGTCTATAGCTACTATTTCGCAATTATGATAATATTCAACGGGAAGTTGAAACCGTTTTACAATGTAGTGCTTGAACTACACGGCGAAGTTCGAATTCTCGATTTTTTACAATATCTATTATTTTTAATTTATTAAATTTCAGTTTTCCAACGACCTTAGTTGGATACGTGAGCAGCAAAACCGTGATCACCGCACTTCCGGTCGATCGTCTCCATAAGACGACGTGCTTCACTAGCTCAGTTTTTTGCGTAATAAAATTGTAAAGTCGAAACTTTACAATTTTATTACGTAAAAAACTGAACGGTCAATATAGCTCAAATTTTTCCAAAGGGTGCATAACGTATTCGTCAACATCATATAAAAATTTCACGTCCGAAAGTTGGATTCGTCCCCATGATCGTACCTCCTTAATCTACCCTAAGTTTTCGTCTATCCGTATGCTCACTGATAAAGATAAAAAATAACAATGTTACTCGTCGTTTACCTCCTTCCGTATAAACTTGGCCGAAACGATAGTAGCACATCTTATACATGAGACAATTCTGAAGGATCGGCGATCCCTCTTTGTCGACGCGGAATTCGCCGGAAGGATTGTAATAGTCCCATTCCGTGATGGATTTTCCTTTCTCAGTGCTCCCGCCGATGCGTACCATCCATAGGAACTTGTTTATATCTGCGAATCGTCGCAATCAAATGTAACACACGATAAATCCTCTTTTTCCTTGGTGCAAGACCAGAATACGAAAGAATATTCTTACCATCCGATGAGTAACCCGTGAGTCCACCAAAAATCACGAGAACGTAATTGACATCGAGCTCTTTCATGATCTCGTAAGCCTTCTCCTCGGTGCTGGCCATTGCCTGGCCGACCCGCGATATATGAGTATTGTTCCATGTATTATTGTCGACGAGTATCGTACGATTTGCCATAGCCGTTATCTGATACCCGTAATCCCACCAGGACATGACCTTCGAGTCCTCGGGTGTGTTCATTCGTAGCCAATAATAGGCCTCTCGGAAATCGTCGAATATCATTCGACCGCCGTCCGGTGATCGCGCCGAGAGGACAATACTCGGCGAGCTATACGCCTCCGCAGTCACCCACGTACAGTGCAACGTGTACGAGAAAAATAATATGCACATGACCACTACGAAAAGCGTGGCGATCTAAAAAACGATAAATATTTTGTTCGAAAAGGAAAAAATATTGGCCTCAGTGTCGAAGAAAAATTGCGTTTGGTTTCTTGACAGCGGGGATGACTGACCTCGCTCCTAAGAACGTAATTGTTTTCGAACTTTCGGGATTTCTTGTCGACGACCTTTCCACTCTCGACTTGCTTCATGTAAGTCAGGAGCAGCGACGAGGCACCGATTCCACCGAGTATACACATTACGGGCGCCAATACCAGCATCAATCGCACCATGACAGCCTACGATAGAACGTAGATTGTTCAGATAACGGTCGAATGTAGATTGTTCTACAGGACGGTCGAAGCATAAAGACAAAAAAAAAGTTATTCAACGACTTCAATGACTGGAGACCTTGATGCAACAAATTAAAAATTGATTTACGGTCATTTTGCCTGAAAAATTTTACATCGACAATCAAACGAACCTGAACAATTGTAAACTTAGCTCTTTATGACACTGGCCGATGTATCGAATCGGATGACGTTGAAATTTGCATGGTTGGATTGTAACGATTTCTTTTCTTTTTCTTCATTTATTATTTATTTATTTTCAGTATCAAAAACCTTTTTTTGCAAATTGTAGTCGTAAATCTCGAATGAGAATATGGAAAACTATTCCAGTAAAGTTCATAGCCTAAATCGGCGAAAAAGAAATTTTATTAAATGAACAGAATTAATTTTCCTTGCGTTCCAATGATAAGACTTCAGCAAAATCAGCGAATCGGGGCTCTACTCCAACAACGGTTGGAATTATTTCTCTAATAAAAATTCTACTGTTTAATAATTAGTACGGAACAAGAAAAAAGAGATTCCTTTGCTGATTCAATTAACATTATTAGCCGTTAGAACTGTTGTATCTCTCCTATTTTCAGAAACTACACCTTTGTACAAATTGGATTTCATTAAAAATTATAAAGATCAAGTTTACCGGCTTTTACAAGGATAAATGTTCAAGGATTCTAATATTTTTTATACGCAAATGAGCCGAATAAAAGTTCAACCTTGAAGTTCCAGTAACATCCACGTTGTTTTCAAGAAAAAAAAAAACCCTAAGTAAATTGGAACACTGTCCGAGTTTTAACCGAAGTCAATATATCTTGCTACCTTATGACCTGCGCCCATTGACATCAAAAGTTCAGCTGAATTTACGATTCTGTATAAGAAACTGTGTTAAATTGTATAGCTTTCAATAGTTTTCTCGAAAACATTGTAGCGAAACTTACGGAAACTTGGCCGTTGCACTTTTATCAGACGGCCCTCCTCGAATGACTTGTTCGAACTCACCGCAAAGTAGAGACTCGTGACACCGTAGAGTATGAGAAATATGTTGGAGTCCGTGAGCTTGGAGAAGCAAAAGTAGAGACCGGCAGGAAAAAGGAACACGAGTATTTGAAGATCAAAGTAGAAAGAGCTCCAGGAAGTTGGCTGATGCTCCGACACGGAGGCGATTATCGGAATGTGATTTTTCGCGTAAGACGGATCCAGAAGTGAATAAAATCTTCCAGTCCACGGGGATATTTTGCCTGTTAGGTACGCGAAAAATTTGTGCAATCGTTCATTCCTTTGATGGTCCAGTTTTAATGACTTTCGGATGAACCTATTCTCTCCTTTCTGGAAGACGACGCGCTTTTTGCTCCTATATTACTCCTCAAATCAGGAAAAAGAACGATTCTCTCTCGCGTTCGTATAGGGTACACCGACCAGTGAATGGACGAAAGCTTATTTATATTTAAAATAAGTAAAGAATATGAATTGTCGATACAAACTCGAATCACTATAATTTAGCAAACAAATCACAGGTGACGTTAAAACGAATTTCTTAATTTAATATCGAATTTTGACAACACACGGAATTTTTCTAGTTTATGGTACTTGCACATCGCGCAACTTAATTGCGATACGGCTGTGCACTGTAGGTGTTCTAAAAGCGAAAACAAACGTTTTCATGACGTTTCAGGGTAAGTATTACTTTTATTATTTAAGATAGAATCAGTCTTTGATTATTTGAAAATCATTTAAATAAATTGATAATAATAAATCAAAATTAGACATATTTATTCACTGGTGCTGTATTCTGCCCTCTGTGGGCTCTTATAGTTCTCAATGTAGAGTGAAAAATTTCGCTCATCTGCTGAATATTACAGAATTAATAACCGTTAAGAATTGGTAATGTACACTACCGGCGAAAAGTTTCCGGACAAAAATTTAAAGTTCCGGAACGATTTTTTATGCCATGTCGCCAACAGTTGACATAAATGAATTTAATAAACGGCGTTTTGAAGGGGAGGAATTCACCTCCATTCCGTTTTTTTTATTTTTTACTATTTTTTTACGACCCTTTTTCGAAAACGACCATTTTTTGCCTTTTTTTTTGTTCCTTTTCTGGTGGACCCCCTTTACAGACAAAAATTTTTTAATGCATTTCTTCGACCGGAATCATAAAGGGGGAAGCTCAAGCTTCAATTTTGTTTTTTTTTAAAGCTTCGTATGATTTTTTTTTCTAAAGCTATTTTGATCGTGAGAATTTTTTTCAGATTTTTTTTCGAAATTTTTTTTTCACCTATTTTCGGTAAACAATCAGATGATTTAATTACCATAACTCGAGGGCTTGTGGTAAAATTTCAAGAGAGGAAAAAATTTTACTTTTCTCTTTTCAACGCAATAGAATTATTTCAGATTTTTTTTCTACATTTTTTTCGCAAGTTACGGTAATTGAATCATCTGATTTTTTTACCGAAAATAGATGAAAAAAAAAATTTCCAAAAAAAATCTGAAAAAATTCGCGCGAACTCAACGAAAGCCGATTCAACTTTTTGCTATCTTGACGTTTTTCTTGAATCCTTGTCGTTTTCGCGTTACACGTTATTTTTCAAAATGTCTTTTTTTTTTCAGAAAAATCTAAACATCTTTAGAAAAAAAATCGTACGAAGCTTTAAAAAAAAAAAATTGAAGCTTGAGTTTCCCCCTTTATGATTCCGATCAAAGAAATGCATAAAAAAATGTTGTCTGTAAATGGGGTCCATCAGAAAAGGAACAAAAAAAAGCGAAAAATGGTCGTTATCGAAAAAGGGTACTAGGCGTAAAAAAAATAGTAAAAATTTTTCAAAAAAACGGAATGACGGTGGATTCCTCTCCTTCAGAATGCCGTTTATTAAATTCATTTATGTCAACTATCGGCGAAATGGCATAAAAAATCGTTCCGGAACTTTTTTGAATTTTTGTCCGGAAACTTTTCGCCTGTAGTGTACATTTGATTAGATGTTGTCATAAAATCATTTCATTCGTTTTTTAAATGTTAGTTTTAACTTTAGTTTTTTTTTGAGAATATCACGTTAAGATAAAAAAAAAGCTTTGTGTATTTTCGACGAAATCGCTATAACAAATGTAATACTCATTTTTATAAGAATATTATAACACTTGTGCAACAAAATGATCTCCAAATCTAGCATTTAATCAAAATAAATAATATATCGTTATCCTTTACAACGTTCATCTACACTACACGCCCATTTACTGGTGGTCGAGTGTCCATTTACTGGTAATTTCGTCTATTAGCTGGCGACTCAGTTCTTCGCTACTTATTTATCAATTCCTCCAATATTATTTGTTGCAATTACTTCGAATATTTTTTTCTGCTGTCATAATAATATCTTTCGTTAGCTATAGCAAATAAAAAAATTTTGATAGTATTTTGATTTTACAGTCAATGTTAATCCTATAGTGTCGCTATTCGTCCATTCACTGGTCGGTTTACCCTACGCAGCGGAGACCTTAACTCACCCGTGATGGTCAAAACGCCACCGACGACCAGTGAGGCGGTCAGCATTGTGGCAATAAGTCCTCGAAATAGTAAGTCAAAGTCGTTCGCGGAGAGTTTGCTCCGCAGATAATCGACCAGTGCAAAAATCTGACACAGGCCGAAAACTCCAAGTGCCTTGAAAATAAATACACATTTGTTGCGTGCGTGCCATATACGCGGCGAATTTGTTCGCAAAAAAAAATTGATGAATTTACTCACGAGCATGTGCTCGGAGCTCTGCACCGGTTGAAAACCAACGAACGATATCTGCATCGACAGAATCGTACCAATGCAGTAGAGTATACTGTAAGCGACGTATATCCGATGCGAAAAACGTCCGGTGATCATGAGCGTGAGTACGTGCAGTGGTATGAGATTGATGAGAAAAACGTATCCACCCCACGAGGACACCATGTAAAAATAGGCCAGTGCCGCGCAGGTCGACCAAAATATGGCACCGCTCTTCACAGCCTTTATCCACATGTAATACGTGAACAGCATACAAAATATCGCTATTCCCTCGTTGTCGTATGAACCTGCCACCGATCTCGATATGTATCCAGGAACTATCGCTATCATCGACGCTGCTATCAAACCAGAAGCGGAATCCTGCAAGACACGAGAGTGTTATACAAAATAAAACTGTATGCGCGGCTTTTACGATGTTATGTAGCGTTGCCCGAGGTCAATACTCGGATGGATGACCGCTTAGTCACCTTTAGCACTATATATATGAATATACTTTTTTGACGGAAAGAAATATTTTTTTAAAATAATGTATTTAGTTAAGAGTTCTGCATGAAGTTCAAATTGCACGACACGTTTTTTTATTGCGAGTATCATAGCCTAGAGTCTTAACTTTGATTAGCAACAAAGATTTTGTGAATACCAAAAATTCCCTGAATTATGAAGATTTTTGTCGAGGGTCAGATCGCCCACTGTGCTATGACGAACCGCCACGCTGTGACCCCAACGCTTTTGCTTTTACTTTTTTCTCGAAACTTTGATGGAACGGTGTAAGCTGCAGCTAGAAAAGTCTTTTCCATTTCTTACTTTCATTATTATCGAAAATCATATTATGCAGAACTTTGTTTAAATAACAATAATTTCATCGTTTGTCAATACGTTTCAATAAAAAAAAACTCAACTTGGCAAGATTGTGTATTAATTATCTGTAAAATCCTGACCTCGCCATCCCAATACTCTCTATATATTGAAAAACTATATATTAAAAAACGATTAGTTTTTTCGGCTCATACTTTAAAACCGGCCCTTAGTTTTATCAAGTGGGTTATTTTGAAACAATAGAGTTTTTAGTTCAAGATAAATCATTTCTGCATGTTTAACTTTCTTTTTCGTTTAAAATACTTTTTCCGAAATTTCAGTTTATAATCACCGTTGATATAAAACATTCTCTTCTATACTGAATAACAAAAAGATTCCCTCACGTATAAACCATATTATCGTTTATAAAACAATCCCAGTTTGTTTTGTTTTTGTTTGGATTTGCGAGTTTATAAAAAGCAAGCAAGTCAATAAAAAGCAAGTGGGAGTATCCACGAGTCTCCTCATAGTAACTAGAGAGATAAAATATTATCGCTCGATCGACGAACCTTCAACTCCTTAGTGAGCAAATAGGTAACAATGGTGGTGAAGCTGGAGAACAACGGTGCGAGAAAAATGCAAACGTTGCGTATATCAATGGCGATGTTCAACGACCGGGCTAGGTGATAAAGCGTTGCGGATGTGACCATAAGTCCTGGATAGATCGTTCCTACACGACGATAACAAAAAAAAACAAACATGTACAATACGATATTGTTGTTCAATTTCATTCAGTGGAATCATTGAGCGTGGCGAACAAACCTCCGATAATCCTGCCAAGCGGATACCATACTCGATCGTCGAACCAATTATGAAACTTGTAGAAGCCTTCTTCGGCAAGGAACTTGGTCGTGCGATAATTGAAGTAAGGATCGAACTCGTGAATGACGCTCTCGTATCTCAGCACCGAGAATAGTCGAGTCGCGAAAGCTGAAAATTCCAAAAGTACAAACAAAAGTAAAAAATTATCACGGTACAATTGATTTTCAAAGTATGATGAAGAGGAAAAACTCACATAATACTGCGGCCAGAGAGAGTATGGTCAGCTTCAGAAGTGTTTCCTGCTTCTGAGCCGACATTCGCAGACCCCTTACTTTTGAAAGGGTCACCATGGTTGGCCTTGAACAGAAAAAAGCAAATAATGGGGTGGTACCTAAATAAACGATTGGGCACTATCGACGATGAAAACGATGAGAAAATCAAGCGAACGACGAAAATACTGTCTTCGTATATGGATTGCGATACTTTCTCGTCGGATTAACACGTCGCTGTGAATTTTTGCTTGAAAAGTTAGGTTATGACGTGCGAAAAGCGAAAGCACGCGAAATGCGTGACAAGATCATTGCGCGATGAGAGATTTTGGGAAAATTATTGTTTCGAACAAACGAATCCGGTAGATTAAACAAAAGCATAACAACAAATCCGAGCATCGTCGTCGATATTTCGACCACGTACACAAAATCACCGGCCGGCTACAGAAAATCATTTTCATTCGTCGCCAGAAAGTTTTGCGATTTTCCATCTTACTATCATCGCTGCAATTTGTTTTAAATTATTTTTATACTTACGAGTGTCGTTCGTAAAGGTAAATTATCAAAAACTAACTATCTATTCGATACCAACAACGAAGAAAGTCACGTTGACGAGCCAGCCATACACGCCTTCCTCAATGCATCCGCAAGCGTAAGCTTTCGACCAATAGCATTGCTCAACAACGGAATTTTAGTAACGTTATTGGTTAAAATCTTACCGTTGTGGATACGTGCTTTACTGTGCCGGGATTCTCTAACGTTTAGCGACAGTTTTCCTTATCGTTAGCTAACGACAGCCAATGAGAGGCACCTTTTCTGCTGTAATGCGATTGGCTGGTCCTATTTATCGACAACGAAAAAAGTCGCTGCCGAGTTACAAAACCCGTACCAGTGGAGAAAAACGTTACGTGTAAGCCGATGATCGGGAGCAGTGGCGTGACGCTCGGAGTTGATATCAGTTGATATTGCGCATCGCGCAACAGACCCATCGTTCGTATTTTTTTTTTTGCCAATTTCTCATTTCTGAAACCGAATTCCCGTTCGTTCGAATTTTACACGCGAAATCGTGCATCGATTTCACTCGACAAGCGTTTTTTCGGTTTCATTACGTGCAACGCGAGCAAGAATATCGCAGACGATGGCAGTTGCAGAGACGGCGCCTTCTTGCAAAACAAAGAATAATGCGATAGTGAACGTGACGAACATGGGCGTAAATATGACGAACGATCGTTTGAAAAAGATGTTCGAAAATTACGGTAGGATCACGAGCTACGGTGTGTTGAACGACGACGAGCCATCGAAACGTTTCGCATTCGTGAGCTTCGATGATTCGGACGCGGCCGACGAGGCGGTAATCGAGCTCAACGGCCAGCTCATCGACGATAACAGACGTTTGCGCGTTAGGCGAACGCGCAAAAGCGAGAACAATCGCGATAAGCCGCGATCGTGGAGCAGAAACAGAACGATCAATCCTGCTGCAGGAGAGTCGTCAAAAAGCTTTGTCACCGTAGCGGCGTCGAATGTCCCTGCCACAGGAACATTGTCAAATGGCCTTGCCACAGGAGCATTATCGAGAGACCCTATCGCAGGAGCGTCGTCAAATGGCCCTGCTACACAAGCATCGTCAAGTGGTCCTGCTACACGAGCATCGTCAAGTGGTCCTGCTACACTAGTGTCGTCACATAGCCTTGTCACAGGAGCATCGTTAAGTAGCCCTGCCACACAAGCGTCGTCACATGGCCCTGTCACACAAGCGTCGTCACGTGGTTCTGTCGCAGTTGTGTCATCAAGTAGCTCTGTCCCACGAGCATCGTCACATGGCCCTGTCACAGGTGTGTTGTCGCGTAGCCCTGAGACAGGTGTGTCGTCAAACAACACAATGACAAGAGCAGTTACAAGCAATACTGCACCTGCAGCATCGACAAGCAGTGGTGGAGTGCCACAGACCCGTACAATCGACAATCGTTGCATTGCGCCATCGGCACATACTTTGACAACTCTCACCTTCGGTTCTAAAAAAAGAAAGCCGGTCTTTTACTATGACCCAGATTCGGATGACTGATAATTCGACGATTTCTGGCAATGATATCCTGCTGCTGGGCACAAGAGGAACTGAAGCGTGGGTATATATGCTGTTCCAGGAGATAAGAATGTAAACTATATATATATACATCCGTCTACGAATCGTTCCATAAAGATTGCTTATATTTTTTATAATGCGGATAGAGTTTTACAATGTTGAGCGGTAGAAATGTGAGACTAATGTGATATACTTTGTGCCTCTATATTATGCAAGCTATTGCGGAGTTATAGAAAAAAAGATTCTGTAGATGTTAGCAGCAAATGCAAAAGTGAATGTACTCAGGGAACTAGCTATGCGCGTTAATAACTATTCATTAAACCTTTGTTTAATTCAAAACAATATAATATAATCCTGCAAAAATTAGAGATATGAAAATGCCATTGAAAACTTTGTACCGACGTGCTGTTAACAACGAAGGAATGAGAACAATATTCCAGTTGTAAGATATTGAAGTTTTCATCGATGGAATGCAACAAAAAATACTTTTTAATTTTTTTTTTCTTTATCCCAAATCTTGTAATCTAAAGAATGTTTTTATGTTTTTCATAGCTAAAGTTTGCAGAGAAAAGTTCAGACTACTGAACTTCCATTGCGTTTCAATGATGCATGAAATTGAAGTTTGCATTGTTGGAATACAGTGAATTTTTTGTTCATTTTTTATTTCTTTATTTTTATCATCCGATGATTTTCTTTTTGGCTAATTAAGGTCGTAAATCTCTAGAAAGAATACGTAAAAACGTGCGACTGATCTTGGCAGAATAAATAGGCCAAAAAAAAATGTTAACAATTCAAAAGAATTTATTTTTGTTTCACTCCAACTATGCAAACTTGAACGTTATGCAAACTCTGAAATTATGCGATTTTATAGTATCCGTGTATTGAGAGACATTGGACTATACCACTCAAGATCGTTGAGGCGAAAGAATGCCATAAGTTCCGCATGGGACAATATGTTACATTTCATGATTATAGCATTTAATGTTTGTACCAAATACTACTGTGATTCAATTTTTGTATACGTATGAAATGAATAAACTGTTACAATCTGTATTTGTGTTTTTTCATTCAACAATTAATATGAGGGCAAGTGACGGGGAGTCAGAAAGAGAGATCATATATCTGAGAATTCTCGCTTCTCCATCCGCACATTCGAACCTGCACAGCAAGAAATTGAGTGTCAAGAAAAAAGAGGAAAAACATATAAACGTCTCAAACAGAACCAGAAAATCATACCTCTCGTTCTTCCGCTCGATAAAGTCGAATCGGTGAAACCTCAACATATTGAAATATCGCTGCACCATCGCTGGACATGAAAATCGCAAATTGTTCTGGAGCAGAGCGCCAACTTCCACACACCAATATTTCGTTCGAAAACAACGCGATTACTGTAATAAATTTTGAGTCCTGTATTTAACATTATCATTTTTACACGGGCGTATTAATAACGTGTTTTAAATGTTATATCAACGCGTATTTGTCGATTATTTTATGTTAAAAAAAAGTTGGATAAATTTGGCGACAGCGCTCTGCTGGTTTTGCGAGTTTGTTTTTTCACGGTTGGCGACATTTATTCTATTACCGCGAGTCCAATGAACTGCGTGAGTTGCTGCGCCCGCTGATGGGCGCAGCAACTCACGCAGTTCATTGGAAAACAAATATTTATATTTATTAAACCGAAACAATTCTGAACGACAAATGTCAAATATAAAAAATAAAATATATCACTGCTCTTTAAAATTGCACTCATGTGACGTTGCCACACTTTGCCTCTTACATTTCTTCGATGGGGCAAAAAATGTTCGTTTTCATTTACAAAAATGTGAAAATTTAATAAACGGTATAGACGGGTCATTTAATTTTTGGATGATATAATTGTCACAATGTAGTGAGTGGTTTGACAGTTTTTCATAACATTTTTAACATTCATACTATTTCGAACGTAAAACTGTCGATCAGCGATGAATGTAGGCACCTCCCTATGTTATAAAATATTTTTTCAAGTGGAAATTTTATGGGAACCGTGTACACGATCGATTTAACCCTTCGAGTGCACACTGGGTCGTTTTGGCCCCAAAAATTTTTCGTGTAAGTACGTATTTTTCAATGTATGTCCCACTTTGAACGAATGTTTTGGCATTTAATTTTCGTTTTCGTCAAAAAATAAATTTAGGGCCATAAAATATGGATAATTTACTACCAAAAACGTCTCTACAAAAAAAAAACAAAAAATGCATATTTACCGGAATATAACGATTTGAAAAACGCCTTGGTTCAGATTGACCCAGTATGCACTAGTAGGTTGGCGGCGGAGGTGTGCACTCGAAGGGTTAAGGGGGGAAAACCTTTTAGACGCCCGCAAATGAGTCTTTTTTCATGAAATTTTTTAAACGTGATCAACTAATCGCATCATTTAAAAATTTTGACATTATCTTATTACAACTTTCAAGTGTTAGATTTTTTTAAACAAAACAAAATGGCGGCGTTACAAGGTATTCCTTTAGACGTCTTTTGCGTGATATTGAAAAGTGCTCTGTCTGATTTTTTCTATTGATCTGAGACAGAAGTAGAAGATATTTTTCGATTATTGACATGTGTAGAGGAAGGATATACCTATAAAAATATAAAAAAGTATAAAATTAAAAATTGAGTAGGCTTTTTAATCAAATTTTCATACTTTTGACCATTTTCTCGACAATTTTTACCCCGAAAAAGTAATTTATTTACGCAATAACCTTAAAACTTTAGGTATATCCTTCCGATAATGTTATAGTGAACAACCTCCCAAAATTTCAGCCAGATCGATCAATAACTTTTTGAGCTATAACATGAGCAGTTTTTGAAAATGCAGTTTCGAGATAATCGCGTTTAAAGTTTTCCTAGTAGACAGCACGCGGTCCCGGCGCGCTCTCGACTAGGGTAAACGGCCCAGTTACTGACACTGTCCCAGATTGTGACACCGACGGTATAATTTTGACTGCCACAAATACAATTTTTGTCGAATAAAATTCCAATTACCGACTAATTGAAGAGAGTTTTTCACTTTTAATTTTTGGAGAAATACACTTTTTTTACATGAAATTCTTAGAATAGAAACTGACTAGAGAATAGTCCGACACACGTCTGAAGGGTTCCACAGTGGCAGTGCTAGACGATACTCACTAGGCACGACAAGCGACATATCGTAAATTTTGTTCGTCATGTAAGTATAAAAAGACATAAAAATGATGTCAACATCTTCAGCAGGAACTTGACTATTGACGAGATAAGAAATAATTTAACTTTTGGTTAGGTATTTATTTAAATTTACGGTGTCAATAAATGAGATCACAATAAGTGACGGTGTCATTTGTTTCGTTCGATGGCTCATAGCCTGTCTGAGCAGAAATTCACTTCTTACGAAGATTGTCAAAAATGGGTCGATTCGTGGATTGCATCTAAAGACGAGGCGTTCTTCCGGCACGGTATTCGTACCCTGCCCGAAAGATGGTCAAAAGTAATAGAAAGCGATGGGCAATACTTTCATTAATGTATTTTTTATTTTCATTTAAAATAAATATTTTTTTTTCATTAAAACAACGCTACGAATTAATTCCAAGTCCTAATCATTATTATTAGTAAAATGCCAAAAAAATTAGCAGAGAAGATCGGAAGAACAGTAATAAAATTTTGTGCCGACCGAAAAAAAAACCTCCAAATAAACGTACGAATGACAAAGTGGAAGCGAATAGTGCGGCGTCGAAAAAAAATAAAACTAAGTACCTCTATGGAAGTAGAAGAAGATCTTCAAAAACATTATAGAATCGTAGATTTTATTCTTGTTTTTTCAACCATTTCAACTTTAGTAAAGTGCGTAAAGTGTGATGGAAAAGTTTCATTTCAATCATGCAAAAAAGAAGATCTTGGATGTTTTGCTTTGTTGGCCTTTATGCAAGATATGCAGATCGGTACAGGGCCGAGTTCTCATGAATTAGCAGAGCGGAGGAACAAGCTGCGCATGACAGTAAAGAAGAAAGAATTTTACGTAGACAATTTCAAAAAGATGCTTTAGACATTCTAGATGAAAGCTCTGTACTTTGTGGACCTAGCATCGACGACTCTGTGTGAGTATAATAGAATTATCGAGTTTTATTTTCGATTTTTTAGTGTGCAAAACTTTAAAGCGTTTTTCTGAAACTTGTCATTTTTTAAGTCGGTGTACGCTGTAACTCAAAATCTAATGCACCGATTCTTTTGAAATTTTGTACACTATTGCTACACATAAATCACCAGGTAACGCTGCCGAGTTTTTTTTTATAATTTTTTTTTATCTTACAATAACAAATTTGCCGATTTTTTAGCGAAAATCGCGTTTTTGACTTCCAAGTGCTACCGAAAATGAAAAAATCGATAAAAAAAAAAACTCGGCAGCGTTCCCTCGAGAAACATCTCACCTAATAAACGCATTTTCATTTTTTTGTTTCAGATGATCCAATGACGAGTTATAGCGTACACCGCAAAACAACTTTATTTCGAGGCGCCTGCGGAGATTTGCTGCCAACGGCTTATTTATCAATATTTTGCAATGAAAATTTAGGAAAATATAGTTCAAATGTTGTATTATTATATGGAAATTAATTAAATAAACCAGCATTACCTGTATCGTTTAAAAAAATTCTTGAAAATATGCTTTTTTTCACTGAATTAACCTTACCCCGCCCTTAATAAATGACAAATGTATAGTGTGAGTTCTATTGTGCACTTATTTTCGTCTGTGGAAAATTATTTTTTAATTTACGTTTAATTTTGTATTAAAATATTTGTATCGGAAAAGGCGGCTTCTCTCAGCTTGCCCCAGGTGCCCCAAGAGCTAGGCACGGCGCTGATAATTTCTTATTTCGAAACTCCTCAGCTGAGTTTCCCGCGATAACATAACAACTCAGTAAAATATCACTTTGTAACAAGTGTAGGGTGAATGTGATAGCGATTAGATCGCAAAAAACCGCGCAAGTATATACGAGGGAACATTGGAGACACAATAGTAGCGATGATTTCAATACGAGAAATAATTTATTGTCTATCATAAATATATTATAGTTCTACTGTAACAACATCACACCAAATTCTCAGTGAAGCGCTAAACACGTACATACGCGTTTTCAAGCACGAGACATGGTTGCTTCCCGTGACACTTTTAGGATGTTTCGCATTGCGAGGTTTAACGGCGAATCGTTCGATATCGCTTAAAAAAAAACAGCCACGCTGTGTTTCGACAGCAGTTTCTTTTTTTTTCGACAAATTCTTACATAGCTGAAGAGAAAAAAAAAATTTGCGCGTGCTTTTTTATTACGGTCTTTCCTTATGATATATCCTTGGACCCTTGATAATGCACCAACGGTATAAAAAAACGCCAAAAAATATATCCTATCGAATTCTCTATCGATTTTATCGCTCGCCGGCCCTGTACGAACGCGTAAAAGGCGGGCCTCTTACTACACATCCAAAAGAAACAAGATCTTTATTTCGTTTCGTCTAAAATCATTCCTAACGACGATCCTTCACGAGTATTGCATTTGTAATAATTTCGATCTGGAATTCAGCGTCAACTACGTATCGCGAATTGCAAAATAATTCGCTTTTCTAATTTTAATTCGTCAGCGAATGAATACCCGCATGAATTTGGAAATATTTGAGCGCTCGGAGGATCATTAAGCGTTAACGAAAATTGACATAAATTTACGAACAACTTTTTGCTCATTCCATAAATTCGCTTCGTCCAATGCGCAAGATGTCTTGGATTTTTCTTCAACCAAATTTAATACTGAATATTCGTGACGCTGACGTACAATTTGTATTTGATGCTTTTTAATATGTGCATGTATATAAAATTACGGTATAAACATCGAGCGTACTTAAGTTATTATTATTTTTTTTTCTTTATTTATTATTATTATTATTGCTATTTTTTTTATAGACACCATTCGGACCCGTTGTAACGAGCCACGTAATTTTCGAGTCTCTTGCGACTATGAACGACAATCTTCAACGGTTCGTTAAGCACTCGCGCCGACTATTTCCTTTTTGTTGCTGTAATGATCGCTTTCGCTCAGTGCACTGACCGCGCTATCGTAGAGGAGTAGAAAAAAAAAAAAGAACGAGTTTTCCGATCGACGGAATGCGCGATTAAAAATGATTCTCGCTCTCGTTTCCATTCTCCACGGTTTTTTTCTTCGCTGCTATAAGATTTTCCCACTGGGCTATCAGTGTACTCCTCCTTCGCGGATTCGGCTGAAAAGAATGCGTCGATCTACAATTAATTAAAATCGGATTTCACTTATCCGTAATTATAACGAATTTGTTTGTCTTTAATAAAATATTATTAAATGACTGATCGATTTGAGGGAACTGTAATTAGGGCAGTGATAATTGCGGGGTGAAAATCGGAGGGATGGGATCGCATAAATAAATTAAATAAAAATAAACATGAGATAATAAAAAAAGAATTTTCGGAATATTGTCTATGGAACTTTTGAGTTATTCTTGATGAAACATTCCCGCATTACTCGATTTTAACCTTCTGCAAACTTTTTTCTCATTTAAACTTTAATTCTGAATTGATGATACATTAATTACTTCATATTAATCTTCCTGGTAAAAACTGTTTTTGTGGAAAATAAAGAGTCGAGATTTTAATGGGAAAATGTTCAGTGCTCGAAAACCTCGGGCAATAAGATTAGGAAAACATGTTCGGTGTCGGTATGTGTGTGTGGAAAATTCTTTCTACAGGCAAAAACTCGTTCTGTTTTTGCGGCACGGTTAAGTACCATGGGAATTTTTCTCTAGATAAATTTTATGACAGTTGGTGAAACCATTTCGATTTTAAGGGGGTTCAAATTTAATTTCGAAAAATATTTTTTTTTGCGTCTTAACTTCCGCAATATTTGGGATATTTAACTAAATTTATGTACGGTATTATTTTTATATCGTACAATGTTTTTTTAAATTAATATTCGGGAATATTTGATCTTCAGAGAGCTTGAATTATAAAAAAAAACCACTTTTTAATGCTTTCGCAAAATTCAAAATGCCTGAACAAATTGCCGTACACGAAGTTGTAACATTTATATTTGGCACAGCCACGATTAGTGATGTTTCACGTTGCATAATTTGAATTCAAATTTAGAGAAAAAAAAACCTGCGATTTAGCAAACTTGGATATTGCTTGTTTTTTATTTTATTTCAATTTCGAAGCTTCGTCTACGGGGGAGTGAATTTTGAAAAAAAAAAACGAGTGGCTAATGTCTTTTTTTATTGGTATACGAAAGGTATAAATATATTAGTTTGGAGATGTTCTAATTCTGAGATTTTTCATTAGGATAATCTTTTTTACCTTATGTTTCCCCTTGTGTTCTCGCTCGAGCTCATCCTCGTTCAATGTATTGGAAGACGTGCCACTTCTGAGCGAGTTTGCACCATCGTAGATATCCGAATCGTTGTCGTTCCCAATGTCAAGTAGGTTTGGCTGCGATTTAGCGAGCATCCTTGATCTCATCAATCTGCAATTTAAACGAAGATATTGACACGTTTTTTGAGAATTGAATTGGCCCGAATGAATTCGTAATTGTGCAAATTGTGGGAACTAGCGGTTTCGTTTTCGACAAATAAAATTTGAATTTTGTCTTCAAATTCATACGATTTTGCACAGTCTTTAAAACGAAAACAAAAATATGTGTACGAGAAATTTGCACGTTCGTTAGCGATAATTGCTTTGATTTTGGCTTGTTGAAAACTCGAAAGTGAAAAAAAAACATTCTGCAATCTAAAATGTCAACTATTCGATTTAAATTTAATTAAAGAGTAATTCTAATTAACGGGTTACGCCTAGCTGGTAGCCGAAAAAAGAGGAATTTTCGTGATTTTTTTCTGGGAAAACGTGTACACGTTTTCAAAATGTTTTTTTTTCTTACATTAAAAAATATGTATTTAAGGATCTTTTACAATTTTTGTATTGAAAAATATTTATAAATGTGGTAAATACAATTTTTTGTGCAAACGACTGCTGCTCGGAAACAAATAATCCGTAATACAAAAATCAAACGCATTTACTTTTTGCATGAAATTATCTAGCGCTTGGCCGAAGGACTCAATAAAATATTGATTTTTGAAAAAATGGCGGCAGTCCAAAGTGGGCATATCGATTTTCAGTGATACAACGGCTCTATTTTCGTTGAAAAAAAAAAACTATGCATCGAAAAAAAAAATTCCACCGTTCAAGCACTGCGTTCGATATGTAAAAGCCTCTTGTAAAATTTGACGTTAATGGATGCAGTAATTTTGGAGATATCGTGGTGACCGATCTTAAAAAAGTCAATTTGAGGAAAACCCGCTTAAAGTTCGCTGGCTCGCAGTTCGCCGGTCCGCGAAATCTACCTATAAACGCCCATAACTCCCTTAATTTTTAAAGATGGACGAGAAACTTTCAGAGAATATTTTTGAAACGTTATATTTTGAGAATCCGTCGAAAACCAAAAATCGATATTTTAAAAAATTTCAACTAGGTGCAAGCCCTCACATTGAATCGATTAAAAATCCTAATTTAATTGAATTCTAATAAAAATTCTAACAAATTAATCAAATTCTAAAATTCTAAAAATTCTAAAATTTTCAAAAATTCTAAACAATAGTTCTAAAAATAATTTTGCGTTTAAATTACTAACAAAAAATAACTAATTCCAGTGAATAGAAAAACATCCTTATAAATTTGTTCAAAACGAAGTACAGCCGTCCATGAAGTTTATCTGCTCCTCTCAATTAAAATTTTTTAACTAAAAAAAAAAAAATACTTCAGAGTGCGCGCGACAAACCTCAATTCGTTCTCGCGTTCCTTCATCTCGTTGAGTTCTTTCTGAATTTTTTCCTCGACAGGAACGTAGCCCTTTCGTACCGGTGGCTTCTTCGGCTCGTCGTCGTGCTCGATTTTATTCATGTCGAGACTCTTGCCGAAGGCCTTGAGACTCAGCGGATTCAGTGATATGGTCGGCGTCGGTGGTGGCGTCAATGGATCACCGTCCACGGTCTTTGATCTGAAGATCCTGCCGCGCGTCGCGAGGAACCTGTGCATGAGGCCTTTTTGACTCGGCGTCGTCGCGAAACGCAGTGGCGTCGGTGTTGTACGCGCCGATATTACGCCGTTCGTCATTTTTGGCGTTAACCTCGGTGTCGATGGGGTCAGGGCCGTTGCCTCAAGGATCTGGGGAGTCGAGGTTGTTCTCTTGAGCTTTCCGGACACCAAGGCTTGTGGCATTCGTCGAACCTGTTGATTTAACGATTATTTTATTTTTATTTCAGAGTATTGCCTCTTTTGCAATTTAAATATCATTTCGACACCAAACAATGCGATTATTATTATTATCATTCTTTCTCTTTGTCTTCTTATTCTTGTTTTTGTGATTATTATTGATAATATCATTAGGATTATTATTATTTCTTCTGATTTCACTCTTAGTAGAGCATTTTAAAAATAATAATCATTATTATTTTTAGGATCAGTATTATCATTAGTAAGAGTAGTATTTATTATTCCAGGTATACCCCTTTAGGGTGTTTACACCGAAAATCCCTCCCTACATACACGTTTCCCTTTACAAAATTTCCTTATTTCTCAACTTATACTCTACTGTCATTTTGCCTTTCGCTTCCTCTCCCACTAGTTTCCTCGTTGACAATTTTTCCAACTAGTTTCTCGAAATGCTTTATATACATGCATAGTTAAATTCCAGGCTCCTTTTTTTTTAGCACCATCTGTACCTTTCTGTCGATTTGCTCTACCTTTTCATCTCCTATCCATTTTTCCAGATTTTTTACTATTTATTTTTAATTTTTTTTCCTTGGCTTTCTCACATGTACATATATGCACTAAGTTTTCTACTTCTTTTTTTACAAACCATGCACTTATCACTATATCCTTTATTTCCTTCTTTCCCCACGTTTCCACATCTTAATCTCGCTCAAGTTTCTTTCGTTTCGCCCACTATATTTACATCCTCCCAATACTTCTCTGTTTGTATGCTGTTCTTTCTGTTTTTGCATTGCCGGCGATACGTCGTTTTTTTCAATTTTATTCCAATCCTGTTGGATTTTTTGGTCGACTTTTGTTCTCGTCCCCCTTTCTACTATCCTCTCCATTTTCTTTATATCTACGGTTGCTATAGCTCTCTATGTTTTCCTCTTCTATTTCCTCCTCGATATTGTCATTATTGGTATTATTATCCATAGGAATAATAATTATTATAACGACTAAAAGATATAACGACTATAATTTAAATAATTTAATAATAATGCTGATGATGATTATTATTATTGATTGATTGAATGATAAATATTCCCTAATGTGAAATTTAGAACCACGCGCTCTCAAAGTTTCTTCAAAATATGGTATTATAATTAATTCTCAGGGTCATATGCATACAATATAAATATATAAATTTATGAATTTATTTCTATAAAATCATTTTGTTTTAAATTGTTTTCGGCTTTCAATGGCTATGTTAATTCACCTGCCGTCAATTTACCCAATGCACGAACAGTGAATTTTATTCGAGAACAATTCGGGGAAATTGCAATTTGCTGGGAATAAAAAAAAACGCAAAACCTGTCACGAGTCTCTTTGGCTTGAATATTTTTTTAAATTTATTTTCCGCAGTCTCAAGGCTATGGAACTGTAATAAATGATAAAATAATGGAGCGCTGACAATACGGATGATCGGAACGTCCGTCACCGAAGTGGAAGTCGGTTCAAAGTGTTTTTTTACCAGTCGGCGCGATGATTTTTCGGGAAATAAAATTTGAAATTGGAAATAAGCAATAGTACTGGGAGGGTGCTGGTTCCGTTTGACGAAGTATCGTGACAGAAAAGTTGGTCAAGTTCATTTTTGTAGAAGAGACAGAAAAAAGAAAGAGAGAGCGAGAGAGAGAGAGAGGGAGAGAGAGAGAGAGAGAGAGAGAGAGAGAGAGAGAGAGAGAGAGAGAGAGAGGGAGAGAGAGAGAGAGAAGACAAAAGAGAGAGAAGAAAGCAGCAACGATGCTAGGTTTGAAAAGTCTTTTATGTAATTCCGGCTATTGTGACGAGGACGCAAATAAGGTTTCGTCATAGTACGTGGACGGAATTGTTACGAGGGATTGGGACGTGACAGCGAACGAGTAAATAGAGATCAGCGTTTTCCTCGCTAGACAATGTAACTCTTCAGGCTTATTTTATTATTATGCTTTTTTTTTTTATTTTTCGCTTTTACCGTAGATTCGTACATGCAAAATTTCGTTTCCACTGCGCCGTGCACATGTATAAATTACGAATTTAAATCAAGTGACACAGTGGCTGACAGTACGGTTTTTTTCCTCGCAGTTTCGTCATTGTAAGATCGCACGAGACAGCTGAGATAATCGGTGCAGTCTTTAATGAAGATTATTGAAGAGCTTGGGTCTGTAGTGATATATAATAATAATAATCATCATCATCATCGTATGTACATATAAGGGTATCCTGTAAATACCACGTCATACTTAAGGAGGTGCAAGATTGGATCATGACCTACTAGAATATTAAATTTTTCCCCAAGGATAAATCCCATCGTTTTTGAGGTTTTTGAACTTTTTTGAAATTTTGTAAAATTACTTTGCATCTTCTTTATGCTCTGTTTTCGATTAATCAATTTTTTTTATAATACTTTTTAATATTAAGACAATCTTGGATAGTTACTTTTTCGATTGCATACAAAATGAATCCAAAAATATGTTGGGAGTATCGCAACAAAAATGTTTGTTTGTAGTCTTTTACTTAATGCAAATAATGTCCGTAAGGCGTCTCTATGAGAAAGCTATTCGAGACTACCTTTATACCAAAAATTAAATTTGTCGAAAATGCATTAAAAATATTATGCAAGGTAAGCGATTTTAGAAAAATTTTAGAGTCCAAAAATCTCAAAAACCGTGTTTTTTTACTTAGGGCAAATTTTAATATTCTAGGAGGTCATGATTAAACCGTCGGTTAGTTATAATTAGAACAAGGATATCGATTTTCAATAATATCGAAAAATCGGAACATCGGTCCAAAAATCCGGTATTGGACTCGAATAATACCGATATTTCGATATCAGAGTTGAAAAGATTAAAATATCATTATAAATGTTATTATTTCTATTTAAGTTACTTTTACTTGTTTTTTTTTTATTACGTTTAACAGCCCTTAAATATTTTAAGCTACATTCAATATTTTCGAAGCTATTCCCGAATTAAATATTGACGATACCACCCACGAGTGTGGAATCGGAAAGGGCCTTTTCTTTCGCGGCTTACATCTGCAATAAGGTAAGATTGTATCTGGAAGATGACACTTCAGATGCCCTGTATTTTTTGCGATCATTGTTTCAACGATCTCAATCTCGTTAATTAAAGTGACCATGATGTTGCCTGCCTGCCACAAGCTATGCCATTCGTTTCCATTCTGGTAGCTAACTACTATGCTGACTGGCATAAAACTTCCTAATTTTAATTTTGCTTGTTTACTACTCATTTGACTTGCATAAAAGTTCCTAATCTTTGTTTATTTATTTATATTCTGTTGGATATATTTAAGAACATAGCAGAGTATGTTTAGAAACGTCCAATTAATGAAGATCTCAATAAAAGACTGTGATTTTTAATAAATACTGTGGTTTCACTTAGGTATACACTATTATTCCTACAACTTCCATCTTCACTTTCAATCCTCTAACGTTTTTAATCAAGGTTTCACATAAATATTGCAAAATATGAAAATACCGGTATTCCGATGTTACAACTCTAATTATAATATATACTAATGACGGATGTTAGATCTTTCTGTTATAAGAGATGTATCAATGTATGATACAATTATTTTTTTAATAAAGAAATTATAATAATAATATAATTCACAAAATATTTATAAAAAACTTTTGTATCGGACTGTCTTGGGTACAGGTTTGTTTGGATTCGTGTCGGCTATGAATTAGTCGAAACCGTTCATTTTCCATATTTCACGATGATCCAGTGTACCGTTCAAACATCCTCCAAGTTCCAAATACTGCGATTATATTCATGATTATTTTTGTCTCACGCTGATGCCAACGGTGCAACAATAATTCGTAAAGTTATTATAAAAAACCAAACAAACTCCATGAAAATCCACATAAAATGTTTTAGCCAGCATTATTACAATTACCGAAAAATGTTCCCTAAAATTGTATGATCACTTGAGTTTGGATACGGCCTTTGCATGCTTTTCTGCATAATTACAATTATATTTCCTAGATACTCACTTTTCTATCCGGTAATTACCCTATCAGAGTGTTTATCCTGGATATTCACGATATAGTACCATATAAAAATATATATTGTATATATATATTACTCCTCTATTTACATAGCAATAACTGCTTGATTGCGCCAAATCTCAACAGTTCAGTTATTGTGCAGAGGTATATCGATGCGAGTGCAATTAAAAATTCGTCGCTTCTTTTCAACTCCCAAAAACACTCACGTTCGACAAAGCTGTAAAACACTCGTACATATGTTTTCTCTCTTAATTACGCGACAACGGGATCCGGCTACATCCTCACTCCACATCCTCGTACGACTCTTCGGCGAGTGAAATTTTAATAACGTACCGAAAACGCCACTTCATATATATATATATGTATATATATATGGAGAAAGGAAATTTTGAACCCGTTATGTCTATACACTGCCAAAAAAAAATATTTAATTTAAATAGGATCTATTTAAATCAAATAGGATTTTTCCTTGTCTCACGACCTAGTACGATCCTATTTGTTTCAAATATTTCTTTTTATTTGTTCGAGCTTTCGATTCTTTTAAATATTAAATATATTCAAATTAAATAAATAAAGATAAAACACTATATATCGCGCGAATAAAAGAAAAGAACATAGATTCATGGAATAAAAGTGCGGTGGAAAAAAGTTAAATTATTTTTCTTTTTTTTCCCCCATTAACAAGGTTGTTATTTGGCCAAAAAAGGTGTCGTCGTGCCTTTTATTAACAGGCGCGACTATTTATGTATAGAAAGACTACCCATTTTCCTCAACTGCGGAATGTTACAACAATCTTCTAATGAAAACAAAGCCATGAGATTTTTGAGAGACTGGATCGTGTAACATTTTTCCGTGTGTCTCTAGTGCCTCATACTACCAGATGAAACCAAATCACAGATTTATTAGGAATAAATAAAATATTTAGTTATTAGGCGACATTACGGGCTTACATACACCTGAGACGGCTAAAAGTAAGGTTGTGTTTAAGAATTTTTTTTGTGTATAAAACTGAATTTTATTGAACAACCATGATATACGTTTTAAAGTATGACATTTTATCTACATTGTGTGAAAATTTGGTTAAATAATTTCAAACGGTAAAAAAGTTACAGTCGATTTCCTGGGACGTGTTTTTGTTGACAGCGTTTGCGGTACCAGACGTGCCTTTGCCACCTTTTATCTATAAAAAAAAAATTTGTTTCTTAAAGTAGATAGATAAAACTAGTACTTATCGAGCCGGAATTAAAAAATTTAATTTTTTCGAGTCATGGCAGTCACTGGAATAAAACAGGCGATTTTTCGCCTCAAAATTGTTCAGTACTTATGATGAAAAAAAAACTATGCCAGGTATCGAAAAAAACGGATCGGTAAGTACTAGATTATTGTGTGAAGCATAACTGCGCAAAAGTTGATCCCGATCGGTCCAGTAGTTGCGGAGTTATTTCTGATACCGATTTTGAAAACACTGTTTTGAGTAAAACGCGTTTAAAGTTTTGAGTACACTTTACACTGAAATAACTGGTTTATTTTAAACTTACATGAATTCATCGATTCCTGGGCCATATGACGGATCTTCCTTAGATGTTGACGCTTCCATTAGATCTTTTTTTGCTGTGTCAACCTTCATAGCCAAACTCATAGTCAAACAGATGACAAAGGCCGCGTTTACCTGCGTCCCAACCGTTAGTCGTTGCTCACCCGGTCAGTTACAAAACGCTATAACTTCGTCATTACTGCGAATTTCTTTATGAAATTTTCAGGGTAGACACACAAAGGATACTACTTTCGAATGAGCACCTTTTTGAAAAATCGATCTTTTGTACCTACCCAGCTGTATGTAAGCCCTTAAATAGATCTTGATTTGAATAAATTAATATATTCAAAATAAATATTTTTTATAATGGAATGCAATAGGAAAAGTTTGATTTCACGAAAAATCTAGTTAATTCAAATTTAAAAAAATCAAATAGACGCATCTAGTTAATATCAAAAGAATTTTTCTGTTGTATGATGTAGTCTCTCAGCATATTCGGCGGTTTTAGGGTAATCTGGAAGACATTCGTCGAATTCGAATATCTTCAAATCACCTTTTCCCCATACACACACATACACACATATATACATATATAGATATATATATATATATATATATATATGCTCCAACATATGCACCTTCTCACGAGCGTTCGAAATTTTCACAGGTGTTTCTAAATACACATCTTCGATCTACGTTTTATAGCTAACGACCCAATTCTCCCGCACCGCACAGCTGCACAACTTTTCGCTTCTCCTCGGGACACAGTCTCATTATAATCGTGCGTTTCACCATTGAATGCATAAAGATTCAGTCTTACGATCATCCATAGCCTTTCGATCGACCAACTTCCTCGCAGAGTCTTTCATATTCATAATGAACGAGTTTAAAAAAAGGCCAGAAGAACAAAAAATATTTACCAAAAAAAGAAAAGAATCGTAAGATTGCTCGATCGAATTACGAAGCCGTCAATAAAAAAAAAAATTATTAGTGGCGCCAATAGTAAGAGCACGAATGTAATAAATTAATTTCATGCTCGTTTTATTCCTTTCATTAATAATGTTTTTTTGCCAGAATTTTCGGCCGCCGTGTTTCCTTTTGTAACATGTGTTTTCGGAGTAATTCGAACCTCGAGATAATAACGCCGAATAATAATAATAAGAAGAAAAATACGAGAAATATAAAGATGACAAAATACGAGATATTATTCGTGGCTCTTTTTATTCGTGCCACGCGTTAAAATTGATCCCCCTTTATACGGGTTTTTGTAGGAATAAAATACTGTGAAATAAATGAAATAATTTAAAACTTCAAAGTAATAATAACAAGAAGAGGAAGAAAATTAATTTAAAAGAAACACAAAATAAATAACATTTTTCGTACTCTTTTTTTCCGCACCAATCGCATGACTTTTTGGTTCAAAAATATGTGAACCGTATTATTCTTTTTATATATGTCTTGGAGTAATTCAATCCGCAATAACACCGAATAATAATAATGATAATAATAATAATAAAAACATCAATAGCAAAAATAATAATAAAATGAACCTTTGAATCGACGTTTTCGTCCGAAGTTGTTTTAATGCTACCGACGTTCCTGAGCTCGTGTTCCCGCTCGGTAACTTCCTCTATTTCTTTCTGTATCCTATCGGTAGCCTTCTTCAATTGCTCCAGTCTGTGATCGCTCTAAAAATTGGCAAGATGCAAACACGTATCACTAACAAACCCACACACGCACACACACACACACACACACACACACACACACACACACAGAGAGAGAGAAACACGTGCGTATGTCCACGCAGCTTTATTACTAAAAGATAATGGTGTTAAATTAACAAATGGCTGAACAAATAGCTGGATTATCACTTTTCGTTAGAATTGCTTGATTATTAATGACTCGATTAATTTCGAGGCGTTGATAGCGATAATGATTTATGATCGAAGAAAGATTTCAGAATTTAGTTTGCGGATAAGGAACGCGCGCGCGCGTATCGAAAGGATTATACGAAAAGCGTGTGCTCGCTCGCGTCGGTCGACCAGCACAGTCTCTCTCCACTGCTGGGCAAGAATGTCGGCGATCGAGACGATCACCTAGAAAGAGAGAGGGAGGGCGAGAGCGAGAGAGCGAGAGAGCGAGAGGGCGAGAGAGAGAGAGAGAGAGAGAGAGAGAGAGAGAGAGAGAGAGAGAGAGAGAGAGAGAGAGAGAGAGAGAGGTGAGTGAGAGAAAGGGAGAGAGAAAGAGCAGCCATCCTTGCTACGGAGAGCGAACGAGTTAACTGTACCCATCGCTTGTTTCCTTTCTAAAAAAAAAAAGGAAAAATGGGCCATACCGATCTTCCTATACTCCCAGGAGCTTCGGGGTGAGGGATCCTTCGCACAAAATTCACGCATTCATCGAGACGAGGATATATCGCGAATTATCGGTACAGGACATTCGACAACGCGAGAGAATAATTATTTTTCCCTCGTGAAAGTATCGCGCGGCCAAACTTTTGACAAAACGGTGAAAGTTTTCCTCGTTTTCATTTTTTATATCGCGACACTCACTGCTTTTTGGAAATTCGACGGCGGATACGACTCGTTTTTGTTTTGGGTCAACCGAAGTGGCATTTTTATTCTCTAGCGGAAGAATAGAACCAACACGGCCGCAAAATCGATGCGTTATTTTGAAAATCGTTTTTGAATGCACAGCTTGTGAAAAATCAGTTAGAAACTTCTTTCATTTGAGTTGGTAATGGGCGAAAGGATATTATAAGGACGTTAAGATTTTTTTGTAAAATATAATACACGTTTTACTTCGATCGAAGTATATCTGGGAATACCGGAAGTAAAGTCGCAACATCGAGGTGTCGAGGTGTCAAGCATTAATTTAATAATCAATTTAATGCGTTGTAATTAATGGAATAAATAATTTTATCTGTTATTTTTAGGTTTTGATCTTGGTGTGTTTGTTTGGGTTTGCATGGATCTATTCGTTGTAACGTAATGAAAAAACTTACTCTATTAATACAAAATTAATAGATTAATTATTGATATTGGTTTTTATTCAGGCACAATTTGAGCGTTGAGGGATCTGCGTAAGCTTGACATTCCAAAAATTACAATTTTTTACTTCATAGTTTTATAGCCTAGTATCTTAACTTTAATTTGCAAGAAAGATTTTACAAAAATTCGATCTGCTTTTTGGGCCTCAAGCTTATGCAGACCCTTTAAAATCGACTGTATATTGGATTTTTTTTTTGTCTGCTATCCCACGCTCATTATCGACGAGAGAGTCTCTCCGGGAAGACTTTTGTCTCCACTTTTATTTATCAATCCTTTTCATTCCTTGCGTGCCATAAAATTCATAATGCACTATTGGACGGTGGTAAAAATCGAGAAATCGCGCCAGCTCCCGTCGACCTCACTTTGCAGTGAATAAAAAATATATATGGATCTCGACCGATTTGAATAGCCGTCCGACCACTTCTCATTTTAAGGTCATCGGCCCGCCATATTTTTCCTTTTATCATTATTGCACTTCACACACACACGTATAAATATAACGATATTAATCTGTTTATGTGGGTCACGAAAATACAACATCGAGTTTATAAAAGGAGGTTCAACTTTGCAGTTAGGTTTACCGATTATTTAGCATAAAAAAATGGTCCATTCACATAAAAAAAAATGCTTTTTTCTTAAAACGGTGAACCGGCGTTGATTTATGCAATCAAACAAACCCGAGCCAAAGAAATTCTCCGCGATGTTGTAAAAAAAAAAAAAACGTCACATTATTTTACATTATTTTATAAATAGATATATATTTAAAAAATCACATTATTTTGTAGTTGAGCTCTACGACGCCCATGCAGAAATATTGTCATGGATACAGTCCGATTCGGACTAGGATCTTGGTTTCTCAATCGGGATCCAGTCGGACATCGGATCGGATCCAGGAGCGAAATGTAACGCTCGCAAATCGGATTCCAGCCAGGATCTTAATGCGAAAGTATCAAGGACTCTAGTCAGAATCCAAATAGAAACTTTGAATAGGATCCAGGTTAGAATCCCGAACTTCTAGAACAAGATCCTAGTTCGATATCGAATCGGATCCAAGGGATGAATGTAAAAATCACTAGGAGATACCGATCCGTATCAGCTGGAGAAGCTGGACGTTTTCTTAAATCATTTATTCAAGGATCTGAAAAAGATTAGGTAAAAATTGGTGCTACATTATAACTGTCGATGGTTATATATTTTAATAACAGAATTTCGAACAAAATTCTTCACATTTAATCAAAATTATCGAAAAAAAACAATGTATACACCGTGAAAAACTTATATTTCCTGGAGAAAAGTGATATAGGTTATTCATTCTAAGTAATTATATTTAAATTAAATGGAGATCGTTCGAACTAAGAAAATATCAATTCAATTTATTAAGAAAAATGTATTTAATACGTATTTGAAATTCTTGCCATCACGTCTCCGGCTTGTGCTACGTAGTGGGCACCATCTGGATTCCGATGAGGATACCCCTTCTAAGGAATCCGTATTATATTCCGATCAGGATCCGATCGGAACTTAGGCATCCCTAAGAAATTTCTGCACGAGCGTATTTACTGTCAACGATTTTTAGAAACTTTTTTTCTTGTTACTCGAAGAAAAAAAAAACAATGCACCGCAGATAAAATCGTGTTTAAGTAGATCGTCCAAGACTCGGCAGTCTTACAAGCGCACGGTTACCTGTTAATTTTTGGAAACGAGAAATTTAAAAAAAACCGTGCTACGGGAATTCCACGAGTCGCGATTGGTGGTTTAGTGAACGTCAGTACCCGATCAGTTCGGTATACGTAAGTGCGAAAGTTCCAGGAGATCTGTCATCGAAGGCGATCGCGATCGGTATGACACATACGTATAATCGGCAACAAAATTTCTCTCTCGGACTCGCGTTATCGCGTTCGTATAGTTTCCTCAATTATGCTCATATCTCTCTCTCTCTCTCTCTCTCTCTCTCTCTCTCTCTCTCTCTCTCTCTCTCTCTCTCTCTCTCCCTCTCTTTGTTTTCTTCTATCGTTGTACTCAATCGATTCCGCCGTTCCCAGATTGCAAAAGTGACTCGTCAGTCGTATCGATTTCGGAGGTCCCTGCTCCGATAGCGAAAGTCTAAAATTCTCGAAAAAAAAAAAGAAAAATCAAGACCGAACCTCGACAACGTTTGATTTTCACTCGATTTTGCCAAAACCTTCGCTCCAAAATAGTTTTTTTTCCCTTTTCCTCAAATTCAAATGATTTTTTTCCCCCTCCGCGTTATTTCCGATTCGCCAATCGCGAACAATTTTCGCGCACCATTCATCCTTGAATTATAATTAACGAGCGCGCGATGAAGGAACGTGTTCGTCGACCGTTTGGAAATTATTCTTCGCATACACATCCGTTTCGGCCTCACTACTCCTCATCAACATCCTCGCGTTATACTTTTTCACAATTTTCATCCCCCTCGGATCCTTCGTCTTGGACTTCTCCACAATGACAATGACAAACTCTCCGTTCTGCCGCACTTTGCATCACGTAAACGCTCGGGAATTTCGCGCAATTTCTTCACACAACTATACACGATCTAGCATGATCAAAGTTTCACAGTACTTTGGTGTTCCTTCTTTTTTTTTGGCATTTTTACTGTCACGTATTCACAATGAGAAACCCTAAAGTGGAGTTATTTCATGACACGTAACGTTGCGCACTTACCTCCATTTTCATGTTCGCCACCGCCTTGCGTTACCGTCAAAAGTCAACTGGCTTGTACCAACGTGTGCCCTTATCAGACAAACTCTACGATACGGCGCTTCAGATATGAATATACCAGAATATATATATATATACAGGGTGGCCCGAAGAGTGACATTCGAAAAGAAAATCTAGATGCCTCGTATCAATACCAGAGATGGGCTTCAAGTAATTAAATTAACAATTACAATTACTACTGTAATTCATCATTTAATTACGTTGTAATAGATTACTTAAGTAATTAGTTACCACAAGTGCCTAGTATAATTAATTACTATGTAATTTAATTGAAAGTTAATCTCATTACAAATTAATTGATTATATATGAATTCGAATCAAGCGGTTTGCTAACTAATAGCTAAACAATATTTTGATTTTAGAGTTCAAACGAGACATAATTTATCACTTTTTTTATCCAACTTTAGAGGGTAAAATGATATTTTCTCCTATATTACACCATAACTAGTAACAAAGTAATTAAATTACAAAGTATTTGAATACAATTTAATCGGATTACTTTGTAATTAAATGCATTATAACAGATTTCATAATATGTCCTGCATAATCACAATTAAAATGTAATGAAATATAGTTCAATGAGATTACTTTGTAATTTAATTAGTTTTTTAACCAGATTAATAATTGAATTACATTGTAATTTACGTATGCCCATCTCTGATCAATACCTATCTGAATCACCCCATGTATCTTCTACGATCTTTTTTAGTTTTCGAGAAAAAAGCTTTTAAAATTTTTTTCGACTTTTCCTGTATCATAGGTTTTCAATAATTTTTTTCTTCTGTATGTGTATTTGCCTCTCAGAAATTTTTAGAAGCAATTGGGAATCATTTTGTTTTTATTATCTGAACTTTAGTGACCGAACCTCTCAAACCTAATTGTTTAACTTTTCATTAAAATCCAAGGCATTTACGTTAGTGTTGAGCTGGTCATTTATTCAATACTCAAGAGTGCACTTCATAACGATAACACAAGTAAAAAAAAAATCGCGATGAAAGTAAATACACAAAAGAGAAAAATAAAAAATGCTTTTTTTCATTAGCCTAGCATAAGTTTTTTTTTTCTCTTTTGTGAGTGTACTTTCCTCTTATTGTTAGAAATTTTCAAAAGCGATTGCAAGTCATTTAGTCTAGTATGAGTAGGTTTTTTTTTATCACCTGAACTTTCGTGACCGATCCTGTCAAACCTATTTTTTAAACTTTTGATAAAAATCAAAGGCATTTACGTTAGTGTTCAGGCTATTTATTTATTGATCAACAATGCACTCAATCGAGATAACACAAGTAAAAAAAAAATCACGAGAAAAGTACCTACACAAAGGAGAAAAATTTTAAATGCTTTTTTCTCCTTAGCCTAGGTTTTTTATTTATTTTTCTCTTTTGTATGTGAATTCTTGTCTCTTAGAAGTTTTCAAAAGCAATTGGGAGTTATTTAGACTACTCCAAGGATTTAGTTTTATCGTCTGAACTTTGATGACCGATCCTCTCGAACGTATTTTTCTATCTTTTGATCAAAGTTTACGGCATTTACGTTTATGTTCAGTTGGTCATTTATTTATTGCTTAATAAATGACCAACTGAACAAATTGCACAAGTAAAAAAAAATTGTTTTTTTTTTCGAAAACTAAAAAAGATCGTAGAACATGCATGGGGATGATTCTGATAGGTATTGATACGAAGCATTTTTTCCTTTTGGACGTCACATTTCGGGTCACCCTGTATATACATAATTATACACCAATGTACGGCTGTGTGTGTCTATTTATATATATATATATATATATTTATCTATATATATGCCTTGATTCGTTTATCTGATTGCAAAAGGCGCGTACACACACACGCACACACGGATGTGGATGTCTGTACATATATATATCACATTACACGCGTATACTACGATTGTTATGTCACTCTCGAAAACGGTACATTCGTTGTGTCCCTTGTGTACAGGGAACGGTGTGTATCACCAGCTTTGTATATATCTTTTCATTAACGTCTATACAGAAGTGTAAATATCGTATATTCTTATAGTTACAGAACGAAGAACCCGGATAGCCTCTTGACTCGAAGCATCAAAAAAACTACTGAGACAATTAGGTAGCTCGTAGCCCGGTGTCCCATGTATTTCATAAAGCTAGGGTCCCACGGCCCGTTTTCTGACAGGCCAGGCCACGCCAGGACAGGCTGACAGACCGTGGGAACGGTCACACCTGTTGTGGCCTGTGCTGGACTGCCGTCGCCCGTCCGATCCATCGGGAGTCGGTAAGTTCAAAGGCGTGGCGCGGCGTGGCGCGAGGGACTCGTCGTGGCCTGTACGGGCGCGTCGGTTCTCGTTAATTTCGTCTGCGGCCGTATTATGGAGTCGACCAATGAACTAACATTGGAGTTTTTAAATTTTTACGAAAATAAACAAGCGCTTTAGAATAGCTCGTCGCTCCGATATAAAAATAAGAACGATGTCCATGATGCGTGGTTACGGATAAAAAGTAATTAAAAATATGAAACGATATACCTATCGAGGAGTTAAAAAAGAGAAAAGTGTACTTGATGTCGGCGTACAGAAAATTAAAAGGGAAAATCAAGGATTCTATGAACACGGATAGTGCCACCGATTATATTTATGAACCGGAATGGACATTCTACAACATTATGGCCTCTACTTTCGTTTTGCTTGGTTTATCAATTGTTGACCACTTAATAAAACCACAGCGGCTTCACACGCAGCCATGCGCTTCGTATCACTAGACATGTTGGAATGCCGAAAACAACAAGCCGATTCGGGCCGACACACGCCGTGGGAATTGCTCGGCGCGGCGAGCGATCGTTCGCGCAGGTCTCGACAGGCGTGCCAAGGTCTGGCGCAGCCTCTGATATGACGGGCCGTGGGACCCTAGCTTAAGGGACAACACCACTGTGACGGCTTCAAAAAATCGATTTTTTGAAAACCATCTAGAAAAATCTAAAATACATTTAAGATTAAGATGCCGTTGGACCCAGGTCGAAAAAATAATTATTTTCGGAGATATTGAATATTTTGTGGAGCGGTGCAGCGCTCCGTGACGCTCGGGGTCCCGCGCAGCCGCCTCTTCCTGAAGAAGTATTGGAGGCAATTACGCCAGTCTTCGAAAATTTGAGCAGAGACGATTTGCTGCAGCGTTGTTTGGGCGGCTTCACGCAAAACAACAACGAAAGCTACAACAAATCAGTTTGGGCAATAGCCCCCAAGTGTTAGTCCGGGAGCAAAAAAATCGTCGATATTGCAGCTGATATCGCGGTATTATTATTCAATAATGGCCTGAGAAGCCTCATGAAAGTTTTGGAGACGTTGGGGATAACTATCGGCCCAAATTGTTTCAATTTTTGCGTTGAAACCGACGCAGCGCGGATCGAGCTGGCGGAGCGCTCGCTCACAGACGCTGCAAAAGAGGCAAGAAGAGCCTCTACAAGTTCGAGAAAAGATGCTAGGGACAATCATTTGCTTCTTGAAGGCCAGCTATATGGTGCCGGCATCGCTGATTAAAGGTAAAAAAATTTTTTTCCAATTTATCGCATAAATTAACAAACCTAAAACTTTGAACGCGTTTTTCTCAATACCACTTTTTTGAGTGCGGCACGCAGCAGAACTCGAGCAATTTTTATCCGATCGACTTCAAATTTGGACTGCATCAATAAAACTAGATTATCTAAAGAAGTACATAGGATTTTTTCGATATCTCAATAATAAAAAAAGTTATAGCCTATTTTCAACGAGAAATTTTGCTCGAAAATCGTCCTTTAATTTCAAAAGCGTGCCTATTTTTTAAAAATCAATATTTTTTCAAATCCCTATGTACTTCTCTTCAAAATATCATATTATTAACGAAAACACTCGGTATTTTTTTTCAGATCGACTTTGAAGAGAGTTCTGCTGCGTGCCGCGAACCACTGCAGAGGCAACAGTACCTGACGCGGGAGCTTCCCCAGCGTCACCATGGGGCGTGAAAAATTTGAAATTTTTTTTTCATGTATCTTCAATAAACAACGAACAAAACAAAAAAAAAATTTCGAATATCTCTTTTTTTTCCCACAAAAAAAAATTCTTGAAAAATGGCAAAAAAACAGGGGGTCACAGTGGTGTTCTGCCTTAAGATTCATCGTGCCCAAAACAAAAGGTTTAGTGCACTCGTTACAATTTTTATCCCCATTCCATCGAATTTGAATACATTTAGCGCGAAGTCGATGAAGCGATAACTTTACAATTTTACCGTTGCTCTTTTCTCGTATTCAAGTATAACGCCGTAATTCGAAGCGTATATCGATGCATCAGATTTTTCTACGAATTTCATTGCTCGAGGAGTAACTGTGAAATTGCGATCGTTCGTACAATACGAAATTCACTCGGACAATCCCTAGACGGAATTTCGCGGCAATCGATTTTTTTTTTCTCGATCTTACCACTGAACTAGTTCTCGTACAAAGAAAAAAAATGCGTCGTGTATTCTTTTTTTTTTTACCGTGCCCCTCCTCGAAACGTCATTGACGTTTCGTAATATCTTTTTGTTAAAGTTACGCTCTTTGCGATCGTGTATGTGTGCTTGTTCTGTCGTTGTATCGTATATATACATATGCGTGAAGCATAACGAAGAAACGATCGATCGAGAAAACGCACGATGTATCGATGACGTACTGGGGCACTATTTCCGAGGGCAATATTCCCCACAGGACGCCCTGTGAGATTCGTCCGACCGAGACGCACCTTTTCACTTCCGATTCGCGCGCGATCTTCCGCGAACACTCACCGCGCGCTCACTGCAACAATCCTTCATCTTCCGATTATTTTTCCTTCGGCGCTTTTCGCGTCAGAAACTCATACTGTAATAAAAACCGACACACTAGCGGCCAATTCTCAATTTTCATGCAACTTGTGTATTTTCCGCTTTACGGACGGATGCGAAAAATAGAATAATACGAAACTTTAACGCAAAAGATCGTATATATATATATGTGTGTGTGTGTGTGTGTGTGTGTGTGTGTGTGTGTGTGTGTGTGTGTGTGTGTGTGTGTGTGTGTGTGTGTGTGTGTGTGTGTGTGTGTGCGCGCGCGCGTGTGTGTGTGTGTGTGTGTGTGTGTGTGTGTGTGTATGAATGTATGAATGTATATTTATGTATATGTAAAAGTATAGTTTGATCTGCGCCTATGAATGTGTGGCTGTGTGCGGTACGCCGCGTTTTACTTCGTACGCCGGTGCACCGCGAACTACTGCCATTTTACCTGATGCGTGACCTTGTTCTCCTACCGTTCTCCAAACAAAAGCAACGAGATGGGATATATGGTACGACCAGCGTACACACACATGTTCGTACATGTACTCACACATACACACACACACATGTACGTACATGTACACATACACACACATGTTCGTACATGTACACATATACACACATGATCGTATATGTACACATACACACACATGTTCGTACATGTACGAACATGGGACATTTCGAGTAATGTTTGCCAAATCGAACCCAACTATTTTAAATTCGTTCATCTCCGTGTTTTGAAACTGGATTCCTGTACTTGTCCCTACTTCCTAATACGGATCCAATGGGTCATCGCATTGGATCCCTATATTAAAACGTCACGCTCGTCCATTGGATTCTCATGGAGATTGCCCATTGGAATTCAATTTGAATCCTAAAGGATTGCCAGATTATCGAATAGAATCCGATATGATTCTTGATGGAGCCTCATCGCATTCTTTACGTTGAATTTTCTGAACGAAATATATAGATACACAAAATAAGTGGATCTTAAGGGGTTACGTGGGTTTCGAAGCCAGAAAAAGCATATTTTCTCTATTTTTTTTAATACAATATATGTATTATTTTATTCAAAATATTAAGCCCATAAAAGAACAACATTTCAACAATATTTAAAAAAAAATTCATCCAAAAATTTGGGAAATTCAGCCGGTGGGACCTGCTTTCCGGAGACCCCTGAAAAAAAAGTGTCCTCGTGGTGGTCAGGATAACTCATGATAGCTTTGTCTGAAATTAAAAAACCAAATTTTTTCTGTTAGTAAATAAGTATAGCTCGTGATTGAACAAAGGATTTTTTTTTTAATTGAAATTTGAATTTTTGGCAGAGTTGTATGCAAAATAGTTCAATTTTTGGTACAATTTACACTACGTATAGCCTTGTAAAATTAGTTGTAATCGAAAAAAAAGAAAACCTTCGTTCAATCACTAGTCAATGCTATTTCGAAAAAGTGTGCAAAATTTCTATAAGATCGGTGCATTAGTTTTTGAGAAATCGTGTCCACCGACTTCAAAAATAGTGTTTTGAGAAAAATGCGATTAAAGTTTTAACTTACATAGAATCGTCGATTCCAGCTCCGTAAAGCAAAGATCCTGCTGCAGCTGCGATGTCCAGGGCATCCTTTTGTTCCTGCCTGAGACGAATTCTTGGTTCTCCAGTCCCAGTCTCAGCTTTTCTCTCAGCTAATAGTATGCGATGTTCATCCTCTTTTCGCGCGTAGTCGTGGCTATTTCGGCCAAGTTTTATGTCCATCCCGTGCAAAAAAAAAGTAACAGAGCTGAGATCCCTTCGTTGAAAGTACAAGCGGCAACTGATGCAGTAATTTCAACTATTTTGGAACCAGCAGGAAGGATTTTTGGAGTGACTTTCCAAATTAACTGGTTCAGACTCTCATTATTATTTTGCGTAAAGCCACCAACACACCGCTCTAGAAGCACATCTTTACTAAGCTCCTCATAAATAGGCTTGATAGCTGACATACCTCGATATACCTGCGTCCCGCCCGGCCGGTCTTTCCCAACGGGGGAAATTCCCAAAGGCTCTCTCTCCTAGACTTTTACTCCGATTGACTTAAAACGTAGAAATTTGGTGTAGTGATTATCCTATAGGGATATGGTAGGATCTGAAAACCCCCGAACAAATTTCTACACCAACAAAATTCTTGTCACTTTACGAAGAGTCAAGAACGAGGCACCCTGCGTTGCTAATTTAAAGATTCTTTTTCCTCCGATTAGGTCACCTTTATCGAAGCGAAAGTTGAAATAACAATTTAGGTTGGTAGATCCATTTATCGTGATTTTTCAGTTCAGTGGTTTAGTTTTTTTTTAGTTCACTCCATCGGAAGTGACATTTCATCACGTGGATCGCACGAAAATGAGATTTACCGGTATGAGTGAGTCGTTTGGTTGGGAGTCGTCGCGATTGGGACTATGGTAAGATTGTTTTTTTTTAGTATTTTATTTGTGGGGTTTGTAGAAGAAATAAAAAATAAGATGTGGCGGAGCAGGCTCCACGCGTTCAGCATGGAACGCCCTCTAGACCTGTGTACGTGTGGATACTCCGTACAGTACACTTTTTTTTACACAGGTGACTCCCGCCTCTCGGGAACGCACTCGACTCCGCTCGTATATAATGCTGGGGCACCGCCTAAAGCCTCCACCACTGTTATCAACATTACGGAATACACGCTCCGACGTGCTCAGCACTTAAGTTCACGTGGCTTGTGAAAATAAGATTATGCAATTCCTTGAATTATATCTCTGCTTTGAGACACTATCTCTCGTTGAATTCGTTGCCGCTGATTTTCACGGGAACGTAAACGAGCGATAACAAAGCCGGAATGTTGCTAAGCTGAGCTACAATTAATGCAATCGAGGTGAACTTTCTAGATCTTTGATGAATAAAACTGCTTCACTTCTCTTCGAGCTTTCACAGAGTCTGCTGTGTGACGTTATTCTTAAAACCGGAAACGAGTTGTCATCTCTCGGGCCATATCACTTTCATACATTTTATTGAGATAAATAAATCAGGCACAGGAATTCTTCGATGACTTTCTTTCCATAAAATAGTGATTCAACGAACGTGAAGTTTCTCTGCCTAATACATAGTTTCACGAAACGCGCGATCTGCGAAGTTTTCAAGATTGAATCGCGTTTTGAAATTTTGAAATTGACATTCCGAGGTATCGTTTCCATGACCAATCATTTTTGAGGACGACGCATGGCGGTGGGGATTCCCTGGACTTGTTGAGGTTATGTGCGATTGAGGTTATGCTCCGGCTGAAAAACAGTACATAGTCCCGGGAATATTGCGTTATTGTTTGGAAATTATTGAATCAATGAACGCCAGAAGAAAATTGTGAAAAGAAAGTTTTCGTTTCAAAATGGCGCAATTTTCACCAGTTGCTAGTAAGTTCCCACGGTCAAAATGAATACGTAAAGAAAAAAATCTGCCGAACTTTAAAGCGAAGTTTCGGGCGAAGGAAGTTAATTCGATAAAAAAAAGGACAATGTTTCAGGAGTAAAATAAATTTTCGACATTTCCCAGAGTCACCAATGACGAGAGGAACGCAGCAAAAAAATTTAACTGGGAATCCCCGTATAGTGAGAGATTTGGCAGCGACGATACATTCGAGTGTCCAACAATGGAACAACATTCACATACACGGCTTGGCAGTTTTGCAAAATATCACGCAGATGAAAAACGACGAAACTTATCCCGATGACTTGCAGGATCTCTGCAACGATCTGTCGAAAGATTGCGACAAATTGGTATATACATCCTCCGGATCTACAATTAATCAACGTTTTAGCATTCGGAGTATGGAAATTTAATGAACTTTACATTTTGTTTTCAAGGACCAAGTTGTTTGTAACTTGAGACAGTCCGTTGTCCAATTGAACGCTGTTAAATCGTTGCACAAGGGAAAGTTGTTCGATACTTGGCCCGTGGAACGGTTCGGTAAGTTTACATTCAACCATCGGTCGACCTTTATAAGTTATGATCAAATGCATATTTTTTGTTTCAATTGTCGATAAAATCTAAAGGCTGGACTGTGCTTAAAGTATTCCTTTCACAGACAGTTGTATTTTGTCGGCGCACAAGCTAGGGCCCTTTTGCATCATTAGTAAATTACAGTGGCGTTTAATAAAAATAAGTTACAATGAATTATTATACAAAATGATGAAATGGAATGAAAAGTTTCGGATGAATATTGTACATTTAGACCTTTTTCCATGTTCTCTGAGAAGTTGGAGTTACAAAAATTCTTCTGCTAGTCACATTTTTCTAAGTTTAATCATCAATATTTTCTTTAAACATTCCGTGACTGCCTGTTTTTATTGACATTACGAAATCTTCAAAATCTTTACATACTTAGGGCAGTTTTTAGCAGCCATCTACAGTTATTTCGTATATTAATTATAGGATAGAAATTTAGCCAGTGTGTCATCTCCATAAAGTGCTGCATAAATTAGATAAATTTTAAAGTCATAATTTTTTGATGAAAGTTCGGTAGCTTGGCTTGACATTTTACCAGTATACTGGGTTGTTTTTTTACTTAATTGTAGACGAAAATCAGTTATTTCTTAAATATTTGGGTTCGTGAAAGGAATACCTTGAAGGATCTTAAGCTTGGGATTCAAAAAACAAGTCAATTTTTAATATTTTGTCCGATGAGAGTATGGGGATGACAATTGATACATAGTCTTGCCAAGCTTGAGTTTTTTTCATTAAAAAATATTAATAAACAATGAAATTATCTATCTAAAATGATAAATAAACAAACGTCCTTTAAGTATAGTCATAAGCCTTTCGAGAAAGTATGATACTTTCTCGAAATCTTAAAAATAACGGAAATGGCAAGGTGAAGAAAAAAAAAGTTCCATTTCCGACCGAAAATAGCAACGTTAATAATTTCTTATTAACAAACGGATAAACGTGTAAGAAAATCATCCAGTCGTACGATATCCCATTTCATAAAATATCATTATGGGAAATATGCAAAAGACAAACGGTTGCGTAATGGGTGATCTTTTGAACCTTTTCAAAAGTTATCATCGCTTGGTTAATTTTTCGAATTGTTGCAAAATGTTTGTTGCAAATTGAAGTTAAGACCCCGGCTATAAAACTATGCAATAAAAAAAACATATTCTTGAAATTTCAAGCCTATGCAGATCCCTTGACAAGATTAAGAATGGCACGAAACAAAAAACAATCCATCCGTTCTTCAAAGGGGACACTTTAGGATGCCGATAAATATGCTGGTTCCATGCTAGGATTGTAAAAGAAAAAATGCTATGTCAACGAAAAATGAAAAAAAAAAGTATTGTACAATTTCAGTGCAAACTGCGGAGTTAATTTACGAGGCGTACAGAGATGAAGCTGACGTGAGACGCAAAATTTTGGAAAATGTTGCCCACGATCATCGCGACTCTTGGAAAATGTTGCATCTCGCGGCTTGGGTTCATCAGACAAAAATCCATGACGGCGTAACGACAGCGCTGGAATCCATGCTTGTCGAAACCGGTCACAGATGATGAAAATCGTACTTGACTACCGTCAAATGTAAATACAAATGAAGACTGAACATAGCCGCCTGTATCGGCAAAAGTTTTCCACAGTTGTCCTGTGCCCATGTGTCTATGCAACACAATAATGCAGTGGAAGAGAGAGAACGCACCAGCCTCTGTACCGCAATTGCTTAAAAGCAACCATTGCACATTGTTCCGCTGGGAAGATGTGCAATTAAAACCAACGTGAGTAAAATTGTCACTGTGAACGATCTTACGAAGTTCTGAATATAATTTTTTTCCAACTCCTCTTCCCTCTTATCAAACAGCATAATTTCGCATTTAATTTTTACTGCGCGATCTTCACATTCGCAGGAAATAACGGTTTACACGGACGAAATTATTTTCGTAGCATTGTTTTCAATTTTTTTTTTTATTATCAACGCCTTTGACGCACGCTTCGATCTAGCGTTATCGAAGACAATATTAATCGATATCTACGCAGACACTATTCTACACGGTGGGGTTACCCGGTGCAATGTTCGGAATAAACAAAGTATTTTTATTGTTTTTTTGAGCCTTTGGATGTTTCTTTCTACTTCACGGCTAAATTATAATTTGGAAGCACTGCTCCGTGTCAAGTTTTCTATACAACACATATAGTACAATAGACTGAGAAAGAGAGAGAGAGAGATACGTATCTCATGAAAAGGGGAGATAGGAAAAACGTAGAAATAATAATTGCTCAGACAAAAGGTGTATTGCCATATTTACATACGAATCAACGTCAATCCCCATAAATGCGTGATTCTGTGGATGGAATCGTGTTTGCAGTTCATTTTAACTTTTTTTGTTTACTCTTTCAAAATCTAACGTTAACCACTTAATTATAGAATGTGCCGTCGTAACATTGAAAACCCGAAGTGAATTCAATCGTCGGTGAGTTAAGTCGCGTTCGTTTATTCATGAATGTCTCAAATGATTTGTCGCGCCTCGCTGATTTATTTCAATACGCAACGTAAAAGTTGTCGTTTTCAAATTTATGCCAATTTTTTCAATTCATACCAACACATACTTTTGCGCCGTAAGCTCGCAATGGTGTTTTTTTTTCGAACAAATTTTGGCTTGCACTCTCCAAGAGTGTTTAGCTTTTTGACGTTAAAAACAACAGCATGCGCAAGAGGATAAATGAAAGTCTGACGTGACTAATTCTTCGCCAACATTTTATCGTGTTGTCGGAGCTCGTACGTGGTTGACGAACTCGCTTCGCCGTTTCAACGCTTCTAAAATGTGTTCAAGAAGGATCCAGCGATTTACCAATAAATGTTTAAAAAAATACTGATTTTTTTCTGTGACGCAGATCACATCCGGTAAAAGTTGAACCTCGGTAAGTTTCACGGAATTCTTTTCGAGAAAAAAAAAATCTGTGTCAAAACCTAAACAATTTGGCACAGTTTTCAATGAAAATTCTTCAATATCACATTCAACATCCCTTGCTGATATTCTCTAAAATTGTCTAGATTTTAAATATTTTCTTGTTCAAAAACGATGTAAGGGAACTTACGAAAACCTCGAAGTTCAACTTTTATTGAACATATCGACGGCTGAAAGCAATCAGTATCCATTAACATTCATCGGTGAAACGCCAAATTCTCCTTAATTGGGAATTCCTTGTCAATCTGGCTCCGGTCCCGATCCTAAAATATGCAGAGATGCGAAAATCAATAGTATCGCATTCGTTGCGAATAATAAATTGAACAGTGAAAGCAAAGCCTTTGATTCTCAACGGCACTTCACAAAAAGATGAAACTAAAAAAAAACCTTAGTTCTTACATTCTCTTGGAGGAACAAAATTGTCATTTTTGTCATATAAATCACAGTATTGTCTCAATTAATAAGCTTTTTACTAAATAACTCGGCGTGTCTGTAAGTAAAAAAAAATTGAAGAAATTGATTTTCGTCGGTTTGCAAAATTCGAGAATGCGGGCTCGAAAATTATTTTTCCCAACTCTTAACGATCTTTCTCAATTTCGAATGTGCGCTCTTTGATGGTGGGAGACGAAGAAAAATAGAAAACTCAAACGCCCAGTGGTAACCGACTGGTACGACGTGTCAAAAATTTGACGCGAAATGCTTCCTTAGGGTATAATTTACACTTTCCCCCCTCCCCTCCCCCGATTGTTACAACCGCGATTATACCTTGGCTGTGAATGCCCTAAGATCTAAGTCTTAAAAAATACTCGCTCCAACTGGAATAACCGTCGCTAACGGTACGTTTTTTTAAACGTTCGCTGTACACAGGTCTTTGTATTATTTACAGAAATAACTTAATTTTCCGTATTCTCTATCTTTCCGTCGCTCGAACAATATAAAGAAAAAGAAAAAAAGGTACTAAGAATTTCATACTAATCGATACATAAGAGATCGCAAGAGCAACTTTTGGAACCTTAATTTCCATCACTCGCAGACTAGCGTATACTAATTTTCTTTGTAGCTTGCTCTCGCATTTCCATTATAGCTCGCGGAATACAATTCAATACGAGAATCGAGAAGTTCGACACTTAATGTAGGAGGAACGAGAAATCAAATGTCCGAGTTTTTCTACAACTGGGAGTAAAATCTATTGCCCATTTTTTTTTGCACTTCCGCCTGTCTCGTATTGACATTACTCCAGGAGGCTGGAGTTCAAAGGTCGGAACGTGAGTCAGTCATTTTGCGAGAGTACCGGGCCAAATATTTGACGAAAGTATAGAGAAAAGCGTGACGGCGAAAGAAAACATAATAGTGATTTCGTGTGTGCGAGAGATGGGAAACGAGGAAACTCGTGAACGAATCTCGGTGTGTCTCGTCAAGAAAATTAAAAAGAAAGAAGCGCGCCAGGTGAACGAGCATTCGTGTCGTCGATTGGTCCGGACGACGGATGTCACGATGAAGTTTTTTCCATCCGCTTATAGGAAAAATACGATATGAACGAGAGATGAATTCGTACGGTGATCAACTTCTGGTATTCCTGTTGAATTCCTCGCTCAATGCTTCAAAGTCCAAATCGGCATCCAAATTAGGACCGTTCGGCATTAAATTATTATCGAGTATAGTGTCGGGCATTATATTTTTGAGTCTCTCGGAGACTAATTCATCGACGAGATTGGTCTGATCGACGAGATGCAACTGTTCGACCAGTTTCTCGTCCATCATTATGTGCTTGTCCATAACACCGCCGCCCGTGAGTATGTCCAAGTTTGGTATGTGATCGTAGCCGGTGATCTTCGCGATGTCGAGATTGTCCGCGCCACCGAATATGCTACCGGTGTCGCAAGAATTGCTCATTATCGGCACGGTGTCTTGCAAAATTGGTAGGCTTTCCGGCATTTTGCACATATCCGCGTCGACCAGCATTTTTTCTTGCTCATCGCCGTTGAGCCTCGACTCGCTTGGATTCGTGACTGGTATCTCGTTCCCGTTGATCGGCGCGACGACCTTCGTGATAAGCTTGTGAAAACCTTTGACAAAGTTTTGCGAGCCTGTCTCAATGTTCCCGTATCCGTTCTCAATCTTATCGTAATTCTGCTGCGTAGCATCCTTCGGATAACTGCTCACCGTCGTATTTTCCAACTTGAAACCTTGCTCAATCGGCTCGAGCTTGATGAACGCTTGCTGCAGCGTGTCCATTGTAGGCAACGACTGTTTTGCTTCCTCGTAATTCAGCTTGTCGAAAACGCTCGTGCAACCGTTGAGGTCGAGGCTGTCGGCTAATTTGGCGTAGCCGTCTTTCGCACTGTCGACTTTTCGATAAGATTGCGACTTGCTTGAATTGATGTCGATCTTCTGGAATCCTTGATTCTCCGACAATTGATTCTGTATCTCGGGATTGGATATGAGTAATTTCGAAACGGATTTCGGGCATTCGGTTGTCTCGCCGGGACTTGGAATTCTCGGCATAAGAGTCAGTGCCATAAGTACCTCGGGACAATTAGCGTGAGAATCGTTTTTACGCTCGTTCAAAAAATCAGACACGCTAAGATCCGAACTCTCGGAGAAGCCGCTCGACATTCTTTCCTCGAAGTGTTCCTTCGACTCGTCCGTGTTGTGCGTCTTTTGTAACTTCGTTGGTGGCTCCTCGGTTGAGGTGTTGAGCTCGTCGAAGATGTCCTCGGGTTTCTTGAACGCCTCGTTGTTTATACGATAGAGGCCGGGATCGAGGCCAAGAACGCCGCACAGGCTCTCTTCGTTCAGATTCACGAGACCCTCGTTTTCGTTTTCGGCGTCGCTCGCTACGCTCAACATTGTGCCCGCTTGTTCGCGTATCTTTTCAACGAGATTCTTCAATTCGCCGAGAAAATTTCTCACGTTGTGATCCGACTTTAGGATCAAAAGATCGAGCATGGATTGCGCGTTTAACACGGGTTTCGCGGCGATTTTCACGATCTCGAGATTCTCACATACCGATATTGCCTCTTTGAGCTTGGATTGACGTCGTTCGGACTTGGCCTCGGGTGTCACGTAAGCCCAAGGACCTCTCTTCTTGCCCTTTCTCTTCAGGGGATCCGGCACGAGCGTGGCTCGCTTTAGTTCCGGATCGGGCGTTGGAGGCGGAAGTTGCTCCGGACTGCCGTGATCTGGATGCATCTCAAAGTGCCTTGCCATACGCGTTCTACCGAGATAAATTTTGTTGCACGTAGGACAACGAAAGTGATCGGATATTTTACGTTTCGGTACTTCAAGACCGCTCAACAATTCCTTCGACGAAGGGGCATCGTTCTCGAGTTTCTCCGCGTTCGTGTTATAGTCGCTGTAACCCCCGTCCGAGTCGTCCAAATCCGGTTGCATAAAGTCCAAATGATGTAAATGCTTGTAGTCGCGCACCATGTGACGCGGCGGTCTCGACAATCTGCCCGATCTTGTACGCGCTATCACCTTCTTACGATCGTCCTACGGACAAAAAACGCATGCGTTGGTCCAACAATGGAAATCTTCATAGAGAGTTACGGAATAATATACGAGAGGATCTAAGATTCTGAAGAGGAGCGTCAAGTGTCTCCGTGATGCCCAGAATTCAGGAAAATTAAAACGGGATATACGACGATTCAAACATCGAACAGCAAGAAGAGATGAATTAATGGAAGAAAATCAACTTGATGAAAAAGCTGAAGGCTCATTATATGGGCCTGGTATCGCTGACTAACCCGTAAGTAATTTTAATCATTGGTATTTTACGTGTCAAAACATTAAACGCGTTTTTCCCAAAACTGCATTTTCCTGGCGTGCAGGATTACTAAAAAACTATTAAGCTGGTTGAGTTGAAACATTGTAGAAATATTGATAACATTGTCACCTTCTGGTTGACAAGAATTGTTTTTGAAGAATTAGAAAAAAAGACGTCTTTATTAATCCGAATTTTACAGAAATGTTGATTTTTTTTTAATACGTGCAATTCTCTTAAATTTGCATTTTCTTCGTTTTAATTACTGTCGAATAGAAACTACGAGTGTTCTAACTGAAAAATAAAAAAAAATGTTTTGCAGATCAAAATCTACGGGAAGCTAGACTGCACGCCGATTAGCAATTTGCGCGGCAACCTTGCTGTAATAATTTTCCACAGCTCCGTCATTTTGATGGTAAGTGAAATTGAAAAATTATTTTGTATACTTGAATGTACTATTAAAGTATACATACGGAGTGATAAATGTAGAATGATTATTTCTTAGTTTAAAAAATTCCTCAAAATTGCCTAATTTTTTCCCGTCTAAATGGATATCCAGCCTCAAAAAGGATCGAGCGGTTCACCCATGAATGTTAAAGAATACTGATTCTTTTATGAAACGTCTTCTGGACGTATTTCCGCCGTCGCGAACCTTCGTATCGTCATGCTCCTCTTCCGTAGCGGCTGAAATTTTCGTTGCCGGGGCTGGTGGTCTCACCGCAGTCTTCTTAGGCCTGCCACGCTTTGCGCCTCGTCCTTTCAACAAATTTCCAGGATTCCTCATTCGCAGATCAAGCTCTTCGGGAAAAACAACCCTGCAATGAGAATTTGTCGTTAGAACGAAATTACGTACACCCCAATGGAAGAATTTAAATTGCACGCGAACTTAAACATGGTTATCAATTGCTCTGACAAAATAAGTAAATCCAGCTGGCAGATTTTCAGCATGGTCCTTATCGAAGAGCACATGTCCTCCATGGGAACATGTGATCCAAACTTATGCAAACCCGTTAATACTTTGCGGACAGTTAAAGCATAGATTCAAATGCTTCCATGCACATGTAATACGATAATTGATAATATATTTTCGATATTGAACATTCCAAAGGGATTTTATAAATGATCGAGTGATGTATGAATAAGAACAAAGTCACAATCTGCGCATTCTCCTACGTTTTGTTATCCAGAAAACGAACCTATAAACGATTCTCTCGTTGGGCATGGCAGCCTCCTGGCTTCTCTGTTGCAAAACGTGCGCGATCTGCTTGAGCTGCGACTGCGTTAGCCTCTGCATGCTGTGGAAGGTGTGTCCCTGTTGAACAATTTGTATGGGATTTTCGCTGGATCCAAGCGGTTTGGTGGTATCGGTTTGTTCAGCGGTCAGAGCTACCGGGCTTTGGAGTCCGGCAACTTTGGCTCTCTTGATGACCTTTGCGACGGTTGCTGGACTCGCCTCGTTGCGTTTCTCAATCGCACCATTTTGCACCGTCTTGGTGCGCTCCGTCGTGTCGTTCGGTGCGCAATTGTTAGTTCTTGGAAGAACACTAGAGGGATTCAGATTGTGAGCCAGTCTCGTAATAACGTTCTGACTGTTGACAAGCATGCCACGCTTGTTGTTCTTCGCTTGAGCAATGATTTTCGCTTGCGGCTTGAGAATGGAAATGGGATTGGAAGGCGTTTGATGGGTCGGTCGTAAAATGGATGAGGCGCAGGAGCTAGCGACGCTCTTGGCGTCCTGAGCCTTAAGAAGCGAGGTGGTCCTCAGTATTATCGGTGAACCAGTGCTCCCAGCGATCTTCGTCGTACTTGTAGGCACCGTCTTGACAAACGCAGTAGCTGCGTTGCGCAACAATTGCGCGGGTATCTGCACAGATTTCAAGAACGAGCCGGACATCACCGGCTTGACTACACTTCCGTTGGTCATTTGTACCCCCTTGACGACACCGCCGGCTTCCTGATTGGTCTTCAGAGCCGGCACCATGAATTGTTGATTATTAGCGGCTCTTATGATCGCCGGCGCGGCTTTTAACGTCGGCATGAGCGGAACGCCCGTCCCGACTTTACTCGTCGACCGTAACACGTTCGCGCTGTTCGAACAAACATTTTGGTTGGTAAATTCGCACGTCGTCGCGAGTACCTGGGAAGTGTTGAGCAGCTGTGCGGATATCGTCCCGCCGTTGATCAATTGAGTCGTTACAGGTGTAGCGTTGACGAGCCGCGGTGTAATCGTATTCAAGAAAGCACCTTTCGGCAGTAGAATGGAATTTTGTGAGGCGATGCTACCGTTCTGCGGGGACGAGTTCTGATGGAAACCGTTAGTCAGACTCAGAGTTCCAATTTTGCTCGTACCGGGCAGTATTCTGATAGTCTTGGCGCTTTTCAACAGCGTCTGCGCAGGCTTTCCCACATACTGCGAAGAGGGCAACAAAACAGGCAATCTCTGCAAGATCTGAGCCTGAGAGTCGCTTCGTTCGCCTTTCGTGTAACTCTGCTTAGATTCTTGAGCGTAACGGACGTCTTTGCGTTCGGCAGAGCTCGCCTCAACGGCAGGTTTGAGGTTATGCTGCGAAGTGAGATAAATTTTGGGGCGTGTCTCGGAATCAGCGAGTTGTTCGAGCAATTGACGACGTGCCGTATCGTCTGTTCTCGTGATATCAAGATCGTCGATGGATATTGTCTCGTTCTCGTGACTCTCCTCGCGCGTCTGCTCGCTGCTCGTCCACTCGATATTCCGACACTCGACCTTGACGGGATTATCGTTATTTTGAAAATTAATGCTTTCCAGTGGTACGCTCGGGCACGAGGACGCGTTTTCCCCATTTTCCAGACTCGTCGAGCGCGTTATTTCGTCGAGCAACGCGCTCTCGTCGTTCTCATAGGTTATGTCACCGTTGCGCTCATCGTCCACGGTATCAACCTCGAAAGTTAACCTCAAAGCCGATGCTTGCGCGTGCGTCAGATGTATGGTGGGTGAGCCACCGCCGTCACCCTGCAAATATGCAACGAACTCGTTCTCCTGATCGTCCTCGTCGACGACCTCCTGGAATGCCTGACGAAGAAGATCCGACGTGCCGCACGACACCGACGAACCGTTTGTAAACACTGTCGTGTTACTGATATCCGCCATGTCTGCCGAATATCAAACATGCACGCGAAAAGTACACCCCCATACACGCACACACTTTTCGTCGATCCCGTTTCACCTAGCGATCGCTTCGATACATCAATTCTTCACATCGATATACGGGCTAAGCCTTTTTCTTTTGCTCTCTTACTTTCAATAGCGATGCTTCATTGTTTATCGCTTTCTTTCTCACTTCTCGCATGGACACTGGGGATTAACGAATATTCACCCTCCTGTGTTGACTGCCCGAGTGGCGAAGAGAGTGGGAGAGGGAAGAAGAAAAAAAGAACCTTTCCCGCGAGTTACATTCATCCGCGGTGTGCTCTGGTGTGTATCGAACGAGGTGCATCGCACTGCGACCCATGCTCTCTCGAATTAGGCCAAGTTCACATGCAGCACTCCGTTCAGCTGGCCTCGGTCGATAAAAAAACGCGTACGGATTTTCTTCTGGACAAGTTACAATTTTATAGAACGATGAGAAGGTCTCTTCGCCTTTGAATGAAGGAAAAACAATGAACTTTCGAATAGTCTCGCCTACACGCAAAGTTTTGTGCTGTAAAACACATTCTCACTGTGATTCTCTTTCTCGCATCCATATTATTATCACATTATTAATAATCGTGGCAACGAAAACTGTCTTCGGGACATATGAGGCAGTGATAATTATACATGTAAATGAAGATCATTGTTTACTTATTTTAAATATATCAACGTATATCTCTTCTTTTAACCGAAATGTAATTCGTCTAGGAGAAAACTTGGCCGAAGAACTGTTACCGACCGCGCCTGTGGAACATGTCCTTAATTCGGGACAAGAGACGAAATGTTACCATTCGATCCAAATTTACATAGTACATTCTTCGTCATATATTGAATGCACACTTCAAATTTTTAATCGATCGTCTACACCGTTTCCATAAAATTTACAATCGAAAAAAAACACTTTTTAACCTGGGTTGATGCCTACCCGCATCGCTGATCGGCAGTTTATTAATTATTGAGATTATTGGAAATGATAATGAAGGGTTTTTTTCCCACCAACGAAACGCAGAGGAGAAGTGCGGCAACATCGCATGAATGCTTAATGGCGCGCGTGTTTGAATACTACTAATCGCTTTGGCGCGGCTATTCGCGATTTTTACGTTCTAGAGGTAGCGCAGCGATATTTCAATATGGTCGATCAAAGTATAACCTCAAACGTAAACAATTACTTTGTTCTTGATTTCATGTGAGTTGGCTATTGGATTTATCTCCATGGTGGATTGTAAAGATGCTACTGCAGTTAATGAATTATTTGGTACTCTTTTGATAGCTCCGTCAGTTCTGTATTTCGTTTTTTTTAAGGTTATGAGAGTTACTCGTAGATTTCGAAAAGGAATAACTATTTTTATAGCATACTTTTTACAAGGGGCGTATGAAATTATATTAATACATTGTATACAACAGAAATAACGTTTAATATTGCTCAATTTATTATTTATAGGTATACAAAGTTGGAATGAAAAATCTCGTGGAGGAAAAATGATATTTTTTGGTTTTGACACTTGACATTTATCGTTTAAAATTGATTCAGTTCAACAAAGAAATATAGATGTTTGTTTTTCAATTGACTGCGCGATTGCTGCCCTCAATGATGCTCGCGCTAACAGAATAGGTGTCGCCAACCGTGAAGAAACAAACTCGCAATACAAACAGTGCGCTGTTTCCAAATGTATGAAATTGTTTTTAATATAAAATAACCGAAAAATACACATTGATATAACATTCAAAACACGCTATTAATACGCTTGTGTAAAAATAATAACAATCTTAAATACACAGCTCGAAATTTATTACAGTAATCGTATCGTTTTGGAACGAAATATTATTGGTGTTTAGAAGTTGGCGCCCTGCTCAGGAACAATAGAATCCCTTCCTTGATCCCCCTAAAGATTAGCTGTCGCGAAACTCCTTAAGGCCAAGTGTCACACCGACCGAGCGGCCATGAGTGCGAGAGAGATAGCTGATTTTCAGATTCCCAATGATTTCTGAAACGGTTAATTTTTAGGAAAAAGAAAAGAAACACGTTCCGCTCTGTTGAACGACGAACAACCGCTTTTTCTTCTTTTGCCCGAATTATGATCCGTCTAGGAGAAAACTTGGCAGTAGGATTTTTACCGACTGAACGTGTGACACATGGCCTTAAGGCGGCCAACCACTTTAGATGCTTAAAAAAATCATTTTTTTTTAAATTTCATAAATCGTCAGCAAAATATCTTAAGAATACGACCTGAAAATTTCAAAATGATATTCGGATTCCTTCTAACGGTATGTATATAAATGATAAAGACTCTCCGCTCGACTCCCAAGCGCGCTCAGGTATCCACGAACGCTCAGTTAGGTTGTTTGTTTGGGTTTTCATAACCCAAACAAACCCAAACTCAAACGTTTGGCGATTAACTCCAAACATCTCCATTCTGGATACAAAATAATTGAAGTAGCGGCATTTCTTGCTGCTATTTTATTCAATGAAGGAAATTCAGCCCTACTCATGGTTATGAATGAACTACAAATCGTAGTTAGCAGGCAGAGCTACGGATATGCTGAGCAAATGGATCAGATGCGCGTGGCTCGGCAAAATAGAAAAAGTTTATTAGAGACAAAGAAGCTCGAAAAGCTCGTAAAGAGGAAATTCAAGCTTCAAATGAGTTGCATGAGGAAGAAGAAGGACTGCTGTATGGTGCTGGAATCGCTGATTGATCGGTAAGACACTTTATCATTTGATTAAACACATTTGACTTTGAGTTTTTCGTTTGTGAAACTTTAAACGTGTTTTTCTCGAAAAGACATTTTTTCAATTTGCGGAAATCATAACTCAAAAACTAACTTATGGATCATCTTCAAATTTGGAACACGTTTACATAATATAATTTATTAAAACATGAACCTAAAGCTGGAAAGATTAGATTGTTTAAAACATATTTATTATTGCAAAATTCCGGGAAAAAAAATGCTAAAAATCGATCATTTTTTTTCAAACACGTTTCAACATTCAATTCACGTTTTTCATGTTCTTAAAAAACATCTCAAAAATGTATAAAAATTTGTTGGACTATTTCAGATGCGAATTGGGAGCTGCACAATTCCCGCAAATCGACAACGACAATGAGGACACGCCAAGGGACACAGCGGATTACACCTTAATTAATGCATGAAATAACTTGAAAAAATTACCAGAGAGGTATGAAAATATGAATAAATTATTGTCAGAGTTGCAGAAATTTCCGTTTTTTTTCACAATATAAAAATCCAAAAAACATCTAATTTTCGGTCTCCTAAAGTGGTTGCCTGCTTTAAGGTAGTAGTATCGCCAAGGCGTTCTTCTATAGATTTTTTTTTAATTTTGCGGACTCATTCAGAACACTATTAAATGATTACCTGCAAAATTTCAAAAGGATTCACCGTTCCGTTTTCTTAATATTGGCAATCAAAGATTTTATGATTTTACACGTGTTTTATTGGGAGCAGTGGAAAATTTCACATTTTACGCAATAACTTCGAAACTTTTCTACAGATTAAAAAAAAAATTTCAATTACAGAGGAACATATGACGAAGTGGGTAAAAAAAAAAATCATGAATTTTGACCGTCCAGTTTCAGAGATATAGCGATTTAAATTAAGCAATGTCTAGCGACGCTAGCGCCACGAAGCGATTGGAGCAGCTAGAACTAGATTACAGTAGTGTGTGCATGTCCGTATACGCAGAGTATCTAGGGTAGCCGAAATGGATAGTCTGATACAAAAGTGAGCCTTAAGTAAACATTATATTAGGCATTTTCATCATTACATTATAAGTTTTTACATCCCGATAAGATGTACAACCTACATTATAACGATATTTCGCAATATTTCGAAGCTTTCATCGATTGAGCGGAGAATAAACATATCGACGTGACTGTGGCAAGAGTAGGAGTAATGCAGCGTGTCGCGCCCCTGGCTAGAGATATTACGATGGCAAGTTTCAAAATGCAAACCATGAACATATATAGCGTAATTGTGCGAAACTTACAGGAGCGCCGCTTGCTTGTAAGCTTGAAGTGTCTCATTTTTACTGATGTTTCAAGACACTGAGTTCAAACCCGATTCGAACTCATCTATCATCTTCGTGGTTGTGAGACCGCGGCCAAGTGTCAATAAATGTCTTTCACGATCAACCCGTTCGGAATAATATAATTTCACAATTTTTTGTTGATAAAAGACAAATTTAAAAAACCGAAAATGCACGAAGCTTATGATGCAGCACCCATCCTCAATTTGACCGTTCAAATTGAGTCGATGTCAGCTTACGGTAAAGTGTTCATAACCTCCTTCATTTGTTTTCATTTCTTTAAGAAAAGTATATATATATTTTTTCTTTCAATTGCCTTTGTCTACTTCGGTGTCTTTTTTTTTTGACAGATGACAATTTGATCATTGGCACGCGAGAAGGACGACTGTTGATGTACAATGTTCCTTCGAAAGCCAACGAACATCACAAACTCGAATTGTTGAGATACAGCAAAAGTTTTAGCAAAAAAAGAATAGTGCAAATTGATATTGTACCCATATACAATTTGCTCATTCTCTTGACAGGTACATATAGATGTAATACAAAATTCACAAGATACAAGTAGTAACGAAAATTAGATCGTTCGATTATAGATGTCATTAGTTTAAGGATTATTATGACGAACGTTGCTTTTCTCTTTCAGATGACATAATATGCGTTCACGACCTCAATTCGCTGAACATCCAACAAATTTGTCAACTCCCAAAGACTCGCGGCGCTTCTCTTTTTGCGCTGAACATCCAGCAGCCAGAGAGCCTAACAGGAGAGAAGAACACGGTCGTACGTTTGTGCGTAGCGGTGAAACGAAAGCTGCAATTGTATTACTGGAAGAAGAATCATTTCGAAGATTTGGGCGACGAGTCGAGGAACGAACTATCCGTAGCAGAAGTGCCCCGGGAATTAGCCTGGCAAGTTTTATTGTTGCGATAAAAGGACGAATCATGAAGCAGAGAAATTTTCATCAATTAACGTGTCTACATAAGCTTGGGGCCCAAAAATTGGGTTGATTTTACATACAATTAGGTTATTAAGGGGTTGAGTGGGTTTTGAAGCCAAAAAAAAGCATATTTTCTCAATTTTTAAAAAATGTAATATATAAATTATTTTACCCGAGCTTGCTGTGAAGTCACAATGTTATATTCTGTCAAAAATGACAACGAGAAAGACATACAGGACTTGTTTCGTTCCTCTCAGTGTAAATACCACGAAAACTTCTGACTGAGCCACAAGACTCAAAACGTCAAAATCTATGGTTCAAAGTAGCGCAATATGTCAATGCAAAATCATTGTCCAATTATTTTTGCTGTGAAGATTTTTTTTATGTAAGTATACACGTGTTATAAGTGAAATTGTGATGTCAAAGTCCTTTAAAACATATTTTCTTCAACATATTTATGATCGCGGCAATAGCTGAAAAAACATATCAAGCCCCTCTTAAATCAAACATTTTCTGTGGCTTCATTATTTTTATTATTCACAACTGGCAGAAGGCATGGAAAATTATTTGTATTATACAATAACGGGCGGACCGGCAGAAAGAAAGACAACTGTCGTGCTACACAAATTCGAGTGCCAACCAGGTCGTAAGCGCTGAACAACCACGACTGCAAGTGTTGCATCGGAAAAACGTTAAAGGCGACAAAAGTGATATTTTATTCGGCAAAACACAAAGAAATATTTTATTTTGCGACCTTTTCGTGGTATTTACACAGAGAGGAACGAAACAAGTACTGTATGTCTTTATCGTTGTCATATTTGACAGAATACTCGTACTATACGAGTAGTTCGTATACCGGCTATAACATTGTGATGTCACAGCACGCTCGGGTAACTTCAGATACGTTCGGCACGTTTGTGCCGAGCCTAATAAAATCGAAGTTTCAAAGTACTATACCTTTGTTAATTATTAAAAAACAAACTATTCTTATAACAACTGCACATAATTGATAAAAAAAAATGTAATTTATTAACCTAATTGATACATAGTTTTTCCAAGTTTGAGTCTAAAACAATATTGACAGGCAATAAATTTATTATCTAAACGAGTGCCAATTTTTCGAATGTTTACAAAATTTTTATCACCAATTAAAGTTGAGACCCTTGAGTATAAAACTATGTAATGAGAAAAAAAACATACTTTTAATATTTCGGGCTCATGCAGTCCTCTTGAGAGATTCGCTCTTTGCTTCAGGAGAGGAAATGTTCTGAATAATATCGAACATTCCTGGCCTGTTATAAATCGCATAATGCAATATGTTTTTGCTCCAATGTTATTACAAATACTACAAATGTTTTGTTTTTATTCGTCACTGTGCGCGTCGAAATAATTCCTTACTACATTTGGATGTTATGATCAAAATGATGTTTATCGATCACAGGTGCGGAGAAACGCTTGTAGTGGGTTTTCACGGTTTATCGTACACCCTCCTGAGCTTGGACGGCAAGACAAAGGAGTTATTTCCGACGGGTAAACCGCCGAAGCCGAGTATCACGAAATTTTCGGAAAATTCTTTCGCTCTTGGAAAAGATTCGCAGTCTATCATAATGGACACGTTGGGTGAATTGATACAGCACAATCCAGTAAAGTGGACCGACTCGCCGAGCGCTACAGGTAGAATCAACGTCTTGTCCCTTGTCTTCGATTGTAAAGTCTCTTGTCTTCGATTGTAAAGTCTCTTGTCTTCGATTGTAAAGCGAAGCGATATTCTTAATTATTATTTTTTTTTCGCTCAGCCTGGGACGATCCGTATCTCTTGGGTATCGTGCACGATACCCTCGAGGTTTACACTCTTGAAGGATGTCTGCACATTCAAACACTCGAGGAATTGAACAAAGCACGCTTGATATGCAGGAGCAAACAGGGCAAAGTTTACATCGCCTCGATGAGCCAAGTTTGGTGTGTTAGCGCGATCGACGTGGGACAACAAATTAGAACGCTATTGGAACAGAATCAGTTTCAATTGGCATTAAAATTGACGGTAGGCTCAAGATACAGTTTTATGTATACGACGACAAGGGGGCTTTTGAATCGAAGGTTCTTTTATTTTTATTGTTCATTCCTAAGCACTTGGAAGCGTTTACCTATACCCGACACCCTAACACTTTGTCGTACACCCCAGACTTGTCAGTTCATTATGCACACTCTAAGATATCGCCGACAGTCAATCTTCTTCAATGGAACATTGGTTTTCATTGTTACTTGCGAAAAATTCGTTGCCTTAAATTTGTCATAATTTTTTTCGCAGAGTTTATCGGACTTAAGCGAGGAGGAAAAGGCGAAAAAGATGTGCAAAATTCAAACGCTATACGCGCATTATCTCTTTGCTAATAAAAAATTTCAAGAAGCAATGAAGCAGTTTCAAACGTTGGGTACGGATCCTTACGAAGTAATTAGGCTGTTTCCGGATTTGGTATCCCAGCCTGCGAATGCAAATGAGATAAACGAGCCTGTGACGTCGACGCCGAAGCTCCAGGATCGGGACTTGGAGAACGGGCTCCTCGCGTTGATAGCCTATCTCACGGAAGTACGGCTTAATTTGATGGGCGGCGGCGATTCCAAGGAGACAAAAAACGAAAAGGGTAAAGACAAGGAGAAAACAAAAAATATGACGGCCGTTGCTACCGAGCAGCTTTTGAAAATAATCGACACGACCCTTCTCAAGTGTTATCTTCAGGTATGGTTTTTCTCAAATTCAAACACGTCCAAGCGTGTTAAATATATCGGTGGACTTAAAGAAACACATTTCCAGACGAATGACGCTCTCGTTGCTCCTCTCCTACGATTGAATCACTGTCATCTCGCGGAGGCCGAAAAAACACTGTTGATGCATCAAAAGTACCCCGAGCTCATAATACTTTATCAAACGAAGGGACAGCACAAGAAAGCACTTGAACTTTTGGAAAAACAATCGAAGAAGAGCGACTCCAGTCTCAAAGGTACCGAACGAACGATCCAGTATCTTCAGCATTTGGGAAAGGATCATATGGACTTGATACTCAAGTTTTCCGGCTGGGTACTCGAGCAAGATCCCGAACAGGGCTTGCGAATATTCATTGAAGATCTTCAGGCAAGACAAAAATCATTTTACTTTATTTCTCCTTGTTTCAAAATAAAAGTTCTCCCTTCAGAGTGCTTATCCATCTGAACAGTCCTGAAAAGTCTTAAATGTCATGAAATTACACTCGACCTTGAAAAAGTCAAAATGTCATGAAAAATTAGCAGTCTACCAGATTTTTTTAAGATCACTGCAGCGTTCATTATCATGGCCGAGTTTTGTATTAATTTACCCAATATAATATCAAATTTTCGCGAGTTCGCGACAATCTATGGTATTAGAGAAAAAAAAATGATATTACTCGATGATGATATTACTCAAAGTTCCTAAATGTATGTGATATTTTTCCAGATGTTCTCAAAATATATTTCTTTACAGCAAACTTGAAATGTTTGTCTCACATTTTTTACTATACATGGAATTGTACAGTTTTGTGACTTCGTTTATTTTATCTATATCGACTAATATCCTAAATAAAAATTTAGGATATTAGTCGCACTAAAGAATTATAAACTATACTTTTATACCAGAAAGTCATACTAAAAGTTATGAAAAATTTCCCTAATCGTTGCTTTAAAAATCCTTAAATGTCACGAAATTTCAGTTCTGGTCAAAATTAGACACCCTGTCCCTTGCGCAAGTTCTGATTACATTTATTTACTATCAATTGCAAAGGATCATTGATGTTGAAGAACGTACAATGATTCTATTTCGAAACAAGCAATTATGTGGAAAAAATATATATTTATCAACAAAAGTTACTTGTCGAAAGGTAGAAAAACAATTTACTGCAGCACGTTTCAAAATTTTCGAGCATGAGTTCTTTGAAACCTCTAGATAAATATTAAACTCTTGAATATTTCGATTGCAGGAAGTCGAACATTTGCCAAGGCCAAAAGTGTTGGATTATTTGCTACGTTGTCACAAAAATTTGGTCATCACGTATTTAGAATACGTAGTGAGAGTTTGGGAAGACACGAATCCATTGTTTCACAATGTTCTCGTGCATCAGTACAAGGAAAAATGTTTGACGTCTATGGATCTGAGTGCGACACCTGCTGAGAAACAAAATGTCGAGCACGTGCGACAAAAGTTACAACAATTTTTGGAAAAATCGATCCACTATACGCCGGAAACAGTCCTCTCGCAATTCCCAACCGACTGCCTGTTTGAGGAACGAGCCATTATTCTTGGACGTCTTGGTCGTCATCAGCAAGCCATATCCATATACGTCAATTTGTTGAACGACGTACCACGAGCTATTCAATATTGCAACAACATTTACACTAGATACCAAAAAAATCAAGACATTGCTAAGAGCCAGGATGGTTCCGACGAGGTTTACGTAACGCTCATCCAACAGCTGCTCCAGCCTGATATAGGTACCATGGCGGGTAAGACATGACAAAAAACGTCCCCGAATTTATTGAACGTTGGGGTGTTCTTTTCATCAGGAGGTTCGACGCTCGGTTGTAGCATCAAAGCTTCTCACGTGATTAACTTCTGATGCTTTGTCTGCGCAGAAGAACGTACACCGTCGAATAACATAAACTCAACAATGTTTATCTTTTCGGCTTGACGCTCGTTACCTTAAATTGAAAGAAATGCAAGTGCTTTCAAAGAGTGCAATGAAACTTCAAAAAATAATTTATTTTTTTTAAACATTAGTTAGCTTTGAAAACATTAAAATAGTGTTATTCAAAAATAAGCCTCACTCGGTCAGGTGTTGACGCTCGCATATTTGACGCTACTTTGTCTGAAGATTTGACTTTCGATCCGAGCATCATGAGCGATCGTCCTGAAGGATCACATTCCCAGTTGAAGATTTTATTTTATCAGTGCTTGGCAATTCGGTAAAAATTAGAATAATTGAGAGATTCCAGTTGTTACGAACATTGATTTCGAATAAGAATAATAACGAAAAAAATATATTAATTAATTGAGTTAAAAAAGGAATTCTTCAACAAATGGTTAGTAAAAAAATTTGTTGATATGCAATGAAATACTTGTTTTTCATAAGTACTTATAAATTCTCAGACTTTTCTGTCCTTTTTACAAGCTTTTATTTAACTTCACTTGTTGTGAGATGCAAAACGGAAAATCGATATTTCACCCACTTCCCGACTACTTATAGCTCTGAAATTTTGCAAACATGCATCTAAGAGGTGACAATGCATGATACAACTAAAAAAAAAAAAACAATAACGACTTTCTGTGAGATGCAAAATCGAAAATCGATATTTTACCCATTTCACAACTACTTACAGCCCAGAAATTTTGCAAACATGTATCGAAGAGGTGCATGCAAAAAAGGGTTCAATAGATAAAATAGGTTAAAAGGTCAGGTACAATAGGTGGTGAGCCAACATCTATGATAGATGCCACCTATCACAGTTCTCCGGGATTTCTCCTGACAATCAACCAATAATAACACCGGTTCGTTTGGAAGAATTAGTGCCTCTTTGCAAAAATTTCAGAGCTCTATCAAAATCAATTAAAGACTTAAAAGTAGAGAATAATTTATATCTAAAAAAATATATTTTTTTTAAACAAGCTTTTATTTAATGACTTAAAAAGCAGAAAATAATTTTTTTTAACAAGTCACCTATATGTGACTATAAATAAAAGCTTGGGGCGATCAAAATTTAGACATAATCTTTAATTTATATAAATCGGTTAACATATCAACTGTATTTAATTTACTGTAAAACAACCTTAGATTTCTTATATAAAAATCGGGAAACTGAGTATAAACGTGTGATAATAATTTCTCTAATTACTATTTTGCCAAATTCAATTTCAAATTTCAAATTCAAATCAAATTTAATAAACATTTAAAAAGTTGAGCGCACTTGTTAAAAAAAATTATACTTTTTAAGATATTAACTAAAAGCTTTAAATTTTTTTTTTTTTATGTATTAAAACTGCTCCTTTCACCTCTTCAAAGGTTGTACTTAGGAAATTGCTCAAAAACTGCAGTTTATCCACTTGTCAGAATTTAAAAAAAAAGAACATTTCGAGGACGGGAAGTTCTGAAAAAGATCAGGAGTATATATAAAGAAAAACGAAATCATTGCACTCGAAGAAAAGTTTGTTTTTTTTACTGTTTATTCGTTCAAAAATTATTCGTTTCAACTATTTGTTAACATCTTTTGGCTTTATTATTATCCAACATCAATGTTCATAACAATATCAATATTTTTCAATTCTTTCCGTTTTTCGTCGAACCACCTAATAAAATAAACCATTACGCTCGATATGAACACTAGGCACATTCTCAAGTAGCCGAGAAATAAAAAATCATTCAAACGTATTGAATAATTTGTTTTACAGGTTCGCGTCCCGAAATTCAGAAAACGATTCAACCGGATCTCGAAACCGCTCTCGAGCTTCTCGAAGAGTACGCCCTTAAAATAAATGCTACGAAAGTATTGGAGATTCTGCCTGATAGCGTACCGATCGGTCGTATTAGGCATTTTTTGGAGGCAAGCTTGCAGAATCAATTGAACGAGAGAAGGCGAACTCAAGTGTTGAAAGGTCTTTTGCACGCGGAACATCTTCAAGTGCAGGAACAACGAATGTATTATGAATCCCAGAGCGTTCTCATGACCGAATACAACATATGTCCTGTGTGCAAGAAACGCTTTGGCAATCAGAGGTAATTTTGTCACGTCGCTTTTCTTGCGTTATTCAAATCACGCGAGTGCCACCCTGCTTCTCGCTAATCGATTTATCATACTTTTATTTATTTACTGCAACTCATTCGTTTGTCCTCAGTGCATTCGCCAGATACCCGAGCGGTGACATTGTCCATTATTCGTGCCAGGACCGTAAATTATAGAGGTGACGGCCATATGGAACAAACTTGAAGTGCAATTTTACCAATTTTTTTTTTCACATTGTAAAAAATACAACAAGAAAAACTCATAGTGAATAACTTGTACATACAGTATACTGTGATAAGATAGTGTTATAAATGACAATCGTAATTATTCAATAGTATAGGCTGTGTGTGTGTATTAATATATATGGAGTATGCCAGCTCAACTCAGACAATTATTTCGCTCACAATCATTGATTATAGATTTCCCCAGTGAAAAACCTTGCTCCTGATGTCAAAAAAACACCTAATTTATTTAAACTTTTTTCTCTCGCCCCTTGCCCTTCTACGGCTGCAAAAAAATCGAAGTCCACTCGTGCCGTGCTCAAAATTCTGAAAAAATCTAGATACGTTTTAGACCTGTTTTGTGCACTTTTCATCACAGCTCAACTTTTCCTTCCGATATATACAATTTTTTTATTGTGAAATTTTAATTTTGCGGATGATTATTCGACAGTTTGCAAGCATACTTTTTCGGTCTACATGTACATCCCACTCGAATTGAATTACATCTGAAATCATATTTTCGAATTCTTTTTTTACATTCAAGACCGAAAAAGTACTCTTCTGTCTTCCAAACTTCTAAATAATCATCCCCAAAATCGAAATTTCACAAAAAACGGTATTCAATATCGGAAGCACGGGTTGAGCTTTGGTGAAAAATGCACAAAAATAGGTCTAAAATGTATACAAAGGTGTATACATATTTTCAGAATTTAAAAAACTGCCCGAGTGGACTTTTCGACTTTTTAGAGTCTCAGAAAGGCAAGGGGTGGAGGGAAAAATCGGGAAAAATTGGATGTTTTTTTTACTTCCACTTTTCCACTATGGGAATCAATACCCCATATACATAATGTATTACATATTAAATATGTAATAGTACTGAAATAAAATAAAGTACGTGACGAACCGTGCAAGAATGGAGAGATGCATACTACATTTTTCTAATGTAATATACCCAAATATATATACACACACACATTTATATAAAAAAATAAGTAATATAAAAAATGTACTCGATAGACTTAACCATTCCATGTATATAAATTAAAGTATATTGATATGATATTCAAGCAGCGAAAAGTTTTTCCTCGGATAAAAGCTTCGAAGCTTGCATCGAACGGTACTCTCACCCCCTTCAATTAAAAACAATCGGGGGGAGTAAAAAAGAAAAATTTTGCGTGCAGGCCGGGGCGTGCCCGGTCCTCGGAAAACGTGTAAACGGGGCTGATGATGTCATAGCGGAGCTTGTGTTACTACGCCTGGTGTGGGGATACATATACGCGTAATTTCAGTGACGTAGATACATATGCCTCTTCGAGGGCACGTTTCTTCGTAATACTTCTTGAGCAAATATTTATTCAAATATTGACCAACAATAAAAGATAACTCGTACTTATGGAGAAAAAAATTATCCGCAATTTGGAGTAACGTCGAAACGATTTGTGGTATTTTAGTGATTGTATAGACGAGCAAATACTTGCGACGGTTTGAAGCGAGATTTCGCGCGCTTTTTCTTGCGTTTTTAGGGTCATCGATGCGAGACAAGGTTTATCCGCGAAAAAAATAGGGACGGGCAAACACTTTCAAACGAAAAGTTTGAAAAAAATACAGACTTTGAATTAGATTTTTAAATTGATGATTTTCAAATCGGAAATGATTTATGAAAATAGCGTTCAGTGAAAAATTTCGAGCGTAATTGTTGAAATTTTTGTGATATAATTATAGAGAAAAAATAAGGAAGATATATTTGTAATTTAACATTTTCGACAGTGTTTGAAAAAAATGTTGCATGTCAAACATTGATAAAAACAGGTCTTTGTATTTGTACAGATAAACAACGAAATGTTTACTAAATTTGAAGTGAATACTAAATTACTTAAATTTTTTTAAGTGAATACTATTTTTCTTGAATGTGACTAAAGCGTCATTAGAACTTATAATTGTGTACGTACTTAACGGGTCTCCGGAAGTTTAGGACCAAAAAAACAGGTCGATGTTTAATATTTTTTTCTGATGGGCGTACAATTGAGATGACGAGGTCGGTATTCAACACATAATACATAGTCTTGCCAATTTAAATCTTGCCAATTTTAATTGACTAATACTGATGAACAATTGGGTTATTATCTAAACAAGGTGCTGCCATTACTGCATGGCCAATCGGTGTACGTGGTTCTATTGGGTTGGCAGATAAGTTCATTCGGTTTTGTTCATACCGTTCATACGTTCAAAGCCGAACGTACTTATTTGCCAACCCAACAGCAACTAGGGTGTTATGAAAAGAAAAATAATACAAACGTACATTTAGTTAAATAAAACTTTCGTATGCATTTCTTTGATCGGATCATAAAGGGCGAAGCTCAAGCTTCAATTTTGTTTTTTTTAAACTTCGTACGATTTTATTTTCTAAAGATATTTTTATTAAAAGAAAAGAGACAATTTGAAAAATAACGTGTAATGCGAAAACGACAAGGATTTAAGGAAAACCTCAAGATAGTAAAAAAATCTGAAAAAATTCTCGCGAACTCAACGAAAACCGATTCAACTTTTTACTATCTTGAGGTTTTCCTTGAATCCTTGTCGTTTTCGCGTTATGCGTTATTTTTCAAATTGTCTTTTTTCAATCAAAATATCTTTAGAAAAAAAATCGTACGAAGCTGTAAAAAAATAACATTGAAGCTTGAGCTTCCCCCTTTATGATTCCGGCCAAAGAAATGCATACAAAAAATTTGTTTGTAAATTGGGTCCACCAGAAAAGGAACAAAAAAAAGGCGAAAAATGGTAGTTTTCGAAAAAGGGTACTAGTCGTAAAAAAAATTGTAAAAAATTTAAAAAAAAACGGAATGAAGGTGAATTCCACCCCTTAAAAATGCCGTTTATTAAATTGCATAAAAAATCGTTCCGGAACTTTTTTGAATTTTTGTCCGAAAACTTTTTGCCGGTAGTGTATATGGCTCACCAAAAAATGAGACTTTTTTGCGGATTTTTTTTAGTATAACAAAAACGTATACGTATTTGAGAATACTAAAGACGTATACAAAAAAAAACAATTTTCCAAAGAACATATAACATTGCAGCTCAGTCGTAGGCTACACTGAGAGCGTTTTTAAGCGCTCTGCGGGAGGGTGTACATGTTTTATGGATCAGCACCTAGAACGAATAAAAATTTCGTTATTTACATAAGTTTTGCTAGAGACGTATACACGATTATTAAAGAGATGGGTTTATTGTTGCAAAATAGTAACGTATTGAAGAATTTTTTTTTTCACTAAGAAATCAGCCTCAATTTGTTTATATAAACGAGAATTGTTGATGAATCGTAAAAATCGTGTGTGCTTCTTTAGAGCATCTGTCTAAGAAGCTACAGTTAAAATTTCAAGTCAATCGCATGAAAGCTGCGAAAGAAAAACGCGTTTAAAGTTTCAAAACTGATTTAGGAGTTATCGTCCACACGACGGAATTGAAACTCTCATTTCAATTATACGTGTACCAACCGAGGCATTTTGATAGTACAGTGAGACCTCGATTTTCTACCATTTGTGCGATAATTGTGCGAAATTTGGGCGACCCGGCAATTTCACGACAAAAAAATACCTTAGCCGAATAGCCAAATTAGAAAAATTTATAATTTGGTTAATAAATACCTTATTTCAAAATTGAATATTCAACATATTCATGCACAATATAATTATGGTATGAAATTTTTGAAATGTTAATCAAATTAATTTTGTTCATTATAATTTAGAAAAATTATATCGTTCGATATAACAGGCCGTATTAAAATTAAGTTATTTGTAATTTTTTTTCTTTGCAGCCTTGTTATGGGTTTTACAGTAGAACGTCGATTATCAGAATCAATTGGGACCGAGCGCCTTTCAGATAATGGAAAATTTGCATAACCGAACAGCAATATTCCGTGGGCGAAAAAAACGTTGATTCTTTCAATATGATAACATCGAAGTCGAAGAACTAGATGTTAAACTCATTGAGGAGCAGAATGAAAAAACACATGCGTACATAAAACAATGTTACGTTTGTTTGCGGCTCTGCGGACGAGTAACAGACTGCTAGCGGAAAGCAAACTGCGCGCGAGCGCAGACCGATAAAGTGGAGGAGACGTACAACAATGTATTTACATCGTGCAACAATATATAGGGCGTAATCGTTCGAATAACTGAGCATTCGGATAAACAAAATTATTGTTTAGATAATTGATATTTTGGATAACCCAAATTGCCATTCGGATAAACAAAATCGCCATTCGGATAATCGACGCTCTACTGTACTTTGTTGTTTTATGGTGGGCTCGTCGGCTTATGCGTTTTTGGGCGGCTTGAGCGTCTTCTGAACGCGACTAGGTTAGCGAGCCATCTGGCAACTCTGGAGGAGTATGGGGTAAAGATCGAGTTCGAGCCGAGATGTGTGGCTTGCGCGTTATCGAAGGGTATCAAATAGTGGGAGCATGCGCATTTTGAAGTCTATGAGAAAATTGTTAACCGGGCATCAAGCTAAATTTAAATTACTAAATACTAATGTAGATTACATACTAAATTTATTACTAAATACTAATTTAGATTTCATATTAAATTTAGATAAAAAAAAATCATTGGCTATTGTAATAACTTTTCCACCATCGTCGAATTTTTTAATCCTTCGTGGTCACCCTGGGTAGAATCGATCCGTCGATCAATTTTTGGCGTAAATATGTATATAATAGTTCCCGGCTTCCAATGAGACTGTATTCACCATCTTACCTGGAGTTTGAAGTATCCTCATACCATAAAATTTACCCTCTTCACATGTCGGAATAAAGACCTTTTTTGGAACGCGCACTATGCTACTATTTTTTTTTCCAAAAGTAGCATTTCTAAGGAGTATCACGTCGAAATTTTAGGTAAAAATGTTGAAAATTCACGGAACTAAGATTTTTTTTAGCGAAAAGTGTCTTTTTTGCGTTTTCACCGTGCGTTATTTTTTTTAACATGTCGCCATTTTATTTCTTAGAAATACATTTTTCGTACATCATCTAGAAAGTTCAAAGCATGTTTTGTAATTTTTTGAACCACTTCGGACGGATAGTTTGGTCACAATACTTTTTTGAAAACTTACTGGGTAGAATTGACCAAAGTGTGACCACCACGAAGGGTCAAAAACATCCAACTTTTTTCCTAAAAATAGTCATGCAATTTTCGTAAGACAATTGCCTGAGTTGTTAGAAAAAAAATGTTCGATTTTTTAAATTTACAATTTGATCTTTTGTGATGATTAAACAAAATGTCAAAAGGGTTTTTCTTTGAAACAATTCTAAAGATAATTACTATTTGTTTTTGTGTCACGATAATTCAAATTGTTCATGTTGGCGGGAATCGCCACGCTATCGGCGCTGGCGCTTGTGACATCATCGTTCGAACGGGACCGAATAGGCTATGTATACGGCTTACACGCAAGTGTACATAAATGTGAAATTTCGTGTCATTTTACATCTGAAAACAACTCGAGCATTCTGAAAAAGTCGAAAACTAGTTTAATTTTCGTGCAACGATGTGTGAAAGTGGATTTGTGAAAGCAAATTCCAGTAATTTACCGACCGTGGATAACTAAAAAATTGTTGGTTAGAAAAGAATTGATAAATTGTGTCATTTATGGTCGCTACGTATCATAAGCATTTTGCGAAAGACGTATTAAAAAAAAGATTTCAATACGGTTTGTGTTATAACACGTTTACATTGACATCAAAGTGGTCTTCATATAAAAAATAAGTGGACGATGATTTCGGGTTTACACGTCATGCTGCATCGAACCACAGATTTCGACGTTTTATGTCTTGTGGCACATTCAGAAATATCTATTAGGGGCACTTTTCGTCGTATTTATACAAAGAGGAACAAAAGAAGTCTTATACGATTTTGTCGTTGCCATCGATCACAGAATACTCGTATTACACGAGTACTTCGTATACCGGCTTTCGAACGGTGACGTCACAGAGCGCTCGGATAACTACGGATGCTCTCGGCGCGTTTTTGCCGAGCCGAACAGAACAACAATTTCAAACTGCTATATCGTTATTAATTGTTGGAAAAAAAAGAAAAATACTTTGCTTTAAAAACCGCACATAATCTTTACAATGAAAAAAAAAATCATTTCACAACTCAATTGTTGTTCGGGTCATCCGTCTTCCCGTAATTTTTACGTTTGAGGTTATGTTTTTGGCTCGGAATACCGGTGCCGCGATAGTCGATATGTACCGTTGCGCCGACGTGTCAGACGTGCGTACTAGTGACTGCAGACACCACCACACACCGAGTAGTCCTTTCGGTGAAATAGACAAAGTGGGGAGAAACATAAAGGGGAATGGAAAGAAAAATTGAGGTCTCACTGTATAGGGACAAACTCAGGTACCCGTAGAGTGAAAACGTATGCACGCAGTGGCACGGTGTGGCAGCGCCACCAAACGGCCACGGGACTACTTTACACGGGCGTAGTCGATCTCCTGCTGGCGTAGGCCGCGTTGTGGCTCCAGGTCAGTTGCGCGCCGGTTGAGTGTGTGAGAGGACGTGATTGGTGTTGTTCGGGTATCGCGATCTATAAGTGGGGTAAAAAAAGAGAGAAATATATAATAATAATAATAATTTGTGTTTATTCGTGAATCAGAGCGTCGAATTTAGCAGCGTTTCGGATAAGTGGAATTTAAAAGTGCGACAAAAGGCTGTGCGTTCTTTACGAGACGGTAAGTTTTTAAACGCCTTTTCTCGCTCGCCGTCTCTCTCTCTCTTTCTCTCTCTCTCTCTCACTGTCTCTCTCTGTCGCTCTCCCTTATCGTACAACATTGACCGTGCAGCGGCAGCTACGTGATACACCGATGTAAAAATGGCGTACGCTGCGATCCTCCATGGATTGTTACTATCAACTCAGCTTCCTACGATCTCGCAAACTCAATTAATTCATCAATTATTATTCGTTTCCGGCGTCCCTTCGAAGCTTCGTTCACGTAGTTCAGGAAATTGAGCAAATTTGTGATGGGGAAAAAATGGTGTCATGGATTTATAACAACGTCGAGATAGAGGACGCCGCAAAGCGCCCCGAGCTGTCGGCACTTTTCTCGTTCTTTGACTCCGTTTGGCGTTGCTTCGACATTGAACGAGGTGGTTTTTTTTTCTTTTTTTTTCGCGGTTTAACGAACCAAAAACGATTGTCCACGTAAGCGACGAGCGAATGAGAATTCGTGGACGCTGCCGCTTTCGGGCAAGCCTTGTGTTCGAGAAGGAAACGTTCCGTGACAATAGAAAAACTATGTAATTTCCGTTTGAACGCGTTAAAGTCCCTCCCTTTTTTTTGTTCTTTCTTTTCTTTGACGTTACTCGAAGTAACGCGTTCACCTGTCAGCGAGTACCTGTGCGTGACCCAATTTCAGCTTTCCCCACCGTGTCAAGTTTATCGAAAAACTATACGCGCATCATTGCAGCCTCGTTTTTTCGTACGTTTCGAATAAATCCGTCTCCTACGCGAGCTCTCGAAAGCGTTTGTTAATATCGTTGCTTCTCACGGTAACTTCGAATGTGTCATCCGGGACAGAATTATCAGTGATATCGGGCTCTAACGCTCGCGCGAGATTCCTCGATCGGGAACGGAAAAATACGCAAAGCTGTAAATGTTTTCATCGGTGCGATACTCGCTATATTTGCGAATTCTTAAAAAAAAAAAAAAAAAAGAATAAGATAATTCGACCCATGCTCGTTGAGTCAGAATTACGATAATTATCGCGCACATTGCGCGTTGTGTCTTGGCGAACCAAATATCCGAATTTCGCCGCATTTGGAAATATTTTATTGACGTTTTCTCCAACATTTCTCGACTTTCAAGCGTTCCGGAAATGTCAAACGTCAGCGACGCGTCGTTTTTTTTTTTTCACTCGGTCGTTGACACTCGACAGAAAAAAAAAATAGTATGGCTTATCGTATAGAAAAATGTATAAGCGATTTCGTTCAATTGCCTCGCATCATACACATCAACGAACGTGCAATTGATTTCTCGCGAAATAACGTGCACGAGATTTGGCCGGGCGTTATTTTTTGTAATACTATTTTGTCTCGGGTGTATCGATATAGATGGCGCATTGACGGATCGCTATTAATACGCGTTCTTCGAACGCTCTCGTAAATATATCGGTTGGATTAGAGCCAAGTTTTATCAGGGCAATTGACGATTTATCATCTCAGACCACAAACACGTCGAATTTCATTTTTTTCCCCCTCTTCATTAATAAGAGTTTCCTATCTTTTTCATCGCAGCACTAAATGACGCGTTTTTTTTTGTAAGTCACGCGCGCATCGTACGATTGATTTTTAAGTGTCATCATTGGTACATTGGAATAGTTGGAAATGAGAGAAAAATAAGCAGAGACTTATGGATCGATTGTGGCTATGAAAAAAAAAAAAACACCGCACGTTTGGTTTACGTTGATCAACTTCCTTTCGGCCATTTTGTTCTTTTTCCATGTCGCGAGGGTGTCTGTTTACTGTTACGTCAGTATGGAGAACTCACGGTTTCACGTTTGCAGCGCGCGTTCGGAATTGTAAATTACGGTTGTAGGAGTGTGCGTGTGAGGGAACTGGGCGTCTTCCGTGCGACTCGTGATGTGGAATATCCACCTAACCTTTACGCCCTTCTCGTTCACGTTGGAAATTCGCGCGACGGAAATTGATGACCTAGGGTTACACCTAAGTTCATGGTCGGAAAAAAAACTCGAAATTTCGTATATGTTTTTCTGGGAAAGCGTGTGCAGGTTTTCATCGTTTTTTTTTAAATATTAAAGAGTATACTTAAAAGTATCTTAAGTGGTAAAGATATTGACAAATATTTATAAATGTCGTAGATACAATGTTATTGAAGTTTGCATCGTTGGGATGCAACGATTTTTTTTTCTTTCGCGTATATCCCTTTTTTTTTGCAGGTTTGGGCTACAAATGTGATTGAAATATTTTCGTAGATTCTTATTAAGGATCCATAACGTAAAATTGCAAAAGAGGAGTTTAGATAGTTTAGATAGTAATGAAAATAAGGGATTGACAAAAAAAAAAAGGAGACGAATCATCCGAAAGAAAAGGACACAAAGGCATTTAGTTTTTGCATGAAATTACCTAGTGCTTGGACGAAGGATTGAATGGAATATTGATTTTTGAAAATATGGCCGGAGCCCAAAGTGAATGTATCAATTTTCGGTAGAAAAAAGAACGCTCTATTTATGGTCATGAAAAAAAAATTATGCATCGAGAAATAAGTGCCTTCGATCAAGCACTGCTTTTTGATATATGTAAAAGAAGCTTGTAAAATTTGAATTTGATCGGTGCAGTGAATTTTTGGATACCGTGGTTACCGATTTTGAAAAAGTCATTTTGAGAAAAACGCATTTGAAGTTCACCGTTTCACGAAACCTACCTATTAAGGCTTATAACTCTCTCAATTTTAAATCGACAGTAATTAAAACGAAGAAAATGCAAATTTAAGATAATGGCACGCATTTAAAGAAAAATAAAATTCGCGCCAAATGTCTGTAAAATTTGGATAAAAAAAGTACAGTCGAACCTCGATATAACAAAATCCTCGATATAGCGAACCTCCATATAACGAAGATTTCTCCATTCCCTTCCGATAGACACCCAAAAACTTCATACAACGAAGAAAAACTATGCATATAACGAATTTATTTTCAGGCTTCTTAACCTCTATACAAGAAATTTTTGGGAACAAAACCTCAGTATAACGAAGCGTTCGGTAAACAAACTCCGCTTCTTTCGTACCCTTCTCCCCCCTCTCTGCTATCGAATTACTATCGAAAACTCGGCAAACTCGATCGGCAACTGTCGAAAACCAAATTCAAAAACAAAAGTCTGTCTAAGTGTACGCAAAAGAAAAATACCGACTTTTTTTTAGAAGATTTTGACGAACCCAAAGATACCAATGCTGTTATATCAATGTTACTATGTATATGTATGATTATAGAATAAACAAATGTGTTTTAATCAAAATATTTGTTAAATTTAAAAATAATCCGCTTTTAAAAATATGTTATCCGGTGCGTTGGACTAGTGGTTAGCGTACTGGCCAGCGGATTGGGAGATCGCGCTTTCGAATTCCAGTCGCGTTACTTTCATCGTGAAATGTTTTTCTTAAAAATTTTCTCGGCAAAAGGCGACTAGTTCCGTGGCTGGGAGGCGAACTCGGGATCGGCTGTATCGGTAAAGGTTTTCCGCAGTTTCTCTATGCTCATTACAGACATGTCATGGTGAATACGATACAGAAGGGGAAGTCGGCTGCGGCCGCAAGGTGGGGGAGAATTTGTGGAATGAAAGATATAGTGTAGAAAAGAGCGATATATTATACAACAGTGGAGCGATGTATAACAGTGGAGCCTTGTAAAGAGCCGAAAAGGCGATGTAAGTAAAACTTAAAAGAAAAAAATAATAATATGTTATATACATTATGCTCTAATTGCTAATTGCTTGTCAAAATTGCTCCAATTTAAACCTTTCTTTCTTTAAAAAATATCCCTATATTTATAATACTAATATATTTCTTTTCTAAAGAAAGAAAGGCTTATATTAGAGCAATTTTTATCTGTCCTTTTTATTAAAACCGCGATATAACGGATTTTTTGGAATATGACCTCGATGTAACGAAACCTCAATATAACAAACTTTTTTGCTCTTCCCTAGAGATTCGTTATATCGAGGTTCGACTGTAGTTTTTTTTTTTCTAATTTTTCAAAAACAATTCTCGTCAACTAAAAGGTAATATTATTATTAATATTTCTACAAATTTTCCCCTCGCCTGGCTTAATATTTGTTGAGTAATCCTGCAAGCCAATTTCGAAAATGCACGAGTTTAAAGTTTGAACACGTAAAAAACCACAGATTAAACCCTTTGTTGGCAGAGAGAATTCGACAAAAAGTGCCCAAAATGGCAGGAAAATTTTTTTATCCTAAAAACTTGTACTCTGGGATTTTTTTAGGGTGCTGATTACGAATCTGAACTCAAAATCACCATGAAAAATTCCTTCATTTTGAGTTCAGCATCACACTCAGCGTCACCGAAAACCCCCGAGTACCAAGATTTATCCAAATCGAGCTGTTTTTTTGCACTTTCGTCCGCCATATTAGATCCGCCATTAAAAATTTTTGAATTTTGTGTTCAGATTCGTAATAAGCAACCTCGAAAATCCCAGAGTACCAATTTTTATCTAAATCGAGTAAAATTTTCAATTTCGGTCCGCCATTCTAGCGCCGCCATTTTGAATTTTCAAATTTAAAGTTCAGATTCGTAATAAGCGACCTCAAAAATCCTGGAGTACTAATTTTCATCTAAATTGAGTAAAGTTTATGATTTTTGTCCGCCATATTGGCGCCGCCATTTTGAATTTCCAAATATTGACTTCAAATTCGGATTCAGCGAGCCCAAAACCCCCCGAGTGAGGCTCCGATTTCAAATCAGAGCAAGTTAAATAGGGAAATAAAGGTTGACGCACTATTGCGTCAATGCCACACAGGGCACGGAATTATTTGACGCACTATTGCGTCAATGCCAACGAAGGGGTTAAAATTACTTACGGGTTAGTCAGCGATACCAGGTCCATATAATATAATCCTTCAGCTCTTTCATAAAGTTGATTTTCTTCCATTAATTTATCTCTTCTTGCTTTTCGATTTTTTGATCGTTGTTAATGTATATTCCGCCTTAAATGCGTGCTTCAAAAAACATTCCTTTAAATTTCATTTTCCAAGGTTTTCAAGATATCAGTGTCAACAAATTCTTCAACTTTAACACAAGAAAAAAAGAGTGAACATTTCAGTAAAAAAATTACTTTAGATTTTAGTTTCAAAAAAAAAAACCACTTTATGTATTTATTTGTTTTTGTTTCATAGCGTTGGCAGAGTCACAAAGCTGCATTAGCAACAAGTCACGGTGGGTTTTGTCCGCTCGTATGTTCTGGCGTTACATGCGTTTTGTCCCGGACGCGAAAAATACAGCAATATTAATGATAATAAAACTCGTTGGCGAGAAGCGCGTTACGAGAGTGTTGACATATTTTGAAGGTCGACACTCCATCTGCGCGTAGCCTGGCTTATCCTCGCGTATATTTTTTGTGAATTCAGCCTCTATTATCATCATCATTATTAGTTTTATATGGCTATTACAAGGATTTTTGTTCGACACTTTGCATTGTAGAGGTTTAAATCTCGTAGGAATGGAAAGGAGATATTTTTGGAATTCTTTCGGCATAGAGATGTGATTTCCTGACTATTGGCGTGGGATTTGAAGGTCACCCGGTGACTACTTTCGTAGATCGATTATCGTGAAGGTGGCTCTCTCTCTCTCTCTCTCTCTCTCTCTCTCTCTCTCTCTCTCTCTCTCTCTCTCTCTCTTTTTCTTGCACCTTTCCTCCCTTTCGTTACTATTCTATCTGGGAAAAATTGGTTTATGCTCGAAAGCGATTCTTTCCGCGATCATCCATACCCAATGCGTTCTTTGTATACAATGAATGGCGTATCGTGTCCAAGCTGTTTTTCGCATGCATTTCGATTAGCGCAATTAACACTAGATTTAAAGAGCCGATCAATTTGACGGCTGTCACGCTTCATGAACAAAATTATAGAAACTGTGTTGAAGTTTGCATCGGTGGAATGCAACGAAAATTCTTTATGTTTGCCTTTCGTTATTTGTACCTATTATATAACAAAATAGTTTTTCTGTACATTTAGATTGTATATTTCCAAATAAAAATCCTCAAGACGTTTTCATTTTTTTTTGTAGCCTGAATACGAAGAAAGAAATTTGAGAAAAAAAAATGCATTGCATTCCAACGATGCAAACGTCAATTCCATAGAAACTACTGGTGTTTTTTTTCTCAGCAATTAATGCTGAAAATTGTTATCATTTCGGTGGTAATTTCTAAGATAAGATCTTTTACTCGGTTATATTTTTAACGCATTAATATTAAAATTAAATACATCAACTTCATTAAGAAAACGCTTATTTTCATTTGTATTGAAGTTCGCAGCGTTGGAATGCAACGAAATAATTTTTTTTTTCGTATTGCCCAATTTTTTCTGCATATTCAGGCTACAAATATCACTAGAATATTTTTGGAGATCCTTTTTAGGGATCCATGACCTAAAACTGCAAAAGAGGCGTTTAGATAGTAATAAAACTATAGAAATGAAAAAATAAAGAAGGATTTTCGTTGCGTTCCAACGACCCAAACGTCAACACCATTATTTTCGTTTACCCGTCAATATGACTGATGTCCGTAGAAATAAGTAGATAAGAACAGTTCATAATTGATTAAATTTATAATGTGATCAAACTAGTCTTAAGGAGTTTTGATACCGTTTCTTGGCTGCAAGAGTGGGGATGAAAATACAATGAGTTTTCGGCCAGTGATGCGCAAAAAGTAATTAAATTAACAATTACAATTACTACTGTAATTGATAATTATATTACTTTGTAACAAATTACTTCAGTAATTTGTTACCACAAGTGCCTAGTGTAATTAATTACTATGTAATTTAATTGAAAGCTAATTTAATTTAAAATTAATCGATTATATATTAATTCGAATAAACCGGTTCGCTAACTAATAGCTAAACAATATTTTGATTTTGTAGTTCAAATGAGACATAATTTATCACTTTTTTTTATCCAACTTTAGAGGATAACATGATATTTTCTCCTATATTACACCATAACTAGTACCAAAGTAATTAAATTACAAAGTATTTGAATGCGTTTTAATCAGATTACTTTGTAATTAAATACATTATAACAGATTTCATAATATGTCCTGAATAATTACAATTAAAATGTAATGAAATACAGTTCAATGAGATTATTTTGTATTTTAATTCGTTTGTAACCAGATTAATTGAATTACATTGTAATTTAGGTATGCACATCTCTGTTTTCGGCAGGCTGCCAACCTGCGAATCAAATTTCATGTAAAAATAAATAATTATTAGGCAATTTCCGACTCATAATATTGTTGGAAAATATTTCCAAGCAGCGAAATTATAGTAATAGTTAATCTTTTCGCAATTAAATACAAATATGTTGTAATTTTGTTTAAGAAAAAAATAACCGATAGACTTGACAACAGCGGCAGTTTTTGGCATTAGCACGACTGATCATCGCCAAAGCGTCGATGGCTTCAGGTTATTTTCATGGTAAAAACTTTCAACTTTTTATAAAGAATTTTTGATTCGACAAAGTCGAGAAAACGTTAAAAATGTCGAGCGGTCGAATAGATAAATTTTATTATAAAGTTCAAATGTTGTAACACTATGTACGTTTCAAGCACTCGCCGATTTTGAAATACTCACCTGTTAATGCTTGACTGTGAGTGGCTCAAACTCGACAGAGCCAGTTAACGCGGTGTTGCCACGTTGAAATCTGCAAAGTTTCGTTAATGTCCGCAAACAAACCGTTCGAGCTCAAAATTCATATCTTTTTCCGAGTATTATTAATGAACGAAGTAGGAAACCATTTGATTATTTCGAAATCGAAATCTCGGTATTATTTTTGTCCTTGCACCCCTATAACTGGTGTTTACGATGTGTCACGACAGGCTGTCTACCGACCTGAAAACTCATGAAGTCTTAAGTGTCATGAAATTACACTCGACCCTGAAAAAGTCATGAAATGTCATGAAAGGTACCAGCCTCCCTGATTTTTTAAAGATCTCTGCAGCGCTCATTATCATGGCCGATTTTTGTATTAATTTATCCAAAATAATTTTAAATTTGCGCGGTCTTGCGACAATCTACGATATTAGAAAAAAAGTAGTAGAAACAAAATGATTCGTTATCTCAACATATTAGTTTTTCCTTGTTATTCGTGTAAAGCGACTAGATGATGTTACTCAAAGTTCCTAAATGTATGTAATATTTGTCCAGATCTTCCCAAAATATATTTCTTTACAGCAAACTTGAAATGATGTTTGTCTCACATTTTTTTTACTACACATAGAATTGTACAGTTTGGCGACTTTTCGTTTATTTCGTATACTTTTTATTGCCATACAACACATTTGTTTCAAAGAGCATAATATAAATATAAAAATTTAGAAAATTAGCCGCACTAAAGAATTATAAACTCGACTTTCATACTAAAAGTCATGAAAAAATCCCTAATCATTGTCTTAAAAATCCTTAAATATCATGAAATTTCAATTCTGATCAAAATTAGACATCCTGAATGTGTATTACCCAAATGGATAAAGGTTCAACTTGAACATTAAAAATCTCCGAAACTATGTTGTGCAACTGATTGATTTTTCGACAAGTTAATGCATCCTAAATCAATCTCTTGGTGATATGAATTTTAATCGTCTACAAGCATTTCGATTTTAATCTTGTAACTCCGTAAGTACACACTTTCTGCAAAATACTTGAAAAGTTTTTCTCCCGTCTCTTCAGCTACCGCGACGACTACAGTCAGATTTTTTGGTCAAAGGAATTACAGTGACGTGGCTTCTTTACTCACAGAGTACAGTCTTTTCATTATCGTATGGCCCAACTCTCTCTCCCTCTCTTTCTCTCTCAATCTTTGTACAGTAAATATATCAAGTGTGTGTATCTGTGTGTGTGTGTGCACGCATACCACACTGTACCAATAACCTATAAACATGTTCGATATACTGCACGATGTAGATACCGCACGTTGATAACAATAAACCAAGAGCTTGCTTCCACGATGAGTTTACCGATGTGATGACCAACGAGCTCGATAGGCAACCCTGATAATTATCGGTCGCGCCCATAATCACTCACAATGTAATCTTTGATTTAACATTTAACATTAAGTGAGTCGACTCCGTATTGTCTAACCGATATTATTTCACAGAAAACACACTTACACATATAAATATATATTTCTATCTTAATTCTATATAAATTATTTCCATCAAAGAAGGAAAGAAAATACGGGGTGTTAATAAAAATATATTTACAAACTTATCAATATTTTTTAGGTCTTTCCGTTTCCTTAACGACGAAAGCACTTATTTTCTAATTCTAAAGTGCTTTCATCATTGAGGAAACGGAACGACCTAAAAAATATTGATAAGTTTATAAATGCATTTTTATCAACGCCCCGTATTTTTATTTCTTTTTTGATGGATATAATTTGAAATGTGTTATGGATTTATAATGGGCATGACGCAATGCTTTTGTCGGAGGCCCAAAAAAGTAGGTCAATTATCAATTTTTATTTCTGATTGCAGTATTGGGATGATATTGAAGTTTGCATCGTTGGAATGCAATGATATATACAGGGTGTGGCGTAAAAAGTAGTCAACCCGTTACCTGTGGTTCGGGGGCATCATGACTGGTCAGAAAATCAAAATTTGTGTTTAGTAAAAGTGTCATGGTTTTCGAGTTTTTGCCCCTTTTTTAAATTTCATAAATAATTACACTCTTGGTCACTCTTTTTGATGGCATGGTCACAAATCAAGTCTATTTTCTCAGTCTGTTTTTTGAGAAGTACTCTTTGATAGATGTGCTATCCAATGTAAACTTTCGTTTTTATACCGCTAGCTTAATTTTTTTATTATTCAAAATTTTTATGCAAAATTTGTTTGACGAAAAAAAAAACCGAAACTTTGAGCGCCCGCGGTGTAAAAAAATGTATGGTGACTAATTTATTGTGACTTGGTCACACAGGTCACCATAAATTTTTTTTACACCACGGGCGCTCAGTTTTTTTTTTTTCGTTCAACTAATTTTTGCATAAAAATTGAAAAAATGAATCGTTGAAATGCAAATCTTTTCAATTTCTTATTTTCATCATTATTCAAAATCATATTTCGCAAATTCGTTGTAGAACGCTGTATAAGTGTCCTAAAAAATGTTCGCGCGTTTTTCGTAGCTGAAATCTGAAAACTTGGCAAATTAAAAGAAAAAAAAATCGTTGCATTTCAACGATGTATACTTCAACGTCATATTCATAGCGCGCAAGATTAAAATACATGTATAGGGATGAGAGAAATGAAGTTTATATCGCTCTGAAAAAATAACAATTTATTAATTACACATATATAAACATAGATATCATTTATATTCGTATATCTAATGATATAATATAATTCAATATCTATAAGACGTTTGCCTTGCACGATTTGGAGATTAAGGTTCGCTTCACCTTCATGAGCGTCGGTATTGCTTTCAACGATGTTGCGTCTTTTTTTCCCGAGTTCACTTGACTGGTTATTTCACTGTATACTTCAGTCGCCCGTTTTCTTCTTCACGTAAATATTTTACGTGAAGAAGAAAACTGATCGCAATTTTGTCGTGTCACGAATCAGTCATAGTTGGGATAACTGGCAGTATATACATAAACCTTCACACCTTCAAAAGGTATGCGGCGTTGCCACATTGGGAAGTGGCTTAATTTTTGAAACGTACTGTCTAACTTTTGGGTAAGAAAAGGGACCGTAACACCTCAACTTCTTTAAGGTAGTAGTCTCGCCAAAGCGTTTTTCTATAGATTCTTTATTTTATTTTGAGGATCCATTCAGTACACTATTAAATAATTACCTGCAAAATTTCAAAAGGATTCACCGTTCCGTTTTCGAGATATTGGCAATCAAAGATTTCAGGGCTTTACACATGTTCTTACGGAGGGAGCAGTGGAGAATTTCATATTTCATGCAATAACTTTAAAACTTTTCTACAGATCTTTTTTTAATTTTCAATTACAGAGGAACGTATGACGAAGTGGGTAAAAAAAAATCATGAATTTTGACCGTCTAGTTTCAGAGCTATAGCGATTTAAATTAAGCAATGGCTAGCGACGCTAGCGCCACGAAGCGACTGGAGCAGACTAGAACTAGATTACAGTAGTGTATGCATATCCGTATACGCAGAGTATCTATGGATTATTAGTAGCCGAAATGGATAGTCTGATACAAAAATGAGGCTTAGGTAAACATTATATTATAGGCGTTTCATCATTATAAGTTTTTACATCCCGATAAGATGTACAACCTATATTATAAGTATATTTCGCAATATTTCGAAGCATTCATCGATCGAGCGGAGAATAAACTTTTTAACGTGACTGCGGCGAGACTATTACTACTACCAGAGCGGAAGGTGTTTCTTTTCTTTTTGCCGTAATATCAGCTGTCTCGGAGAACAATGGGAATTTACAGTTTTGAAGTTTGCATCGTTGGAATGCAACGAAAATTCTTCTTCATTTATTCATTTCTTTATTTTCATTATTGTCTAAACTCTTTTTCTTACAAGTTTAGGTTATGGACGCCTAATATTCGAAAATGTTTTAGCGACTTTGGTAGCCTAAATGTGCGAATAAAATTGGGCAACACAATTTTTTTTTTCGCATCCATACGTTGCAAACTTCAATACAATGGGAATACGACATTGAAGGTTGCATCGTTGAAACGCAACGAAAATTAATTTTTGTGGATTGCTCAAAAATTTTTTGGCGGATTTGGGCTGCAAAAATCACACAACCTTTTGCAGGATCCTCATTAAAAATCTACATCACAGAATTGCAAAGAACATTCCGATGATTCCGATCAAGCAAAATAAAAACGGTAAAAGGTTAAAAGCATAATATTAGCCTCGAAATGTCGAAATGTATGCCTTGCGCGCCTTGCGGGCATCGCGCAGCCACAGAAGAATATGTCTACGTGATAAGTAGTGCCATGTACAGGTCAGAGATAGACTTAAGAAATCCGGACAAAAGGCGTATCCTGTGCGGAAAATTGGCAGGGGATCACTAATACAATTTGGGGCCTTCAAGGGATTATTTGTGGATTCCATAGTAGGGTTTTCCGTAACAGAGCCGGACCGGGCCCCTATTAGGGAATGGTAGGGTAGGTAGGTTGACTAAAACTATGGTCTAAGTACGGAGACCAAGTACAGGCCTTTAAGGCCTTAGGCCACTATAGGATTTTCCAAAAATCGATTTTTTTGTTGTTAAAAATGTACCTTAGTACCTATAAAATTATATTTCAAAATATTATGGGTGTGAAAAATGTCTAAGTACTCGATTTTCGAATTCTAGCGCAACCCCTCTTGATTCATCTCGTGGCTTTCCACTAACTTTAAACGCGTTTATCTCAAAACTACATTTTTCAAGTCGGCCGGGCTCGTAACGCAAACAAATTTCAACCGATTCACTTGAAATTTTAACTGTACATTTAGAATTACATTTTCTGAGGCACTACGTAGGATTTTTTAAAAATTATATTGCATAGTTCCTTTTTTATAAACAATTTTCTGACGATTTTCTCATGGCATTTTATACTTTTTTTTTTAGAAATGCGCCATTTTGACAAAAAAACAATACATAAAAAAAATCCTACGTACTTCGATAGTTATGCTAATATATAATCAAAAAAAACTTTAGTGTCTCATCATAATTTAAAAATTATAGGAGCTGTTGGTCCGGCCGTTGACATTCCAGAAATAAAGGCGTCATCGGAAAAATGCTGCACAGTCGCCATTTTGACATGTATCGCTGTGAAAAAATAATTTTGTATAGTCAATTACGTGTATAATAAAACCCCTATCTTGTAATTCCGATTTATATTATGGTTTCGCCAAAAAAAAAAAACACAAAATATGCCCTTTTTATTGGCCTCTAGAGTGGCCTAAGCCCTTAAGGGGTGTAGTTATAGATTCCCTACTAGCGATTTCCCCAATACTACTAGACCTTGTTATTATAGGGGCAAATCAGTATAAATCGCTTGACTAAAGAATTTGTGGCATAATAATTATCGAGATCGATTCAAAATAATAATTAAACTATACGTTTAGTAGACGAACTGTGATGCCTTGAACCAACACGCATGCAGTGCGTTCGTTAGTATGACGCGGGATCAAACGTATTAAAATATGCGACAGAATTCTAAGCCTCAAATGTATTGAAATAGCATTTTTTTTTTCACAGTGCAAACACACGTATGTACGCGTATGGCCGCAATAATTTTTACGAGGTACCGTTGAGGCAATTTTAACAGCCCTGGTTATTTTGCCCTCAATGGCCCTCGGGTGCAAAGTGTGACCGGCCACTGATGGCCCACGTGCGGCTCCCAGGCTAGGGCCTTAATAAAGTTAGGGAAAATTAAGATGGGCCCGATCAAAGCCCGAGCTCAATTTCCCTACGGGATATCATTTAAAATGCATAGGAGTAGTGCGGCGTGTCACCTCCCCCGGTTAATACCAACTCGCCTTATGAGCAACGCCATCTGTCTTCAAACACCGGTAGTTATTGAATCATCCTCGTACATGCGGAGGAAAAGCCCTAAAGAATTTTTTTTCCAGATTCTGCTACGTTATTCATTTAGATCTCCATCTGAAGGATGTGATTCCGAAATTTCATGCACACATAAGAAATCATAGGAGTTCCTTGTTTGACTACGGAACCCTAAAAAACAATCATCCATTTCCACCAATAATCTACCGATAAAAAAATAAATGTTTACAATGTATTATCAATTGCAATGATGTCGATACGGTGTTACGATTTTCGGTAATTAAACGACCAAATATAAACGCTGTTGTTTCTTCATAGTACCTCCCTGTCGAGTATCCCTGAGTATTTTGAGCGCTATGTACATTTATACACAAAACATTCATTGGTGATATGGTAAAATCGTGCCTCGCATTCCTCACGGAAATTCTCGGCATGCCAAGTGGAGAAAGAGAGAGAGAGAGAGAGGTGAGAGCAACAGGGAGACCTCCCTCCAAGAATATTCAATTCTATAACGAAAGACGAAAGCCTCATTGGGCTGTGGAGAGTTTATATTTAGAAGCGATGACTGTACGCCGAAGACTTTCGAGGGTTGTGCTCTTCTCGCATTGGTGAACTCTCGTACTCGCGTCTTTCGTTTTTTTTACTCTAGTACGCACGGATTTCTCGATTCATCGCGCATCTTTTTTCCTCTCTCGCGAATTTTCGTCTGAATTTTTTTTTCCCATTTTTTCCGACGATTTTTCTACTTTCTGGTGTTGTTTCTTTGCGCTCTTGTGTTAATTCGTTTTACGCTACACGTCGGCGCATGCGCAGAAGAAAAAAAAAGGGCGTCAAAGCGATCGCACGTGCGGCCACTCACCCTTTATTCTTTCTTTTTTCATATATATTTTTTCCACCCTTTTTTCTTTATCATCCCGATGACCCAGATTCCCTGGCGTCGCGATGAACGCAATCCTCTACCTCTTTCTCGCTCGCTCGCTCGCTCACTCGCTGGCTCGTCGGCTCGTCGGCGAAGCGACCAAAGTCAATCAGGGCAAGTTTCCGCCTTGTCTCCGGGTCGCCACGTTTATCCCGTACGCGTACGACACACAATGTCCCTTCGACCTCCTCCCTAACGCGATATTATATACGCACACGATACTCGCATACTTCCTTCTTCTCCTTCCTCCTCCGCATGCGCCTCCGTGCCTCCCACCTTTCCTCTACTCCCTTCTCATAGTCAATTAAGATCGTTAATCCTACTTTTCTTGACGAAATGAGACTGCCACTCCCTCGTATCTGTGTTTTGGGTGTGAGTGTGTGCGCGCGCGCGCGTGTGCGTGTGTGCGTGTGTACATGCGTGGGCGTAGGGCTTGTATATATTTAAGGAGATACGATCATGAAGAGGAATCCAACTTTCGGGCTTGACATGATTTTGACGAATACGTTATGCACCCTTTCGAAAAAATGTAGTTATTTTGATCGTTCAGTTTTTTTTCGTAATAAAATTGCAAAGTCGAGCACTCTGAGCTAGTGAAGCACGCCGTCTTATGAAGACGGTCGACCGGAAGTGCGGTGATCACGGTTTTGCTGCTCACGTATCCAACTAAAGTCGTTTGAAAATTGAAATTTGGTAAATTAGACATAATAGATATTGTAAAAAAAAATTGAAAATTCGAACTTCACCGTGTAGTTCAAGCAGTAACATTATAAAACGGTTTCAACTTCCGGTTGAATATTATCACAATGACAAAATAATACCCATAGTTTTGCCAACGTCGAGCGTAAACAGCTGATTCGTTTGGCGAGCATAACCTAGCTCTGTAGCGAGATTCTGTAACTCGGTAGCGACAGTTTTCGATGTCGTTAGCTAGCGACAGCCAATCGCATGCACGGTCAGAAGAAAGGAAGCCTCTTATTGGCTGTCGCTAGCTAAGCCTCGACAATTCCGTATTGGAGTGTACGAGGATACGGCAGGAGGCGAGTCAATGCATCTCAAAATTGTATGATGTGGAAAATTTGCATCGTTTGAGTGCAACGCAAAAATTAAGTCAGTTTAATTGTAAACATTTTTTTTCTTGGCCGATTTGGGCTGTGTAATTCACTTAAACGTTTTTATAAATATTTATTAGAAATTAAAGAATTAAAAATTCGTTGCACTCCACCGACGCAAACTTCGACCTCATGAAATTTTAACTACACGGAGAGAATTAAATGTTAAAAATTACCGTGCAGTAACGGTATCCAGATGACAACCCTGAAACTTCGCTTATTATTACTGAGTAAAACACAGATTTTCACGAAAGTAAAATAAAATTTCTTCAGACAGAAAATTTTACCAGATTTTCTAGTAAATTTTGATGTGTAACAAAATACGCAAAACTTAAATTTAAAAAATATATAATATCAGCGAAATTTTACTGTGCATTTTATTATTTTATGCCTTTCAAAAATGTCTATAAAAAAGCATCGTCTTTATAACAGTTATTTTAAGATTTATTATAAAATTTAATGAGTGTTATAGGAAAATGTATTGTGCTCTCGGTAAAAATTATCGTGCGCTCTACCCTTCTTGTATAGTAAAATTTTAGCTACGTATTTGAAATTTTCTGTAACGTGAATTAAAAAAAACTTGTCGCATACGAATTATTATGCTTTTCTCACTTGTCACCACATTGAAATATATCACGGTAATTTTTACCGTGAAATTCACGACAATTACTTTTTAATTCTCTCCGTGTATGCGTCGTGATGGTGCTGCGTCTTTTGATGAATATTAAATATATATATATATATATATATATATATATATATATATATATATATATTGAGTCGTTGGATGAGTAATTTCGTTTTTTTTCCCACAAGCGTCGTTGACAAAAAACGAAATTACTTTCCGGACAACCGAAAATATACAGGGTCCACCATTTGAGTAGTCCGCCCTTTCGTGTGTCCATTCAATTCATTCAATAACATTTTCATACGCATGCATAAATTGCGATCGGACTGCGTGATTGTGCGGGGCTTTTTGAGAAAATTCTGAATGTACGATCTTACTCTTTACGAAAAAAACCTGATATATTAAGATACCGCTAATGAAGGGGATTAATTGTAAAACGAGAACTTTATAGGAGAACGTCAAAGGTCGAATGGAAAACCATTTGCGGTCGTGAAAGCTTTTCTTTTCCGGCCTCTCGTAATATAACGAGTTCTTCTTGCACAGCAAATGGCCCATTCATTCTCGCCGTTCCTTCCTGTACGAGCATCGCCCTGGTAGATTAACGCAAATGCGGACGTGACGTTGCTTCGCGGCGCACATATATATCCTGCTGTCATTGTATACTTGCCTCTGTGTGTATCAATGTGTACGTATTTGGATACACGCACACACACATATACTTACAGAGGGTGGCCCATTATAATTGCACATCCCTAATCGTTAAAACGAACTCGGATCGAAAAACGTTTCCTTCTGGTTTTATGATTTTCAGAGGGACATTTAATACAACAAAAAAACGAACTTGTCGACGTGCTTTATGCGACCTCGCGGTGACGTAAATTATATTAAATCGGACTATGCAATATTTAATTGCTTAAGGTGGGCAACCACTTTAGGAGACCGAAAATTAGATGATGTTTTGGATTTTTTTTTATTGTGAAAAAACAAACGGAAATTTCTGCAACTCTGACAATAATTTATTCAGATTTTCATACATTCCTGGTAATGTTTTCAAGTTATTTCATGCATTAATTAAGGTGTGTCTCTTGGCATGTCCTCATCGTCGTTGTCGATTTGCGGGAATTTTGCAGCTCGCGATTCGCATCTGAAATAGTCCAACAAGTTTTTATACATTCTTGACATGGTTTTAAGAACACGGACCTAAATTTTGGAGAAAAAAAAATCGAGAATTGAATGTGGGAACGTGTTTGAAAAAAATGATCGATTTTTACCATTTTTTTTCCCGGCATTTTGCAATAATAAATATGTTTTGAGCAATCTAATCCTTCCAACTTTAGGTTCATGTTTTAATAAATTATATTATGTAAACGTGTTCCAAATTCGAAGATGATCCATCAATTAGTTTTTGAGTTATGATTCCCGCAAATTGAAAAAATGTCGTTTCGAGAAAAACACGTTTAAAGTTTCACAAACGAAAAACTTAAAGTCACATGTTTTTAATCAAATGATAAAGTGTCTTACCAATCAATCAAGCGATTCCAACACCGTACAGCAGTCCTTCCTCTTCCTCATGCAACTCATTTGAAGCTTGCATTTCCTCTTTACGAGCTTTTCGAGCTTCTTTTGTCTCTAATAAACTTTGTATATTTTGCCGAGCCGCGCGCATCTGATACATTTGCTCGGCAAATCCGTAGCTCTGCCTGCCAACTACGATTTGTAGTTCATTCATAACCATGAGTAGGGCTGAATGTCCTTCATTGAATAAAATAGCAGCAAGAAATGCCGCTACCTCGATTATTTTGTATCCAGAATGGAGACGTTTTGGAGCTAAACGGTCGAGTTTGGGTTTGTTTGGGTTGTGAAAACCCAAATTTTGGTTATGTAAACCCAAACAAACTACCTAACTGAGCGCTCGTGGATACCTGAGCGCGCTTGGGAGTCGAGCGGAGAGTATTTATTATTTATATACATACCGTTAGAAGGAATCCGAATATCGTTTTGAAATTTTCAGGGTGTATTCTTAAGATATTTTGCTAACGATTTATGAAATTTTGAAAAATGGATTTTTTGAAGCATCTAAAGTGGTTGCCCGTCTTAACAAGCGAATTCCTTAATCGCAATGACTCCACTCAATCATTAGCGGTCAATCCGCGTGGATCTGGATTAGAGGGCGTACGGTCAGCTCGAACGACCGTGAAAGGCTTTCTTTTTATCTTTGTTAATGAAGATTGGGTGGATCACGAGATCAAAAGGAATTGATCTCTGACATTAGTATGGCCTTGAAAATCCAATTATTGTCTACCTCTTTCTGGTGACGGACAATGAGAAAAGGAAAACGTCAAACAGGATTCTTGAACAGAGGGGTCGTTGCTTGGAGGCAAAAAATTAGTCGCTGCGAAACCTCGGGAATTATTCATTTCCGTGTTTCTCGAGGTCACTTGATCTCCGAGATCCAACTGCTTTGTTATAAGGTATTCCTTTAGTTGGATCTCTGAGATCTAACTAAAGGAATACCTTATAACGCCATCATTTTGTTTTGGTAAAAAAAAAAAATTGAACACTTGAAAGTTGTAATAAGATAATGTCAGAATTTAAAAATAATGCGATTATTTTATAACCTTTAAAAAAAATCATGAAAAATGAAGCATTTTCGGGCGTCTAAAGGGTTTTCCCTCCTTAAAGTTTGCATCGTTGTAATGTAATAATTTTTCCCTTTTTTCTCTATTTTTATTCTTCTCTAAAATCATTCTCGATAAATTAGGTTGTAGGTCTTTAACCCCTTCGTTGGCATTGACGCAATAGTACGTCAAATAATTCCGTGCCCTGTGCGGCATTGACGCAATAGTGCGTCAACCTTTATTTCCCTATTTAACTTGCTCTGATTTGAAATCGGAGCCTCACTTGGAGGGTTTTGGGCTCGCTGAATCCGAATTTGAAGTCAAAATTTGGAAATTCTCAATGGCGGCGCCAATATGGCGGACAAAAATCAAACACTTTACTCGATTTAAATGAAAATTAGTACTCCGGGATTTTTGAGGTCGCTTATTACGAATCTGAACTTTAAATTTGAAAATTCAAAATGGCGGCGCTAGAATGGCGGACCGAAATTGAAAATTTTACTCGATTTAGATAAAAATTGGTACTCTGGGATTTTCGAGGTTGCTTATTACGAATCTGAACACAAAATTCGAAAATTTTTAATGGCAGATCTAATATGGCGGACGAAAGTGCAAAAAACAGCTCGATTTGGATAAATCTTGGTACTCGGGGGTTTTCGGGGACGCTGAGTGTGATGCTGAACTCAAAATGAAGGAATTTTTCATGGTGAATTCAATAACATGGAGCATAATACAATAAATAGGTGGAAATATATGAAGCTCGGTACTCAATGTTGTATGAATGCCCAGATAGCAGAGCTGCACGTTCGGTCACATCTTTGCGCATTTATTGAGAAAACATGCACTATTAAACTTTTGAGTTCAGATTCGTAATCAGCACCCTCAAAAACTCCAGAGCACAAGTTTTCAGGATAAAAAAAATTTCCTGCCATTTTGGGCACTTTTTGTCGAATTCTCTCTGCCAACGAAGGGGTTAATGAGAATCTTAAAAAAAAGTTTGCCATGACTTTGTTCCGTCAAAGAAAATTGGCAATTAGAAATAAATTATTTTCCTCGTGTTTCAACGATACAAACTTCAATATCATCCGAAATAGATGTTCTCCCATATATACACGCGAAGCTAAATTCAAACAAATTATCTCCGTTTATTTGATCGGTCATCTCGTCGTTGGTATTCACGAGATAAGAAACGAGACCCTTTGAGGGTACGCAAATAAGACCGGTCCACTGTCGCTTGACGTCCAGTCATATATCCACGTCGACGTTATTCTTCCTGTGCAGAAAGTATACTAGGACGGTTGGAGTAGAGTAGGAAGTTTTGTGTAGGCGTTGTATGAGGCGGCCTCCCGCCTTCCTCGTAGATGTGAAACCGGCGCCGGGTTGACTGCAACGCAAAATCAATAGTTGCCCTGTGTGTGTGAGTGGCTCTCTTCCCATTTCTTTATATTCTCTCACTCTCTCTGTATTTTGCCTAGGTTTTTGCCGCTTTCTCTCTCTTCGTTTCTCTCCATTCCTCTTGTTCATTCGACATATCTCGTGTTCGTTTATCTCTTCTCTTCTATCATGTCCTTTCTTTTTCTTCATCTTCTCTCTCTCTTCCTCTGTCTGTCGCTCTCTCCTGTTTATTTTTTTCTCTTTCCTGTTTATTTTTTTTTGTATTCTCTCTCCTACCGTCGCTGCCCCCTTTATTCGTTTTGCGTTGACTTTTGAAATCTTAAAACCGAAAATCGTCGAGCGCGAGCCTCATAAAATTTGTCAAAAATCTTGTATTTCGAAAAAAAAAAAATACTTGTGTAATTCGCGTCTTCGCCATCGAGTGACGTTGATGGTTAAAAAGGCTGAGGATCCGAAATTGGAATGTAAAAAAAATTTGGTAAATTTTCAGGCAAATTTAGAAACTTGGTTATTGAGAAAAATCCATAATAATGTAAGACTAAATTACATGTAAGCTTATGGAAATCGATAGGCGTATCGTGATATCTCGGTAAAAAATTATGCTAAAAATATGAAATTTTCTACAGTAGTAAACGAAGAAGGATGAATAAGCACGGTTAAATTTTTACAGATATTTTTAGAAGATTGATTTTAACAAAATGAATTAATTATTCTGACAAATACCTCAGCTACCGAAAATCTCGCAACGTCGCATATGAAGCGTATACCCGTGTCCGTAGGCCGTAACGCGAATTTTGAAAATGCATTATAGCCAATTCATGATGCATGCATAGGGATGGGAAAAATGAATTAAGTTTATATCGCTCGGAAAAAATAATTGATTAACTACGTATATATAAACATGAATATCTTTTTAATTTGTATACCTAATAATATAATATAATTGAATATCTATACGACGTTTGTCTTGCACGATTTTGAGGTTATGGTTCGCTGTACCTTCATCAGCGTTGCTTTCAACACTCTTGCCTCTTTTTATTCCCGAGTTAACTTGACTAGTTCTTTCATTGTATACCGCTTCAGGTGCCCGTTTTCTTCTCCACATAAATATCTTACGTGGAGATTACGTTGACAATTTTTGCTGCTAGCAATTTTGCTGTGTCACGAATCATAGTTGAGACAACTGACAGTACACACACACACAAACAAACACTCACGCCTTAAAAATATATGCAACGTTGCCAGATTGGGAAGCGGCTTAATTTTTAAAATGTATTGTCCCTAAATTTTGAATGAGAAAAAGGATGAATACCTCAACTTCTTAATATACCCTAGGCTGGGTCCAAGATCGTCGTTATCCGGATTTTTTAAAAAGAGGATTGATTTTGAAAAAAACACGTAAAAATATCGATCATCTATTATTTATTGGTACTTTCTTACCATTGTGGTAATTTAACATGACATTTTTCAAATAAGTATTCAACAATGAATTATTCATGTTCATGTACGTTCAGGCCTTGGACGAAAATACACGTTCTATGGTCTGCACGATAATTGCCCCATGAGCGCCAATGGATCTGGAAAATCAAAGAAGATTCTCATAAATTCATTTTATATTTATAGTCTTTCTATCCAAACCCTTGGATTACAAAAAAAAAGTCGAAATCGAATCTTTTCGCGCTTTAAATATTTATAGAAAAGGTCCTACATTAAAAATTTATATCTAAAATATATATTTTTTTTAAACAGGCTTTTATTTTATATATTAAAAAGTAGAAAACAATTTTTTTAAATAAGTCACCTATATGTGACTATAAATAAAAGCTTGGGGCGCTCAACTTTTTAAATGTTTAATAAATTTGATTTGAATTTGAAATTGAATTTGGCACAATAGTAATTAGAAAAATTATTATCACACGTTTATACTCAGTTTTCCGATATTTATTTAAGAAATAAGAAATATTTTTATTTAATAAATAACTAAGGTTGTTTTACAGAAAATTAAATACAGTTGATATATTAACCGGTTTATGTAAATTAAAGATTATATATCTATATTTTGATCGCCCCAAGCTTTCATTTATAGTCACATATAGGTGACTTATTAAAAAAATTCTACTTTTTAGAACGTTAAAAAAGCTGGTTAAAAAAAAATTTTAGATATAAATTATTTTCTACTTTTAAGTCGTTAATTGATTTTACTAGAGCTCTGAAATTTTTGCAAAGAGGCATTAATTTTTCCGAACGAACCGGTGTTATTATTAGTTGATTGACAGGAGAAATCCTGGAGGACTGTGATAGGTGGCATCTATCATAGATGTTGGCTCACCACCTATTGTACCTTACCTTTAAACCTATTTTATCTATTGAAGCCTTTTTAGCATTAGAAATGTTTTCAAAGATGTATAAAGGGGGTCTGATTTAGCGAGATGTCACAGGAAACTAACGCTACCCCCACTCCACTGCCGCTGTGTCGTAGCAGGGTGGGGGGAGCTACATGCTAAATGCCTGTGATTTGTTGAAAAATGTTGCATTACATGTAGTCATTTGTGGTTACAAGTTGTAAGTTTCAATTTTGGTGTGTACATTACAATGCTGGTGTGTTTGGATTGGGGTTTGTTTTTGGGTTTGGGTTTGTTTGGGTACGTTTGGGTTTGTTGGCCTTAAGTTTGGGTTTGTTTGGGTTTGTTGAATGGATGGATGTATAGTGAGAGAGTGAGAATGTGTGTGAGAGACCGCGAGAGTAAGAATGTGAGAAGAGAGTGAGAGAGTGAGTATGTAAGAAGAGAGTGAGCGAGTTAGAGAGTGAGAGAGCAACTCATATTATTTTCATGTACCTTTTTTTATCATCCGACAAGTCTGATTACACTTTCAATACCATGAAATAGTTGCACTTTGTGTAATATCTGTAGATTTTTGCATGCACCTCCTAGATGCATGTTTGCAAAATTTCTGGGTTCTAAGTAAGTAGTCGGGAAGTTTGTGAAATATCGATTTTTCATTTTGCATCTCACAGAAAGTCGTTATTTTTTATTTATTTTTTTTTTAGGAAGTTTTATTTGCATCGCCTTGTCGGCTTTTTACAAAGCTGTTCCACTGTTATTCCACTGTTATACATCGCTCTTTTTTACACTGTATCTTTTATTCCACAATTCCCTTCCCCCCACCTTAAATTTCAGAGCTATAAGTAGTCGGGAACTGGGTGAAATATCAATTTTCACTTTTGCATCTCACAGAAAGTCGTTATTTTTATTTATTTATTTATTTTTTAAAAGTTGAATCATGCATTTTCACCTCTTAGATGCATGCTTGCAAAATTTCAGAGCTATAAGTAGTCGGGAAGTGGGTGAAATATCGATTATCCGTTTTGCATCTCACATCAAGTAAAGTTAAATAAAAGCTTGTAAAAAATTAGCTCGACCGACTACAAAGAATCTTTTTCCGAAAATTACAACAAAAAAAAACTGCATTTAAGGATAGTTTAAACTGTTCAATTTATCGCCTGGACCGTCTCGAAATGGGAGTTTTGAAAAAGCTGCATTTGAAGCTAGCTGCGCCTCAACCAGTCCCCTGAGCTCGTCCTTAATTGAGATTCTAATTTTTTTTTTCAAGACGCCTAAAAGTACGGAGCATCGATAACGTAAAAAAATCATTTTTTTTTTAACGCTGGGCGTATATAACCCCTTAGTTCGTTCGACCCCCTTAAAAAATTGTTAACAAAAAATAAACACTACGACCCCATTAAAAAATTGTTAACAAAAAATAAACAAAATCGTTTCAAAACTGCGATATAAATGTCAACCTGTCGGACGCAACGGTGAGTTGTGGTTGTGCTCGATGTACGATCTAAATACTATGTATACTCGATTTAGCCGCGGTGCCCTCGTTATTGGCTATTCATTCCTCTCGATCGACAAAGGGTCATTGTTTTCTCTCACGTCGAGTAAGAGCACAAAGTTCTTGACTTCACGGTTTTCAAGCGCGCCTATGAAAGCTTGGGTCTGTCAGCCTCCGTTGTAGGCGAGTATTCATAATCCATTTTATATTTATACTTGCACATGTGGGTGTATGCATATATATATATATATATATATATATAAAACAAACTCTCGATGTGTTTACGTACACAGGGTGCCCCATTTCAGTTGCACACCCCTACCAACTCGCGAAACGAGATCTTGTCGGAAAGTGTATAATTTCGAGCGGGACTTTCGACAAAAATAAGTTAACAAAAGAAATCATCAATCGGGCTACGAGTTTGTATGGAAACTTTCATTTTTGTTATAGCAAAACTAACCAGGTTTGTTCATGATGTTGAAGGTTGCATCATTGGAATGCAATGAAAATGATTTTTGTTTATTTCCCAAATTTTCAATGGTAGATTCGAGCTACGAAAATCACGAGAACATTTTTCAGTATTCTTATTTAGCGATCAACAAGCCAAATCTTTCAAATATTTTTTTTAGATACTAATAAAAATGAGAGATTAAAAAGAATTTTCGTTGCATTGCCCCTCGAGTGGGGTACAATGTGTCAGATAGGTAGGTACAGTGTGTCGAGTGCTGTGAAATGTATCGTACAACGAGCCGGTTGAAACTCTTATATTTTACTAACATAGATAACATAGATAACATTGGGAGTCAACTCATTGTGCTCAACAACTAGATAACAAATTGTGCCCCGCACAATTGTCCCACAATATTTGACGTTTTCCCGGTAAGCGAAATTGCTTTTTTTCGAGGCTTAAATTAATTTTGTATTTTTAATAATTTTTTGTGAGCTATGGACTTTCTTTTAGACCAGTCGAAACTTAATATAAATCACGGGCTAACACTCAAAATTTCGGATTATACGAGCTACAAAACTCCGAGAAATCGCATGTGGTTGACGGTTGCCCGTGATACATTGCGCTTCTTCGAAGCGTCGGCACTTCTTTGTTTTCTCATTGGGAGTCGACTCATTGTGCCCCACAGTTCGGTGACACATTGTACCCCACTAGTAAAATATTTCATTACTGATGAAAATAACTATTAATTAAATTACGAATGGAAAAACACAAGTGACTGAGTGCATCATAAATAATAAAACTATGGATTAGGACCGAAAACCCGAGCCGCTACAGAAAGTGTTGTTATATTTAACGTCTTCCCGGCGTGCGAAATATTTATTTTTCAAGCCTCAAATCAATTTGTAATTTTTAATCATTCTTTGTATAGGCCTGTCGAAACCAAAATATAAATCGCGAACCAACGCATAAAATTTCGGAATTCATGAGCAACAAACCTTCGAGAAATTGCATATGGCTCACAGTGCCCCGTGACACATCTCTCCTATTCTATACACGTGGCAGAATTTACAACTCGTTCCTATGATTTTATATATATATTTTCATAGTATAAATATAGAAAGTGCTATTTGTCATAAGAGTGCACGTTGAATTATTGTATAACTTTTGATGGGTTTGGTCAATCGTCTTTAAATTTTTCACGTGAACTCAGCTTGGATTTTTGAACGATATGTCAAATTTTGAACAGTTTATTGTGATTTTCAGTTGTAGCCCAAACATCCTTAAATAATTTGATTATTCGTTATGTTCAAATTAATACTTGTAATACCATTAGTTATGATAAGTATTTTTATTCTCGTAGATTGTCTTTGACAAAGAAAATGCTTGTGGTGGCGAATAGAATTACAACAGATGTATTACTTTTATATTAATCAATTATAAATATCTGTGATTGGGTAAAAAGCAAAGCAGCTTTACACAGTTCTTCAAGTCGCGCTTTACATTTTCAGGAAATGTCAATGTTCCGGCCGGGTGTATATTACGTAAAAGTGTACTTGCGTCGCAATGTTTTCCGGTCAGAATATTGAAATTTCCAAACACCGAGTATAAGTTGTAGAAAACGATTTTTTGATCTTCCCGGTCTGTTCTATGAAAGGATCTGGTCAGGTGAATCAGACAAGGCCAAGCCTGGCCAGAGTCCGACACAAAGTAGGGAATGCCCGGTTACATATCTGCAGTGGAAATGACCTCTTCTAACACCCGTTTCAATTTTCTAAACTACCTCCCTAACAAGCCTATATATATCTGAAACAAAGCGAAACGGTTTTCCGTACCGCAGAGCTTGCGGTTTCTGCACGAAGTCGTTCTTATACCACACCATACCAAGAGTTACGTTATGGCCACGAATAGAGCAACTGGCTTACAAAGTAGGAACGTTCTCGTGTTACTGTAACGTGTCCCACTCTCCTCGTTTTCAATACCTCAGCTCAATTTTCATTCATTAGTATCTACTTTTTTTTCATCTTTTGTTCTCTACGTCTCCCTTATCATCGCTTCTTTTTTTTACCTTCCACTTTGTCACGTGACTCCGAGTCTTAGTCGACAAAGTGGAGAGCGGTTCAGCCCTTTTAATCCGTACGCGAAACCAGAGACATCCTAGTCTTTCTCTCTCCAATCTCTCGCTCTCTCTCGATCGCCTGACGGCCATTCACTCCTCATATGATTCACTGAGAGTCGTTGAAAATACGAGAATGCATCCACCTTAATCAGCACAATCGCTTGTCCCAACAATTAATTACTCGGACGACAAATTTCTAACGAGCCGCGTTCGATAACGCGCATGGAACTCTACGAATGACTCAGGGTTGCGTGATGACCCTCGAAAATCTTTCGGATAAGATGATGGCGCTCTTCACGTCATTTATTCATTTTACATCGAGTTTATGACGTCACGATTCTACTAATTGCCCTGAATTCGCCGTCAAGTGGCCATCAGACTCCCAGGAATGTCACTCTCGCCCCCACGATCGGACTGTTCACTCGCGATTGGCCATTTACTTCGTTTGTTCTTTTGTTCTGTGAGGAGGCTTAGGTGTTCACAGTAGTTTTGAGGCTCGGATGGAATAAGGTAAATTGAAGGTATCTTTTTGAACGGGTTGAATAAGTTAATAATTGGATCTCAGCAGGACAGATTGTTGAGTGATATTTTTAGGATTCCGTAGTCAAACAACGAATGCTAATAATTTTGTAGGCTCTGTTCGTCTGGCTGTTACAGCACTACAGTTTCTACAGTTTTACACCTATATGCATGCCATTTTGCAAATAGATGCTTCGGACGAGGATCTCAATTGATACGCAATAAGATATTGGAAGAAAAAAAAATTGCAGGGTTTTTCACCCATATTTAAAGTGAGGAAGAATTTTTTTGTCCTCCCCATCGAGATGACCATGAAGTTTGCATTGTTGGAATGCAACGAAAATTCTTTTCGATCGCTCAATTTTTTTCTTGGCCGGTTTAGGCTGTAGAAATCACTGAAACGTATTTACGTGTTTTTTATTAGAGATTTACGACCTTGATTTGAAAAAAAGGCTTTCAATAATAATAAAAATATAGAAATGAAAAATGGGGGTTTTTAAAGGATCTCAAGTCTCGTTCGAGACATATTTAGCTCTGAAATGATGTGCAGTGTGCTCGCTCCCTCGACGTTGAAGTTTGCACTTTTGGAATAGAACGAAAATTCTTTTTGATTTTTTTATTCGTGCATTTTCGTTATCATCCAAAATATTATACTGCAAATTTAGACTGCAAATTTCTGCGGAGAATCCGAAAAAAACGTTTAAGTGTCTTCAGTAGCCCAAATTGCCCAAACAAAGTTTCGTCTACTGAACTTTCGTTGCGTTTCACCGACGTAAACTTCGATATCATTTCCTACCAGTCTAATTTTTCAACCTTTCGTTTGAAAAATCTGAAGAAATTCTAGGTACTAGGCTTTGACTAAAACTTCCGAGCAAATTTATTTCGATTCAGATACATCAACACATCCAGGAGATATGGACAACCGAGTTAACACTGAGCTGACTTCATGGTAGATCTACAAGAGGACTGCACGAATAACTCTGTCGCTTGTTATTTGAAGCCTCGTTAATAAAATATCAAACATCACCCCCCCCCCCCCCCCCCCCCCCCCCTTCACTTTGCATGTACTATTAGAGTATTATGATTGCGAATTATTAAATGAAATCGAAACTAGTATATAATAAATGATTGTGGTCCAACACAATAATAATTATACATTAGTTAAACGTTGATGCTTCAAATGCTTGCACGAATAAATGACTGCGGAATGGTATTGAAGTTTGCATCGTTGTAAAGCAACGGAAATTATTTTTTATATTTTCGTTTCCCTATTTTTTTGTGGATTTTACCAAATATTTTTGTGCACATTTCAATCGCGAATCTCCAAAGAACCATCTAATATAATAGTTGAGTGATTTTTGTAGCTAAAAATGGCTAAGAAATTTGAGAATGAAAAAAAGTAATTTTCATTGCACTCCAACGATGCAAACTTCGATCGCACATTACGGAACTCTACGTATGTTTGAACACACACTTGGCAGATTTTTTTCTCCATCGGCAACGTATATTTATTATTATTTATTGGCAACGTATATTCATTATTATTTATTTATTATTATTCCAATTTGCTCTCAGGGCTCTTACGATTCTATGTCTTTTGCACTTTTAGCTGAAAATGATGTGGCTCGCGAATCAAAAAAAAAAATCTTTAACGTCGTATAATACGATTGTTGATATAATCGATTAACGAGGGTTGAGCTGGATGCGAATTGTATCCACGGAAGACACGTGTGCCACGAGCCCCACCCTTGTGCTAATGTAATAAAAAAAAAAAAAGAGACGCGGAGCGAAAAATCAACCCATGTCGCGGCAGCCTTTTTCGACCCTTCTCACCTTGCCTCACTTTTGTCCTTGGTCGCAATATCAACTTTCGATCAAGAATAAACGCCCACACGTTTTATTACGTGGGGAACGCGAATCTTTGACGTAATTGCGAATTTTATTGGAATTCCTCGTTTTTTGCAACGGATCGTCTGCGCGAGCGTTTTTTTTTTTCGTATCATTCGATGTCCAATTAGGAATTGTTAAAGCGATGTGAAAACGTTTCTCTCCATTATTGGCGTGTGAAATGCCGTTTTCACTTTCTTGAATTTTGCTCCGCTTGACTCGTACGGCCGAGCGCGCTCTGTGGTTTTTCTTGAAAATTTCCACTATTTTTTGATGCCGCTCGCTTCGTGATTCACCTCGTCCCAAATGCATTCTACATTCTTCACGAGAAGTTTCCAATCCGTATTTTTGTTCGAGATGCACGAACGACGAAACCAATATTTTTCTCTGAAATTATAAGAATCGAGATAATTAAAGAAAAAAAGTTTGTAATGAAACATTATGGTTCTGTATTTTCGACAAAGAATGATAATAATTATCGAATTCTAAGTTTTTAAAGCATTTTGAGATAGATGTTTTTTGTTACTGAACAATATCAAAGTTCACGATTTTCAGCAAGATTTTGCGACTACTACTGCTGCAAGAGCCAATAGAGATGCCGTGTTTTATTTGAAAGGTCTTCTGATTACTCATAACCTGTCCCGCGTGTACGGGTCTTTCCCTGCCGCATCGGGAGCCCCGATCAAATATAGCTAGGGAATTGTTCTACGGCTTAATCCGAAATATTGGGATAATATTAGCTGATTTTCCTTATTTTCTCGGACAGCCGTGGCAAACAAAAAAAAAATCGGATTTCTTCCAAGTTTTTAACATTTGGAGGACGGACCATTTTCAGTATTCTTATAATCTTACGATACTATTTTTTTTTTTTTTCCCAATTTTAATGCTATCCAGATGCTTCAAGAATATGGAAAAAATTTGAAAAAGAATTATTATAATGTATTTTTGTACGTTTACAACGGTGCGCGGAAAACGCCCACAATTAGCGACCAATGTTGTGGACTTTGTATGAATGTGAAAAAAGAATTGAACATATTCTTAATCGGTATGAGTTTGTGATGTTTGGTACCAGATGCAATTTTATTTTTGACACTTGACATTAATCGGTCAGTATTGATTCGGTTTAATAAATAAAAGTAAATGTTTTTCTTTTCAACTGGCTGCGTGAGTTGCTGCGCTCGCTGATGCTCGCGGTAACGGAATAAGTGTCGTCAATCGTGAAAAAAAAACAAACTCGCAATACAAGCATTGCGCTGTCGCCAAATTTATCAAATTTTTTTAAATATAAAATTATCGCGAAACGTGCATTCATATAACATTTAAAACACGTTATTAATACGCCCGTGTAAAAATAATAATTTTAAATGTAGGACTCGAAGCCTATTACAGTAATCGTGTTGTTTTCGAACGAAATATTAGTGTGTAGAACTTGGTGCATGGTCTTGAAGTCTGCATCGTTGGAATGCAACGATACAAACTTCAATTCCTTATTTTTATTAGTATCGAGAATCATATTTTGTAGATTTGGGTCATAGATCGCTATATAAGGAGTCTAAAAAATTATCGCGAGATTTTCATAGCTTAAATCTGTCAAAAAAAATTTCGTAAATTGGAGAAAAAAAATATATATCGTTGCATTTCAACGATGCAAACTTCAATATCATCTTGGCGCCCTGCTCAAGAACAATAACCCCCCCCCCCCCCCCCCCCCCCCGATTCCCCCTAAAGATAAGCTGTCCCGAAACTTCTTATCGTTTGCTGTGTGTCGATCGCGCTCCCTGAGTGTATTCCTTATAAATATCTCCAATTCGGGCAATTTGATGAGTGTTATTGAACAGTCTTCACAGACGTATACAGAAAGGTCTCTCGGATAATAAAATAAAATTGAAAAAAAAAAAAAAAATTTCAAATGTCTAGACAACAGTACTGCCTTAACAAAAATATGATTTTTATGACAATGAAACGATCCAAACTTTAATATCATGGGTTGATAAGAGAAAAGAAACTAAATGGTCGACTTGACGCGGAATGTCCCATATAAATGTGTGTGTATATTTTTCGTGCATGATATCATGCGAGTGACGTAATTGGAAGAGACGATTATGCTCTCCGTGTGCGCTGGAGGAAACCCACACGCCGAAATCTTCGCTACTATATAACACTACACATAGTAGTAGCGTACAAGCTTAGGTAACCAAGCTCGTATAAAATGATTTCCTTTCGCTTCAAGTACACTCTCGTCGCCGTTGGTGTTTAATCTTTTTTTTTCCGCCTTTATTTGACTCCATTGAATATTCGAATCGCGCTGTAGCAGCGCGCTATAAATAACTATTTTTTCTCTTCTCATCCGCGCAATTTACAAGTTGCACGCGGGAAAAAAATGCGTTGTTGCGTAACGCAGCTCCGTTTGCAAAGCGGGCTCGAATTTCGAAACGGCATTGCGAAGGACGATTCGAAAATGTGTCCGGAATTTTCGTATCGTCGATGCGCGATATGAAAAATTTTAAAAGAACAATAATTGAATACCATAATTCAACGACACTGAAGTTTGCATCGTTGGAATGCAACGATTTTTTTCGTTTTGTTTATTCATTTTTTATTTCTTTCTTTTTATACTTACCGACAGCCTGGCTTTTTTTTTGCAAATTAAGGTCGTAAATCTCTAATAAGAATACGTAAAAACGTTCGAGTGATTTTCGTAACCGAAAGAAATGTGTACAATTAAAAATAATGAATTTTCGTTACGTTCCAACGATGCAAACTTTAACATCATACAATTCAATGAAATCCAATGTGATTTTACAATAATATTTTTCGCCTTGTTACAGGTGGGCCCTTGAAAGGGTAAAAGAAGCAATTGAGCTGTTGGTCCGATTGACAAAATGACGACCGACATCTCAGTGGTTCGTACGGGTTGGGACCCTACGCTACAACAAGAGATTGTCGATGAGTACGAATACGATGGAGGAAACTCTAGCTCGAGACTCTTTGAGCGCTCGAGAATAAAGGCACTCGCCGGTAAGATCCCTTAGTAATTCTTTCGTAACAAAAAAAAAAACTTGAAAAAAGTGTCAAGAACAATACAAATGTGTGTGCCTGTTTTTTTTTTATGTGAGTGCGTATGTATGTATAGTCATACATCCATCCATATACGGGAGGAAATCTATGACCGCATTTAATGATACGCCTTATCGCTTCTTGGCACTCCTATCCGCCTAAACAACGTTTTATAAAAATTACAAGAATTTTCTTTTCCAATCAGTCGCGAATACCCCTTCAGAGCTCGCGCTATAATTCTTTCACAACTTTTGTTTCTCCGCTTCACTATCTTGTGGATTTCTTTTCGCGGTAATTTCGCGATAAAAGTGTAATTTTATTCACGTTTTCAAGTCGTGAGAAATAATGAGACAGTGACTTTTTTTATGTAAACGATAATTTGCGGTAAAATGAACGGTCAAGTGTTCATATGGGAACCTCTGGAGGATTATTACGACAAGGTTGTCTTGGACCTTCGAGGTGAATTCACGGAATTTTTCCAACCTTGACTTGGAAGGCCTTAGGCCACTCTAGGATTCTCTAAAAATCGATTTTTTTTTGTTAAAAATCTACTTCAGTGCCTATAAAATTATATTCCAAAAGATTATCGGTGTGAAAAATCTCTAAGTACTCGATTTTCGAATTCTAGCGCACCCCCTCTTGATTCATGTCGTGACTTTCTACTAACTTTAAATGAGTTTATCTCAAAACTACATTTTTCAAGTCGGCCGGGCTCGTAACGCAAACAAATTTCAACCGATTCACTTAAAATTTTAACTGTACATTTAGAATTACATTATCTGAGGCACTATGTAGGGTTTTTAAAAAATATATTGCATAGTTCCTTTTTTATAAACAATTTTCTGACGATTTTCTCATAGCATTTTATACTTTTTGTTTTAGAAATGCGCCATTTTGACAAAAAATAAAACAATATATAACAAAAATCCTACGTACTTCTATAGCTATTCTTATATATAATCGAAAAAACTTTAGTGTCTCATCATAACTCAAAAATTATAGGAGCTGTTGGTCCTGCCTTTGACCTGTCAGAAATAAAGGCGTCAGCGGAAAAATGCTGCACAGTCGCCATTTTGACATGTATCGCTGTGAAAAAATATTTTGTCTAGTCAATTACGTGTATAATAAAACCCATATTTTGTAATTCCGATTTATTTTATGGTTTCTCTGAACAAAAATCACAAAATATGCCCTTTTTGGCCTCTAGAGTGGCCTAAGGCTCCCTTTAGGGAGCCCAAAATAAGCGAATTTTGAAGTTTCTTTTTCTGTCGAAACTACTTATTCTACATAATTACAATTTTATGTATATTTTGTTACATCTTTTAATTTTCCAAACAAAAATCGTTTCTTTTTTATTATTTTAAAATGGTGGCTGTACGACACTTGCTTCAGAGACGGTTACCGCCTGAGCTGTCCCAAGACGTACAGCTTAGCGTCTGATGCATTGATCTGAAACATCAGAGCCAAAAAGTTTAAGACTTCTAAGACCCACGCGCTCTCTGTGAACCCTAGAAAATCCAAAGAAACGTGAAATCTCGAAAAATTGTACGTGTTTGAAAAAATGTTATATTTTTCATGGTGTTTTTACTAGGGTATTTGTTAATGAGAAAGTCGTTTTTTAAATCATTTTTGAGGACCTTTAGATTTAGCTAGATGGTAATTATTTTATCTAAAAGTGTGTAAAGTTTTAAAATGATTAATCAGATAGTTTCTGAGTTATTTTATACAAGGTTCACGAAAAAGTGGTTTTTAGGAAAACGCGTTGAAAGTTTCAAGACTCAACAATTTTGTGACTAAATGACCTACCTATTAATCTGCAATTCCGGGGCCATGATAGTCTCTCAGCTTCCTCGTAGAGTTCATTTTCTGCCATAAGCTCTTTTTTTACATTATAAAGGGATCTGCCCCTTTAATGCGAAATGACACGAGTCCGCGGGGGGGGGGGGGGGGGGGGGGGGGTCCATTAGGGGCTTTCGGAACTTTTCTAGGAGAACGTTCCGATCAAATGACTTTAAGTTCTTGCAGTCTATGTCTGATTACTAGAGGAAGGATCAATATCGCGTGGAATATCGGTGTCTATGATAGAAACATTAACAGGTATCAAGTTTCCGTGGGAGTAACCGAATAAGGTTAGAAAATGAACCCTCGATCAAGCTAATAGCAAATCGGAGACACACTCGACTCAGCCACGATAGGAACTCACGTTTTGACACTCATCACATTGAATTCTGTAAAAAATATTTGAAAAAAGTTCCGAAAATTACCGTGAATGTGAGTATTGATATTCGAGACAAAATGCGTATGCGTCGCTCACTCACGCGTATATATTAATAAGAAGAAAAAAAAACCGGCGGCATAATACAACAAGCGACGATGTTGAAATTTCCCAGCTTGTCATTTCGTTTTGAAGCGAAATGAGAAATGTTTTGTTTACTTGCGATCTTTATCTCAAAGACAATTAGAAGTTTATGAAATTGCACAATTGAAAAAAATGCATGACAAACATAATGTCAAGAAATGAACCCGTGACGTATATAATAGAAAGAAAAAAAAACTAGTAAAGTATGTAAAGGAAATAAAATGTTTGAAATATTAGAAGGAAAATATCACAGCATCAAGGGACATTTTTTTCGGGATTTCCTTTCGTAATTTATTTTTCTAAAGCGATCAGCCAGTAAGAGTCGAAGAATAAATTTGCGTTTAAGTGTTCTCGCGATGTTTTTTTCTTGTCGATCAATTAATATTTTGCTTGTTCCCAGGTGAGCGAGAAGCGGTGCAAAAAAAGACTTTTCAAAAATGGGTCAATTCACATCTGGTGCGATGCTCCTGCCGAATAGGTGATCTCTATGTTGATCTGCGGGACGGCAAGATGCTGATAAAGCTGCTCGAGATATTGTCGGGCGAGCGTTTGCCGCGGCCGACGAAGGGTAAAATGCGCATTCACTGCCTCGAGAATGTCGACAAGGCGTTACAATTTCTGCGTGAACAGCGAGTACATTTGGAGAACATGGGATCACACGACATCGTCGATGGGAATCCACGCCTGAGTCTCGGTCTCATATGGACTATCATATTGCGCTTTCAAATTCAGGACATCACAATCGAGGAGACTGACAATCAAGAAACGAAATCGGCGAAGGACGCCCTCTTGCTCTGGTGTCAGATGAAAACTGCCGGTTATCACAACGTTAACGTGAGAAATTTCACGACCTCGTGGCGCGATGGTCTTGCCTTCAACGCGATTATTCACAAGCATCGTCCCGATCTCATACAATTCGAAAAATTATCAAAATCGAACGCTATTTATAATCTCAACAACGCGTTCAACGTAGCCGAGGATAAGCTCGGACTGACGAAGTTGCTTGACGCCGAGGACATCTTTGTCGATCATCCCGACGAGAAATCCATAATCACCTACGTCGTGACGTATTATCATTATTTCTCGAAGATGAAACAGGAAACGGTGCACGGGAAGAGAATCGGCAAGGTGGTCGGTATAGCTATGGAGAATGATCATATGATACACGAGTACGAAAGTCTGACGAGCGATCTTTTGCGCTGGATTGAGGGAACGATCGAGGCATTGGGTGATCGTCGTTTTGCCAATTCCCTCGTCGGCGTACAGTCCCAGCTGTCGCAATTCTCGAATTATCGAACAATCGAGAAACCACCAAAATTCGTGGAGAAGGGCAATCTCGAGGTGCTCCTCTTCACGCTACAGTCGAAGATGCGAGCCAACAATCAAAAACCATACACTCCGAAAGAGGGTAAAATGATAGCGGACATAAACAAGGCTTGGGAGAGATTGGAGAAGGCCGAGCACGAGCGTGAATTGGCGCTAAGGGAAGAACTCATACGTCAGGAAAAATTGGAACAGTTAGCGGCACGATTCAATCGCAAGGCCAGTATGCGCGAGACCTGGCTTTCCGAGAATCAGCGTCTCGTCTCGCAGGATAATTTCGGTTTCGATCTCGCGGCGGTCGAGGCCGCGGCGAAAAAGCACGAGGCAATCGAGACCGATATATTCGCTTACGAGGAACGGGTCCAGGCCGTTATGGCTGTGTCACAGGAACTCGAGGCCGAGAGTTATCACGACATCGAGAGAATAAACGATCGCAAGGATAACGTTTTGCGCCTCTGGAATTATCTGCTCGAGCTACTGCGAGCCCGCAGATTGAGGCTCGAGCTCTCGTTACAGTTGCAACAAAACTTCCAGGAGATGCTCTACATACTCGACAGCATGGAAGAGATAAAGATGCGTCTGTTAACCGACGATTACGGAAAACATCTGATGGGTGTTGAAGATCTTTTGCAGAAACATTCCCTCGTCGAGGCGGATATCAACGTGTTGGGCGAACGCGTCAAAGCCGTCGTCCAACAGAGCCAAAAATTCATGGAACAGGGAGACGGTTATCGTCCTTGCGATCCGACGATAATCGTCGAGCGGGTCCAACAACTCGAGGATGCTTACGCCGAGTTGGTTCGTCTCGCGGTCGAGAGACGCGCCCGCCTCGAGGAGTCTCGTCAGCTCTGGCAGTTCTATTGGGACATGGCCGACGAGGAGAATTGGATAAAGGAGAAGGAACAGATCGTTTCGACCGGCGACATAGGACACGATCTCACCACCGTAAATCTTCTTCTATCGAAGCACAAAGCCCTCGAGAACGAGATACAGTCGCACGAGCCGCAACTCATGTCGGTTGCTGCCGTTGGCGATGAGCTCGTCCGCCAACGACACTTCGGCTCCGATCGTATACAGGAGAGACTCGAGGAAATTCTCGCCATGTGGAATCATCTTCTCGATCTCGCGGCTTTCCGGCGCAAACGTCTCGAGGAGGCAGTCGACTATCATCAATTGTTCGCCGACGCGGACGACATTGACATCTGGATGTTGGACACCGTGCGACTCGTCTCGTCCGAGGACGTTGGTCGTGACGAGGCCAACGTGCAGTCACTCCTGAAAAAACACAAGGACGTTACCGACGAGCTGAAAAATTACGCAACCACTATCGAACAGTTGCATCAACAGGCTTCCCAGCTCGGCGAACAGGATTCCAAATCGCCCGAAGTCCTCGAGAGGCTCGCTTCGATCGATTCCCGATACAAGGAGTTGCTCGAACTCGCAAAACTCCGAAAGCAACGTTTGCTCGATGCACTCTCCTTGTACAAGCTTTTCAGCGAGTCCGACGGTGTGGAGCAATGGATCGGTGAGAAAAATCGTATGCTCGATACCATGGTACCGGCCAAGGACATCGAGGACGTTGAGATAATGAAGCATCGTTACGACGGCTTCGAGAAGGAGATGAACGCGAACGCCTCGCGCGTCGCGGTCGTCAATCAGTTGGCACGCCAGTTGCTTCACGTCGAACATCCAAATTCCGAGGAAATCGTCTCGCGACAGAACGATCTGAATCAGAAATGGGCAGAGCTGAGGGAGAAGGCCGAGGGCAAGAGAGAAGCGTTGAACTCGGCTCACGGTGTACAAACCTTCCACATCGAGTGCCGCGAGACCGTTTCGTGGATCGAGGATAAAAAACGCATATTACAACAGACCGACAGTCTCGAGATGGATCTTACGGGTGTGATGACGCTTCAGCGTAGATTGAGCGGTATGGAGCGAGATCTTGCAGCAATTCAGGCGAAACTCGACGCCCTGGAGAAAGAGGCGCGTCTCATCGAGCAAGAACATCCCGAGGAGGCGGCTCTCATACGCGAGAGAATAACTCAGATCCACGCAATTTGGGAACAACTTACGCAGATGCTCAAGGAGAGAGACTCGAAGCTCGAGGAAGCTGGAGATTTGCATCGTTTCCTTCGCGATCTCGATCATTTCCAGGCTTGGCTAACCAAGAGCCAAACCGACGTGGCCAGCGAGGACACGCCAACCAGTCTCGCGGACGCGGAAAAACTCTTGACCCAACATCAGAACATCAAGGAGGAGATCGATAATTATACCGACGATTATCAGAAGATGATGGAGTACGGAGAACGTCTGACCGCCGAAGCTGGCGACGGTGATACGCAGTACATGTTCTTGCGTGAAAGATTGAACGCCCTTAAAATGGGTTGGGAAGAATTGCACCAGATGTGGGCGAACAGGCAGAATCTTCTCTCGAATTCTCTGAACCTTCAACTGCTCGATCGCGACGCACGGCAGGCCGAGGTATTGCTCTCCCAACAGGAGCACATACTCGCCAAGGACGAGACACCCGCGAACTTCGAGCAAGCGGAAAATTTGATAAAACGACACGAGGCCTTCATGACCACGATGGACGCGAACGACGAGAAGATCAACTCTGTTGTCCAATTTGCCGGTACTCTGGTCGACGAGGGACACTTCGCCGCGGACAAAGTTAAGAAGAAGGCCGAGAGCATAAGCGAGCGCAGAAATGCAAATCGTGAGAAGGCCAATCAACTGATGGAGAAGCTCAAGGATCAGCTGCAGCTACAAATGTTCCTGCAGGATTGCGAGGAATTGGGCGAGTGGGTGCAGGAGAAACATATCACGGCTCAGGACGAGACTTATCGAAGCGCCAAGACCGTGCACAGCAAGTGGACTCGTCATCAGGCGTTCGAGGCCGAGATCGCCAGCAACAAGGATCGCCTTCAACAGTTGCAACAAGCCGCCGACGAGCTGATCGCCCAAAAGCCCGAGCTTAGCGAGATCATAACGCCTAAGGTGCTCGAATTGGCCGATCAGTTCGAGGAATTGGAGACCACCACTCACGACAAGGGTGAACGTCTGTTCGACGCAAATCGCGAAGTACTGATACACCAGACCTGCGACGACATCGACTCGTGGATGAACGAGCTCGAGAAGCAAATCGAGAGCACCGACACCGGTTCCGATCTCGCTTCCGTAAATATTCTCATGCAGAAGCAACAGATGATCGAGACCCAGATGGCCGTGAAGGCGCGTCAAGTGACGGAACTCGACAAACAGGCCGAGCATCTTCAGCGCACCGCACCCGACGGTAAAATGGAAGAGATCACGTTTAAGAAGGAAAAGGTTGCTCAGCGTTTCGCCCAGCTGAAAGAACCGTTGGTCGATCGCCAACGCCAGCTGGAAAAGAAGAAGGAAGCCTTCCAATTTCGTCGGGACGTCGAGGACGAGAAGCTTTGGATAGCTGAGAAAATGCCACAGGCAACGAGCACCGAGTACGGCAATTCCCTTTTCAACGTTCACATGCTCAAGAAGAAGAATCAATCGTTGAGAACGGAGATCGAGAATCACGAGCCGCGTATAAATCTAGTTTGCGACAACGGGCGAAAATTGATCGACGAGGGACACGAGGCCACCGAGGAATTCACCCGTTTGATCTCGGAATTGACGGAAAAATGGCGAGAGCTCAACGACGCGATTGACGACAGAAACAAAATGTTGTTGCAGAACGAGAAGGCCCAGCAATACTTTTTCGACTCGACCGAGGCAGAGTCCTGGATGAGCGAGCAAGAATTGTACATGATGGTCGAGGATCGCGGCAAGGACGAGATCTCCGCGCAGAACCTTATGAAAAAGCACGAGTCATTGGAAAACGCGGTCGAGGATTACGCCGAGACGATACGTCAGCTTGGCGAAACGTCGCGACAGCTGATCAACGATCAACATCCACTTGCCGATCAGATCGCCGTCAAGCAGTCGCAAGTTGACAAATTGTACGCCGGTCTCAAGGATCTCGCGGGTGAGAGACGTGCCAAACTTGACGAGGCGTTGCAACTTTTCATGCTTAATCGCGAGGTCGACGATCTTGAGCAATGGATCGCCGAGAGAGAACTGGTCGCCGGCAGCCAAGAGCTCGGACAGGATTACGATCACGTTACTCTGCTCTGGGAGAGATTCAAGGAGTTCGCACGTGACACAGAGACCATCGGTAACGAGAGGGTCGCCGCGGTCAACGGGATCGCCGATTCTCTCATAGCCACGGGACACTCGGACGCTGCCACGATCGCCGAGTGGAAGGACGGTTTGAACGAGGTTTGGCAGGATCTTCTCGAATTGATCGAGACGAGGACGCAGATGCTCGCTGCCAGCCGGGAATTGCACAAATTCTTTCACGATTGCAAGGACGTGCTCGGCCGTATACTCGAGAAACAGAACGCGATGTCGGACGAGCTTGGACGCGACGCAGGCTCCGTTTCCGCGCTTCAACGCAAACACGCCAATTTCATACAGGACCTCTCGACTCTGCAAAATCAAGTGACTCAGATACAGGACGAGTCGATGAAACTTCAGGCCAGTTACGCCGGCGACAAAGCCAGCGAGATAACGAATCGCGAGGCCGAGGTCGTTGCCGCTTGGAACAATCTTCAGGCGCTTTGCGAGGGCAGAAAAGCCAAACTCGAGGACACCGGTGATCTCTTCAGATTCTTCAATATGGTTCGCACACTCATGATCTGGATGGACGACGTCGTCAGACAGATGAACACCTCGGAAAAGCCCCGCGACGTATCGGGCGTCGAACTCTTGATGAACAATCATCAGAGCCTCAAGGCTGAGATTGACACGAGAGAGGACAATTTGCTTGCTTGCATCAATCTCGGAAAAGATCTGCTCGCTAGGAATCATTACGCGAGCTCACAGATCAAAGAAAAATTGTCCGCCCTCACCGATCACAGAAATGCACTCTTGCACCGATGGGAGGAACGCTGGGAGAATCTGCAACTCAGTAAGCCTAGCTTTATACTCGTACATGTTAATTCTCGCTCGGAGCTGATTGAGCATAATTACGTCTACGCTAGAAACAATAATTGTAATATAAGTTACGTTGCGGAACAAGGAAGGCACAACTACGATACTTTTCGCAGTTAAACTCATATCTTTTATCTTTTTTTCCGCAGTATTGGAAGTTTATCAATTCGCGAGAGACGCCGCTGTAGCTGAGGCATGGCTGATTGCCCAAGAACCATATCTAATGAGTCAAGAACTTGGTGTAAGTGGCGTCCCGTTCCTCAATGATATTATTATTTATCCGGGACAAGATCTTTTTTCTTTATCATATGACTCTCTTTCTTGCAGCTCACCATAGACGAGGTTGAGAATCTCATTAAAAAGCACGAAGCATTCGAAAAATCGGCAGCTGCACAGGAGGAGAGGTTCAGTGCCTTGGAACGACTCACAACGGTAATTATAGATCGACGTTGCTCCGAAAAAAAAACTGGAAATAAGATTCGTATAATTTGTTGTTTCGCTATTTTTTTTTTTTTTTACTTCGGGACAATAGTTTTCATTGGTTGTAACGAGATTGAGGAGGTTTGTGTCAGAGGCACTATTATCATTTGGAAATGAAAATTGAAACGGGCAGCCTATATGAAAGCTCGAGTTCGTTTGAGGCGAAACGACAGACGTCTCCGTCAGTCAACAAAATCTACGAAACATTTTCGGATCTTTTCTCAAAAGCGGCCCGACCGAGTGGCTTGACATTTTCACAGCTGACTTCTGATCACTAAAGAAAATACCTACTTGAGATATTGTCTTGAAACAAAAAATAACAGGTCAATTTACCAGGGGAAACTTTAACCAAAGAAGGTCGGGAAATGCTATTCGCATGGAAACGGCTTTTTAGATTCGAATTATTTCATTCTGTGAAAAGATAACAGAAAAGTTGCGAAATTTCTCGGCCCGTGTCATTTCGTTCTTTATTAAAATGAAAAATATCTTGCAACGCGAAAAGAAGAATTCGTTCCACGCATTTAGTGGTTTTAAAGTAAATTCCCAATTTTTTGGAAATTATTAAACTATTGCCCATAGATGTGGAAAAGAAAAGCGGTTCTCGCTCAAACCTTCTCAATTATCAATGCTAAATGCTAACAGTTGAACATTGAACCTGATGGTATAATTAATCTTTGTATGTTTTGCATGGCACGTTTGCGACTTGTCCGAACAAACGCACTTTTGTTTGTGGTGATCCTCGTGTAGTCCGAAAGGTCGCTCGTTACTGACTTCAAATTGGGCATGCCGGTGCTGGATTTCAAAGAATTAATCGCTCATATACCCGAATTTATTCCCGAATCCATTACCGAGAGTCGTAAGCTCATTCCCGAGACTGATACTCGTCGCGATTATCCTCAGGCTAGCGTGGTACGACGGATCATATTTGATTGTGATCGTTTTTACAAATTGCGATGCAAACAGAGACGCGAAAAAACTTCGACCGGTTCGAAAATCCATTATCCTTATTCGCTGGACGACGGGATGAAAAAAAAAATTAATCACTACACATCGTTCTTGTGGAATTCAGATTGGCAATGTTCTTACAATTCGAGTCTCGCGTCGGACAGTCCAAGCCGCGAGCTTCAACTTAACGATCCTTTTTGCTACGACGCGAATGGTCTCGATAACGCGAAAAACGTGCGTCGTATCAATACCATAAGTGCTCGCTCGCCGCACTCTCCGCAACTCCAATTCGACAATGAAAGTTTTAAAAAATGCGAATATCACGATCGATACAATGAAACGTTAGGGAATTTGGATACGGAAAACTCTCATGAAAATTCGATGATTCGCAGCCCCGTACCGAACGAGCACGCTCTATCGCGATTCGACAAAAATCACAAATATGAAAAATTCCATTACGTTGAAGATTTTATAAGAAACGAACGCTCGCCCGAGGGTGAGATCAATCGGAGACGCGACGAGGATGAAATTTTTTTCGGCCCACGGGGCATTTTGAATCTTGAGCATTCGATAATTAACGTGAGAAGACTGAAAAATTGCATTCAAGAATTGACCAACGATCTTACGAAATGTAGCGACGATACGCATCCCGTTTCCTCGAGGACACCTCCCAGTTCCGAAACTCCTGTAGCCTACGTTCCCACCTTAGATAATTTAGATGAAAGATTCGTTGGTAGTCGGGTGAGTACAACTGCACGCGTCGTTTGTTATTCTTCTGCACGACAAAGCATGAATTCTATCAGCGTCGTAGCGAGCTTTAATTATAAACATATGCACAATCGCTGGTCATTCCACAAGTACGGTGAGAGGTCGACTTTCTTCCACCTCGATCTTTTTCCATTTCCCTTCATCCCCCCCCCCCCCTTGTTTATTTCACCGAAAAAACTACTTAGTGCAGCTACTGCAATCCCTACCACGCCCGGCTGATACGCCGGCGCAACGATTCATATCGACTACCGCAGCATTTCGAGCCAAAAACATAACCTCAAACGTAAAAATGACGGAAGACGTCGACCCGAACAACAATTGTCCTACGAAAGGCGGAGACTACTTTTAGAAAAAACGTTGGACATTTAAAAAAGAATCGACGATGGTGGAAAAGTTACTGCAATAGCCAAACATTTTAATGTAACTAGAGCAGCTCATATTTTTAGATTACTAGACTCTCTGTTAATCAAATTGCTCATAAACTTCATAATGCGCATGCTCCCACTATTTGCTACCCTTCAATAACGCCTCAAGCCACACCTCTTTGTTCGAACTCGATCTTTCACCAACACTCTCCCCAATTGGTAGAAAATCGAGGTCTCACTGTACAAATCCTTTTTTTTAACGGTTGACATACCTCTAGCCTGGTTGAAGATCGGTGTTTTTCGATTATTTTTTTTAGAAGTTAATCTTTAAAAAAAAAAACCCAAATTTTTTTTTAAATCAGAATCTATTTAACAATAAATCATTCACGTTTATGTGCATTGTTCGGGCCTCTGTCGAAATTATACGTCCCCATGGTCTGTATGATAACTGTCCTACAGGTTGAACGATCTGTTCAAGTCTGTGGGTCGAAATTTTGAATATCCAAAAAAAAAAAACTTTCTCATAGTGTTGAGCGAAAGCACTTCTTTCGGTATCAATTTTTGCGCTTTAAATGTTTATAAAAAAAATTATAAATCAACAGAATGTATCGACAGACTATAGAAAATCTCTTTTCGAAGAATTGATAAAAGCTGCATTGAAAAATATTTTTAACTGTTCAAACTATTCTGCAGACCGTCTAAAAGAATGTAAATTCGAGAAAAAACGCGTTTAAAGTTTTACTTGGGCCCGAGGTTAGCCCTTCGCGCGCGGCAACATTTGTCCTCATAACTGCGTCCCTGATTGGGATTTCGAAATTACTTTTCTTCGCTGACGCGTAGAAGTGTAGAGAATAATAATCAACAATGAAAAAGAAATAGTCGATTGAAAACGGTGGAGGAATGTAACCCCTTAAATTTCGTGTTCGCAGATTATTGTATCACATACTTTTTAAGTGCAATACTTTTAACCCAAGTTCTGGTATTCCGTATCCAGTGATTTATAGATCGAAAATATTTCAAGAAAGTAACATTTAGTGCTTCTCTTCGAATAATAGAATTATTGTGGTAACTGTCAAATAATGAATTTCGGAAAATGCGGAGAAAAACCGTTTTTAATTTGACGCGGTTTTATCTGTCATATTTTTTACACTACTCACCAAGTTTTACATGTCAACTATTGATAATAATCGAGTATTCGTAAAACGCTGTTTATTAATAACAAATTAGTTTGTACAATCTTTAAAAGTCATTGAAATTTTCTTCAATATCACAATTACGCGCGTACCTAATGAGCTTACGGAATACTACGTTGAGAGTACCATCCAAGCAAAAACGCCGAAAGATCATTGTTTTTTTCCCCTCGAAATCCATGCCAGATGTCAAAATAAAACGTGGGCTAGGGCCATGTATATTTCAACTGCATAAAACAATTTTTCAATTTTAATTAAGCTTTTGTGTTGAGAAGTAGCCATGTCTAGAATGCTGCACTTACAGAAAAAGCCGTTTCGCGACAAAAGCATTCCTCCTATGTCAATATCATTGAAATATAGAGTGGATTTTTTTTTGCATTTCTTTTACGCGACGGATACTCTTAACGCGTGCTTCTTCGCCACTTAACCGTTTTGCTATATCCGGTATTGTCTCGCGAAGCTCTCGTACACAAATTATTTTCTGGTAAGAAGGCGAGACGGAGTTGCGCCTGAGAATCAATCGTACTTTTGCAGTTCGAGTTGAAGGAATTAAAGAGGCGAGAGCAGGAACAAGAAGAAGAAGAGAGACGCAAGAAGGAAGAGGCTGCGGCTGCCGAAGCAGCGAGACAGGCGAGAGCAACACCGGTCACCAGTCCGGACGAACCACCTAGCGAACGGTAAATAGATCAAACATTCACCTTGACAAAATAAAAACATTGTAATAATCAAAATTGGGAGTCCTTAATTGGATTCATTAAATGGGGGGGGGGGGGGGTTATGATTAAAATCAATTTTCTTTAAGGGGTTACGTGGGTTTCGAAGCCAAAAACAGCATATTGTCCCTATTTTTTTTTAAATACAATATATAAATTATTTTATTCAAAATGTTAAGCACACAAAAGAGCAACATTTCAACAATATTTAAAAAAAATTTCATTCTAAAATTTGGGAAATTCAGCCGGTGGGACCTGGTTTCCGGAGACCCCTTAAAAAAATGTCCTCGTGGTGGTCAGGATAACTCATGATAGCTTTATCTGAAATTAAAAAACCATTTTTTTTCTATTAGTTGATAAATACTGCTCGTGATTGAACGAAGGATTTTAAAAAAAATTGAAAATTGAATCTTTGGCATAATTGTATGCCAAATAGTTCAATTTTTGGTACAATTTACACTACATATAGCCTTGTAAAATTAGTTGTAATCGAAAAAAACCTTCGTTCAATCACTAGTCAATGCTATTTTCAAGGAGTGTGCAAAATTTCAATAAAATCGGTGCATTCGTTTTTGAGAAATCGGGTTTTGAGAAAAATGCGTATACCTGCGTCGCTCCCGGCCGGTCTTTCCCAACGGGGGGAATTCCCAAAGGTTCTCTCTCCTAGACTTTTACTCCGATTGACTTAAAACTTTGGAAGAATATTCTAGACATATTGTACTAATAGATAATAAAATTAAAAAATTGATTCTTTTTAAATTCTCAAATCCACGTAACCCCTTAACATGCGGATTTTTTTTCAAACATACGAAAAAATCAATATTTACGCTTTTAAAAAATTCCATAACTAAAATCAATGTAATCTCGAATCGAGCAAAAAGACCTTTCTTTAAAACCTCATTTTCCGTTTGCAGAGCCGAAATCGACGGTGCAACGAGCGGAGATCGCGGAGAAGACGATTCTCATGGTAATTATCTTTACAATCGTCTCCTATTGCGGTTACGAGAAAGATTAACATTTCGTGCGAGTATCAGGGTACGATCGGGTATTGCGAAATACGAAATCCTCGCTTAATATTCTCGTGTGGGTCATGTTTATTCGAAAACTACTTCGGTATCAACTTTTGCGCTTTCAATATTTGCCAACTGTTGATGAATAGATGATCGATAGAGTTTGTTCGCGAGAAAATTTCCACTAATTCTTATACAATATTTGATGCGTATATGATTGGCATTGCTCAATCGATGTAAGTTCGGCTGTTGCTTCACATGATTGCGGCCATTATCGGTCAATGAAAAGTAGAGTCAGTAACGCAGCTGATTTGAAACTTAACAGTCGTGGTATTAACGGGTCTGCATAAGCTTGAGACCCAAAAGCAGGGTTCAATATTTTTCTCTGATGAGAGTATTGAAATGACGAGGCCAGGATTTTACGCACAATCAAAACTTAGTCTTGCCAAATTTGAATTCCTTCATTGAAAAATACTGATAAACAAAGAAGTTTAATTTAAATCATAGACCCGCCGTTGCTGGATGGCCAATCGGTGTGGGTGGTTCTAGTAACCAGGGTGATCTGAAATTAGAAATTTAAAAATGTACTTTCAGAATAATAATGAAATTTTCGTATGACCAGACAGTTTTTTAATATCTTGAAAATTATGGAAAGGGCAAGCGATAGAAAAAAAAATTCGATTTTCGACCAAAAGAAACAACTGTAATCATTTGTTATTAACAAATGGAAATACGTATTAAAAATAATCTGGTCATACGATAGATCTTATAAACTATGCTCTATCCGAATTTGAAGTGAATCGGAGGAATGGGCTTTGAAATACGACTTACACCATGACACTTCACAAAGATTGTCATAAGTCGGTCAATTTTTGGAATTTTCGCGAAATCTTTGTCGCAAATTAAAGTTAAGACCCTAGGCTATAAAACTATGCAACAATAATTGTATTTTCGAAATTACAAGCTTATGCAGACCCCTCGAATAACGACGAAGATAAGCAAAAATGTAGCTAAAGCCCCGTAATATTCTTGGAGTTTGATCAATTACGTGATCAAACTCCAAGACGTGCACACATACACATATAACATACGGTAGCGAATACGCGGTTGTTAGGAACATAAAACACACGCACACACACATATATCCCTAGAACTCGTGACTGGGGTCTGTTCGCACCCCAATTTTCATCTAAAAAATGAGGATTTCGCCTATTTCCCGTTTTTTTTAAGTCTTTGAGCCGTTACACCATCAACACCACCTTGGCGCTCGGGAAAAAAGGTATAATGTTTTTTTTTAATTTGCTGCGACTATCAAATATATAAAATAATTTTTATTTTTCACAAATACATTATAGTTTTATGAATAATGAAAAGAAAACGAATAAAAAAGATTAAAAAATGGCAGAGCTAATTTTTTATCTGCCAGGCTTCGTCTGAAAAATAATTTTTTTCTTGTAAAGAAAGGTAATAGCTAAAGTGTAGCATAAGGCAAAGATTTAAAAAAAATGGTGGAAATGACAGTCGTTTGAAAGAAAAACTCTGATTTTTACCAAAATTTTGAATTTTAAAAATTAATAAAGAATTAACACGGCATTCAATCAAAGAAATTCAATGCTACATCCTAGATGGCATTATAATAGTATAAAGAATATGTGGTTATACATTTCATCAAAACCGGTTGAGTAGTTCTCGAGATATTTTGTCCACCAGTTTGAAAAGAGGGTCCTATCAGAATCATATCATCGCCATTTTTTTAAATCTATTTTTCAAGTCCTTTTTTCATAAAACTATGATGTATTTGATAAAAATAAAAATTATTTTACATATTTAATAGTCGCGCGCAAATATATCAATTTATTTCTATACCTATTTTTCCGAGCGCCAATGTGGTGTAACCCCTTAAATGGATTTTTTGCAATGCCTGCCCCGAAAGTGCGATTTTCGATTGGTGTTTAGCGTGCGGAAAGTGGCTTATTTCTCAACGATGCTTACTTTCCCGCACTAGTGCGGGAATGCGAGACTTTCCCGCACTAGTGCGGAAAAAAATCTATTTATAGCTCACTTTACCGCATTGATTCACGAAAAAACGGTTTTTTTCACGGTTGATAGTTTTTTGTTCTACGATTTTGGACCGATCGAACAAACTTGAATATAGCGACATTCATGTGATATGAAACGTCAACTTATCACAGTTGACGTTTGAAATGTGAAAAAATAAGAATTGGTTATGGTTATTGGTTATTGGTTTTGTTGAATCTTAAGTCCCACTTTCGAGACAGTCATTGCAAAAAATAATGTATGGGACATGTGCGAAAAAAACGAATTACATCGCGCGTAAGTTGCCGAATTCGCCTCGACTTATGGTGCATTTCTCACTCGTACTCGTGTGGTTACAGCACTCGCCTTCGGCTCGTGCTGCAAATCACACTCGTATTCGTGTGAAATGCACCATAAGCCTTCGGCTCATGCGGCAACTTCACGCGCGATGGAATTCGTTGTTTCCCGCACTTGTAGCATAAATTACTATTCCACGAATTAAAATTCTAATTAAATCAGTTGTCTCGCACACCATTCTCTTCCTTATGAAAAAGGCAGAAATTCATGTAAGATGTGGTCCATTTATTCCCAAAAGACCAGTTTTATGATCAAGAAAAGAGTGAGGCGCACATAGACCCGAGTCAAGCGTTTGAAGATAAAAGAAAATGAGTGACGAGTTCTAGGGATATATATAATTAAAAAAGCGAAACGCCAGCAATCCAGTGAAATCCAGACGAGAATCGATTCTAATTGTCTCATATACATAACCAAAACTTTAACGAGAGCCTTCTTATAAACATATGTATGTTACGATACGTGGTTTCATGGTCGAGCATGACAATTGCTAACAGCACGTTTGTTTTTGCCACTCCTTACCAACCGACCACTACCAACATTTTATCCTCTTCCTCCTTCTCCTCATCGATACTCCCGTGTTTGAAAACAATCCCGAACGTAATTTCCAAAAAAAAAAAAACGCGGCACGGAATGCACAAACCGCAGTGGCACTGCGCAAGGCTTCTTCTACACGAACACCGCAATCCCAAGAAAAACCCAAGGAAGGTGAGTGTTCGGTAGAATTTACCAATGACTTTCTTTTTTAACTAAAAGAGAAAGAAGAAGGAGAAAAAACGTATACATGGTCAATCTTCTACTAATGAATTTTCATGGACAACCTCCGGACACTGCAAGCTCAAAAATGATGTCGTTCTCTTTATTTCTATCACTGTCATATTACCACACACGCAATCACTTGTTTCACCACTTTGTTCATACGCAGGTCGGCACTCTTTTAGTCCTAGAATGGCAACAATTTTATCCCACTCATATAGTTGTAATATTTAATATCTTAGTATTAGTTGTACACGTACTTCTATAATTGTTATATTCTTGCGCTCCTTGTCACGTCCGATATAACACGGAGTTTTTGCAGCGAATAACCGTAGATGAGAGGCGGTAGCGGAAAAATCTTGCGTCGATAACTCCAGGCACAATGTATTTTTTTTTCACCACTCTGTTTTTTTTCTCCCTCGTTGGCTTCTAAAATTCGACAAATTTCTTTCTTACCAGGTGTTGGGGACTCATCGCTCTCTCTCTCTCTATCTCTTCCTTTTTTCTGTTTTTCTCTCATGTGTGTTGAGTCTCATTGTCATAACGTTTCACAGGTTTCACCAAATGGTCGATTTTCCTTGGCTAGTCGTATAACTCGCTTTGTTTCGTTTCTAAAAGAAAAGTGATGAAAAAAATAGTATTCTCTGTGGCACGCTTCCCGTAGGGACGATCCTTATAGAGCACACTCGGTGTCTCTCTATCTCTGTGGTGGTTTAAGGTAAGCTGGCATGATCATTTCTCAAATTTATCGAAGCTTCTTGTGTTTGTCACAGCTTTTCGGCACGCTTCTTTCATACAGCCTTTTTTTTTAACTCGTTCATTTCCCAGCTCGTATCTTCGATTGTGAAGTAACTCTTGTGCTATCAATAATTCGGAACTGTCAATTTTTATTATACAAATCGAAACGCAATCTTAGACTCCATTCAACATTCATTTTTCGTTCAGAAAAAATACAATTTTATTTCTACTCGCAATTCAACTTTGAGAAACATCGTCGCAGAGTAACAATCGAGTTGTACACGAGAGCATGAATATTGTTTTATATTTGTGATTGGTATGGCGTAGTGCATGCACAGAAGCCCGCACGACTCTCTTCCCAACCCGGGGAAGGAACTACTCGACCCGTTACACCGACAACCCCGATATCACGAGCCTCTGTTCCTTCGACACCGACAAGTAAGTTTGATCTCTCTAAGTTCGATGCTTTTTTTTTCTTCATTCTTTGTCCCGTCCCTTTTTTCTATTGTCCGAGAGACACATCGGGGATCCTTGGACCACGAAAGTGCAAACAAAATCATTTTCTCAATGTAAGGCAGTCTTGTTGTCTAGAGCGTTGCTTTGGAGGTGATTTTAAGAATGGAATAAATCTTAAATTGGTCCAGTTTTCTTTCTGAATTTTTTGCACATATTTATTGATCTTTCAAAAATATGTATACATTTTTTTTTAAATATGTACTTTTGTACGTGTATCCACAATGGTACGCGGAAAACGTCTCCAATTGGCAACCAGTGTTGTGGACGTTGTATGAATGTGAAAAAAAAACACCAAACAGATTCTTAATCTGTATAAGTGTGTGATGTCTGTCACCAGATGCAGGAAAAAAAAATTTACTAAATGGCAGCATGCTAAACTTTGATTATTAATGTTTCCTATTTTTCTGACCATTCTACGAGTTACATATAACATTTTTATTTTATCGGCTCAATTCTGCTACCGACATTGAAAAATAGTCTACCTGAAGCTTTCTGCCGAATCTGAGCTCAATCGGCCAATTAGTTATCGCGATATTGCCGATTTGAAAAACATAGTTTCAAGAAAAACGCGTTTAAAGTTTGCTGCATCTCGACCGCGCTCCTCGAGCGTACTTATAATTTCTAGAACTCGGCCAACTTTATGAGTATCATTAACCCTTCGTGGTCACACTTCCAAATTCAATCGGGGTGGTCACACTTGGGTCGATTCTACCCAGTCAATTTTCAAAAAAGTATTGTGACCAAACTTATTCGTCCGAAGTGGTTTAAAAAATTATGAAACATGATTTGAACTTTCTAAATGATGTACGAAAAATTTATTTATAAGAAATAAAATGGCGACATGTTAAAAAAAAATTCATAAAGAGGTGAAAACGCAAAAAATACACTTTTTCGCTTAAAAAATCATAGTTCCGTGAAATTTCAACATTTTTACCTAAAATTTGGACGTGATACTCCTTAGATATGTTACTTTTAGGAAAAAATAGTAGCATAATGCGCGTTCCAAAAAAGGTATTTATTTCGACATGTGAAGAGGATAAATTTTATGGTATGAGGATACTTCAAATTTCAGGTAAGAGGGTAAATACAGTCCCATTCGAAGTCGGGAACTATTATATATTTACGCCATAAATTGATCGACGGGTCGATTCTACCCAGGGTGACCACGAAGGGTTAAACGGTTTTCGGAGACGTATTCAGAAAGGTCTTTAGAATAATAAAATGAAATAAATTTTTATTTTTTCCAACTTCTAGACAACAATACTGCCTTAAATCATCGATTTAATTAATATATGCTTTTGATCCGAGTACAAGAAGACTTATTTTCAAAAATCCTCACTCGCTCATTCTTATTTTCAATTGATTGGAACTTTTTTCCGTCGTAATGATACAAAACAATGAATGGGGAGATTAGGAAAATCGCGGAAAAAACAAAAGTGGAAAAATGTACGGTGAAAGGTCCTTGGTCACGATCCGCGTGAGTTGAAGAAAAGAATGAAGATATTTCAAGGCTCGTAGTAATCACGTATTTGTTATTAAATCGGTACTGAAGTATCGTTTGGTGCTTTCGAGCGAAACCTCAGGCTCATGCTTTATCTCGATCGGTCCCATTGGGCACACGTTGCCATGCTTATCGGCGAATTTCGAGGCCTCGATAACGCGCAACACCTCGTCGACGGATCGCGGTATCGCTGCGTCGTTTATCGTCACGTGACGCAGAATCGACTTGTCGTCGATAACGAACAAGCCGCGATAACAAATTCCCATTGACGAATCGTAGACACCGTACAATTTTGATATTTCGTGAAGTTTGTCGGACAACATTGGGATTCGCATCTCACCCAGGCCACCTTGCTTTCGCGGTGTTGTCGACCATGCCAGATGGGCGTATTGCGAATCCGTCGACACAGCCACCACTTTACAATCTTCAATAGAATTAACAAAATAAAATGTACACTTTCCGATTGAGTATCAAAAGGATTCACGACTCTCGTATGTTGATTATCTTGAAGAATTTGCTTACTCAGAGCCTCGAATTCGTCGATACGATCGCTGAACTTCAACAGTTCCGTTGGACAAACGATCGCGAAGTCGTAAGGATAGAAGATAAAAACGAGATAATTTCCCCGATAATCGTCCAGTGAAAGATCCACTATTTTAGAATCCTTTATCGCGACACCAGACCAGCGTGGAGCAGGCCGCATTACTTCGAGGATCGGGCCTGTCAATTCGCTCCCTCGTGTAATCACGTTATTCAATTTCGTCGACGAACGTTGACTGTCGTATTCGCAGCAAATTTCCTTTCTCTTCGACATAGCGAAATATTGGTTCAATATTCGCTCGAATTTTTACACACTTTACGTGGGTTTTTTTAAATGTCAATTGTGACTGATAATTTAAATAATTCGTCAAAGTCAAACGAGGCCACGGGTTTTAATGTTTCGAAAATAAAGGAAGCTCGACTAAAATAGATACTCAATTTTTTTAGTTTCCTAGGAATAGTCGTGAAATATCTTCATTTTTCATTCGAACAATTTCCCTCGCCTCTACCCCGCAGTATCTCGTAGCTCTTGAATTTGTAGCTCTCAACGGTAGAATCGATGCATGAGCATGTTTAGAAAAACAAAACAAAAACTGCTGCCAAATGCACTCGAGCGTACGCGCTGCGTTCTTGTTATTATCAGACGAAAAAGAAAAACACAATTTCTGGGACTCCCAATGGACAAAAGATACAAATAGGATAGAGGTAACATTTGTGCAACTGATTTTTATATATAAAACGAAAAAAAAAAACGTGTGTTGTGTACGATCATAAGCTCCAAGAGGCGGAAGCGGCTCGGAATCCGGTACGTTAAGGCGTAAGGAACGCAGTCGCAGCAAATCCCCGTTCCGGAGCTTCCATTGGAAAAAATCGGCCAAGTCACCGAGCTTAGATCGTAGCGGTGTGAGCGATGATGAGCGTAGTTTCCGTGGTAAGTTAAAGAAAAATAAAAAGCCAAACCGCGTACATCCAAAGAATCGACGCTCTAATAAAAATACGCTCAGGGTTGGACGTTCAGATGTCTGAATTTCTTGCCCCTCCAATTGCAGGTACGCCATCAACGGAATGAGAAGAAAATTCTTCAGCACAGGAAAAATTTATGGTGTCTTATTTTTTTACATGTTTTTTTTAGCCACACAATTATTAGCGACGTAAACATAGAATAGTCAGTGTTGATTGCAATAATACCTTCGACAAGCTTGTTTACCAATGTCTCCACAGGAAATGAGAAAACATCCAGCGAAGCAGTTCGGGAGCAATCCACACATTTAATTGCTATATTTGTAGAACCGTAGATGTGCCAGACACGAAATTGCGTATGCGGTGTGCTAATGTCTGCCGCGAAAAATCATTCGCAGAGCAAAGAAGTCCGAGCGACGACGAATTCGAGGGCACTCTTGTGCGCAAACATGTCTGGGAGACCATGAGCAAGAGGGCATCGAACAGATCATGGGACAAGATTTACATGGTCGTTAGAGGACAAAACTTGATCGCCTACAAGGATCAAAAGTCTTACAAGTCGACACCGGATCAACCGTACAAGGGTGAAGCTTCGCTGGATCTCAGAGGCGCCACGATTATTGTAGCCAGCGATTATACCAAGAAGAAACACGTCTTCCGTGTCAAGTAAGTTGAACATTTTTGTCAAATCTATTCATTGGCGTAGCCAGTATTTTTTTCTGCGGCGAGAGGGGGAGAGGCGTCTAGGAGGGGGCCTGGCAAAAACTGGTTTTGATTACAATCATCTTTCTTTTTTCAAATAAAATTTACATAATAGTCGATAATCACGCTACACACATAAAATATGAAACTTGCTTCAATCACACGTTCATGTTAACATTAATATCAAACTCTTGCAATACCTTAAAATAAAATCAACTATTCTTTCATAATTCTTTAATCCATTGACCAGTCTTTCGAATTCACTTTTAGTAGGCACTCATCTAAATAAGACTTCTATTTTTTTTCTGCAAATCTGCCCAACACTTTTTCAGTTAGAATTTTCTTCTTAACAATGTCATTCTCTATGTCCAGCAATGACATATGAGAGAATCGTTCCTGAAGCACTGTGCTTCAAAGCCACATTTTTAGCCGCCTCATGGCAGGAAAATTCTCTCACAGCCGACGAAGCTCATTAGGAATACAATTGCTGCTTGGAAAAGTTCATATAAGATCGGGCAGTACTCCTTTTTAATGTGCTTTCTTAAATTTTCTAAAAGGTTCTAAGGCAGACGTATCAATTATTAGAAATATTCTATAATTATTGATGAAAATTTCCGTTCTTCTTATAAAATCGGCGTTTTCGATTTACAATGATATTATTTCCTACTTGGTACTAAATGTTGATCTTCATTATTTTTCTGGTTGTGTATCGGCCGGCAAATTCACTGTATTGCTTTTGCCCACAGTCGACTTAATTGTGAAAATTAATCTAGCGTTAAGTCGAAATAAAAATATATCAAAGACAAATCATGTATTCCGTTAGACTTATTTTATTCAGAAAAATTGATTTTTAGAGAAATTTAGTTTTTGGGACATCTTCACGGGGTGATTTCTGCCAAGAAATTTCATACGGTGAATTAAACGCCGCCCACTTTAAATCATGAATAATATCCATTAACACAGAAGATTCAATAGAACATCATTAATCGTTGAATTATCAATTGAATTATGTTCTCTTTCTCAAGTCATTAATTACGTATTTTCTCCGCAAAGGTCGCAAGGCGGAGCGGATTTCTTGTTCCAGGCGAAGGACGACGCCGAGATGCACGAATGGGTCAGAGCACTGAATCAAGCGGCCCAAGGAACATCGGGGGCCGGTTCATCGAGGGCGCATACTCTGCCCGCACCAACGCAAGCCGAGACGAAACGACGCAGTTTCTTCACACTCAAGAAAAAGTGAGCCTCTTTTAATCTGCTCCGCGCTATTTTTATTTTCTTGTTTTGACGAATGAAACATTTGCGAGACGATGGTCGCAGAGATTATCAAGGATGCGAGTTTATTATTATTTTTTTTTAATTCGCGAGTTTTTTCCACCCGCCACATTCTCATTCTCATTACCTCGAAATCTTCCATCGATATATATATAAATTATATTCTTCATCGTATTCACGGGTGTTGGGGATTCTTGGTCCGTATGCAGACGCGATCGAGATTCGATTCGATAAGAGATTTTGCCTACAATCTGAAAAAAAACGTGGCTAAAAGAAAAACCGCGTTTAAGCTAATCCGTTGAAAATGAATATTGATTGAAAATGACGATAATTATCAAAATGTGCTCGTAGAATAATTCATGCGAAAATCTCTTCGTTTCAAGAAACACATTTGCAAAGCTATTCGAATTGTTTGCTTCAAACGCATTTGTTACAGCTTTTATTTCTACGATCTAAAAAAATAACTTGCAAATAACTTTTGAACAAATTTTTCATCGAATCGGAATTCCTCGACTGTACTGTGAAGTCTTGAGTGTCCACTAAATGTTACCCTTCGCACTGATGAGTCATTTCACACTGTCTCGATTGTCCGCGTCATATAACATTCGCGATATCGCGAACGATTGTGCATCATTGAAGAAGAAAAAAAAAACTCATTTCTCACTAATTTCTTTTCTTTCTCATGCCATAAATGACGCAAAAAAAAAAAACAACACCAAAGCCGCAGCCTCGCATTCGATCATACTGCATTTGTCATATATATATTTTTAGAAAAGCCAAAAAGTAGAAAGCGCAATACCCAATGATCGTAAGAAAAAAATCAGTACACAATTGGAACAACATTTAGATGCGGTGAGTCGGTGAGAGTCTATCTAGCTCGTTAACGTCGTAATAAATATGCACGATATTCAATGATATAATTCGTCCCAATTGGTTACGAATCCTTGTTCTTTAATATATTTCTTTTTTATATTTTGGTTTATTTTTATACATACATATATATATATATATGTGTGTGTATTTCTTTCTCTCCGTGGACACAAATTTGTTCGATTAGTTATGATTTATTGAGGATACGGGAGGAATGTTTTTCCAATTGTGAATGCGGAATGATGTATGACGTGAAAAAAAGGAAAAAATAGAATATCTTTTGTCGTCCGTGAGAGGATGTGACGAGTGAGGCGATACGTGTCTTTAAATATTCGTCGCTGATTCATCCATTGTTTTTTCTTTTTTCTTTTTCAACTTTTTCATATATCATGCGGACGCGTATTTTCTATTTTTACTTTTTGGAAATTTCATACAGTCACAGCGGCGATGCAATCCCAGATAACAAAAATTTGTCTTTCGTTTTGGCTGTAATTTTTTTTTGTTGTCAAGTTTAGTTCTCTCTTTCTCGTCCATTCGTTCGTAAAATTGTTGCGTAGTTGTGTTGATAATTATTGTTGTATCGTTGTGCTTAGCTCATAATACGCATACATATTTATATATTGCGAACGCTTCTTCTCTTTGTCTCCCCTCTACTCAATCATGCGATTATTTATTCGTCGTGCTTATCACCCTCGACACATACACATTCATGATACGCCGAAACTCCACCACCCATTTCGTACCACGTACACTATCGGCGAAAAGTATTTGCGATCGGGACGAAAAGTTTCTGATCGTGGACATGAAAATGCGCAAAGAAATGTCCGAAGTAGTAGTTGAAAAGTAAGAAAACAAGATGCGTTATACCTTTTTTTCTTATTCTCCGCTACTATATATATTTTTTTTACTCACTAGGTGACCTTGATTGCAATTGAAAAAGGCGAAGACGGTTTTTCAAAATTTTCACCGGTAGTGTACACTTCGCATGTTAACAAAATTTCACAATGTTCACGATGTATTTCGATGGTTTTCTCTTTCTGTTGAGAGCGAGCTCACTACGTTTCTTTATTATTCGCGTAAAAACGAGTTATACAGTCTGGACGATAAGTACGGTACTTGCAACTCGAACGTTTTCTCGTTCCCTCGGAGATTGAATGGAAGGACCCACGGTATAATCGTCTTGAGATAAATAGAGAATCGTAGAAAATGGCTTCTACAGCTTTTTCCTAGACGGAATGCATTATTTGGTTTTTTTCTTTCTTCTCTTCGGTTTAGTACACGTAGATTTATTAGACCGGAGAAAGGATAAATAACGCGTTTCGTTATGCAAAGTTACGAGATCTCAAGATTTTTTTTGATAGAGTTTGTTTTTGTGGTCATTGCTGCCAGTGCATTCTGAAGGGGGCGCAAGGCTTCATGCTGCTTTTGAACTAGCCGGAGAAAATAGATCCTCAAGGACATGCCAAAACAGGATTTTTTGGAAATACGTCCCGGATCTACGCGTCAAATATTTCATTCAAATATGAACATTCAATTTCGTTAAAATAAAGACAGGTCAAAAGAAAAATACGTGACCGATACTGGGAGGCACAAAAGATAGAATATTCTTATTATACAAAAGAAAACATTTCATGGCTTTTTTATTCGGCAAAGCTATATTCGTAGATCGCTTAGCAGTTTTGGAGCCTGAAGCTGTGCGGCCTCAAATTTCAATTGATCACGCGGCACCGAGACTGTTGTTCATAGATTCAGCAAGAAACGTTCAAAATTCTATCACGTTTTATCTTTCTCGTTGCGCAGTTAAACCGGAGCCGTGGAGTTTCGCCGGAAGAGAAACGCGTCGACGAGGGCCGGATCAGCGTCCAACAAGAAAAATTCACAGGAACGAAAGACCGAGAAAGAGAAATGGAAAGGGGGTGGTGGAGAAATTTATTTCGTCGCTCTACACGGTTAAAGCAACGCTAATAAAACAAAGTGGAAAATAAAAAAAAAGAAACGAGACGATTCAGGCCCACAGAGAGCCTCGAATTGTATTCGAGAGCCAGATTGACCAAGTCTTTCGTATATTCTCGAGATGATAATGACACCCGAGAACGGCTACGTTGCTGTACCGGAGGTGTTATTGCGAGTGAACGTGTGCGAGAGTCTTATGACTGGCTTCGTGCGTCTGACTGTATGTGTGTGTGTGAGTCTGTACTATCGACGCGCAACGATACACGAAAAAGGAGAAGAAGAAAAACGAGCGAGTGAGAGAGAAAGAGAGCGAGAGAGTGGGAAAGGAAAGGGAACGAACAGAGAGTAATGAAAGATACGGAGGTGGTCTCTCGGAAGTCCGCACGCAATTTGGCTTCTCGGTGTATTTCGGAACATCAGCAATATCGCTAAGATAGAAGAAGCAGTAACATTCAAACGTCCCAGGTTAGCGCGACCAAAAAACATATTTTCGAAAAAAAAATAATCGAAAAATGAAATTCTTTGAGTACGAACTCTCTTGTTGACTACGCCCCGCTTTGTCTGCCTCGGGAGAAGTTAAAACGAACGACGAAATAAACCAAACAAAGAAGATAACGTACGGAGCGTACATAGAATCGAACGAATACACTTAAACGACGAACTTGTACGGCCCCCGTGAACCACATGGGTGCAAACTTGTTTTTTCTTGTTTTTTTTTAATTTTTTATTCGTATTTGTTTTCGAACATCGGTGACACGTGTACGATCGCAGCGGTATCGAACACAAGACGACCTACCCGAGGAATATTATCGATTATACGAATCTTTTGTTCGAGCTCGCCGAACTTCACCGTAATCGTGATAATTGTGAGGAGGCCAAGCGTTATAATTATTGTTAAATTTTCGATTACCGGTTTAAATTATACAAAACTGATTGTTTCAATAGTCCTCATTTTCGAAATTCTGATGATTCGGAGTCTTGGCGTTTTGAGATAACTTTACTTTGGTTAATTTCCAACGCATTGTCGAATTTACGCACGATTTCGCAGCAATGAAAAGAAGACAGTCCGCTAGGCTCGAGATGAAATTTGGTGTAACTTGAAAAATAACGGGACGAACGAACCTGTACGAAATTTGGCCATTTTGATGGACCAGGCCCGAAAATTCGAGCGAGGGCAAGTTTATCGGATCTTTTATTTCCTCTGCTTGTACAATTTTCTTGTTTCCCATGCAACACTTGCTGTACGCGTGGAAAGATTATTTCTTTCCTTTTTTTTCTTCTGTTGGACGAGGCAACACGCACAATTCGAGAGGACACTGTGTACGAGTTAGCGAGAAACGATGGTATTTTTATTTGATCTTTTTTCCGCTGTTTTACTGTTTTAGACTATTAATTATTTTCTCCAAATCTCTTAGTCCCTCTTCGCTCTAGCAAACAAGGCCCGTTTGCGTTTGAATAACTGCCATTTATTTTAAGGAGAGCGCTCACCTGGGATGTCTTATATTTAAAATAGCTTTTAACAAATGTTAGATGCAATGCCCCCCCAAGGGAAAAGAGTCTTAATGCAGCAAAGGAATGAGAGAAAATATATATCCTGAAATCGAACGAATAAAAAAAAAATTATAACGAATGCTGTAATAACAAATTAGGAGACGAAAAAACGAAAGCACACCACGAGTTTCCTTCTGTACACAATACCAGCGTGTACGGAAAGCGAGAGGAAAATGAAAACGACTCATTTTACGAAACGAAAAGCGAAATATATAATTGGATTCTTTCGACCTCGTATCGACGCGTTTTTTTGTTTGTTTGTTGTTTCTTTGTTTCTTACATACGTTCGTCGTAGTGTTCGCGCGAGATGTTTTCTTAACTGTTATTTTTCATCGATATTTATCGAACGCAATCCTGTTCCCTTAGGATATAAGAGACTAAGAAATAAAAAAATAAAAACAAGATTTAATATTCGCGCAAGCAAGAAACAAGAAAAGACTCGGTCAAAACTCGGAATTTTACGATTTTGCACCATAGCTTTTTACGATTTCGTTTTTATCTTACTTTAAAAAAAATTATTTTCATTTACGAACGCTGCCGCTTCTGAGTATTCCCTCAATTTATATCTACGAATATAATATATATTACATATATATACATATATATATATATAAATTTCGAGCGAATGCGACTTAAACCACGATGTGAAAAATTCGGAAGATAAAATAATCAGGCTAGTGTACGGGAGAGGGATGACATGCGACGTTTTTTTTTTTTATGTAAATCTCTCCTAACTCCTCCTTCCCTCCCCCGAATCAACACCCCGCAAAGCGGGGCTTAGCGCACGAGAGGGACTTGTACATACGAATGCACGAGATGCCCGCATGACGATGCACCGGATACAGAAAAATGCTGCACCCGCGAATTTACGATATAGCGAGAAAAAAAAATTGCACACGATTATCCTCTCCCGTAATGTCCGAGTCGCACGGATGAGAAATTGAAAAATCACAAAAACAAGAAAAAAATATTGACGTCGCTCTGCGTTTTTCATTTCAAATATATATATATATAACAAGAAAGAATAAAATAAGTTATGAGAGATGAGAGAGTAGAGGAAGAAGAAAAAAAAGTTATATATAATATATCATTGTAAAACCGATCTCTTTTCGTCTTGAAACGGCCTTCCTCGCAAAAATCCGCACACCCAAAAATCCGCAGATGTTTCTACGATACCTCCTACAATTAAGTGCTTAAAAACGTGTGACTGCGAACGAAAGAACCCGCGTGAATGATATGATAATTTACACGATTGTTTCTTGGACGTTGTATCTCGCTCTTTCTCTCTTTCTCTTCCTCTCTCTCTCTATCTATCTCTGCTTTTTTTTTTATCCTGGAGCAATAGCTCCATCGACGCAAGCTTTCAATGTCGCTAATTTAGACATTTCGATTGATGTGTCGAGTGCAAAAGGGCTGATTTAACGAAGAAAGAGATAACTCGACCAAAAATTTATCGAGATTGACGGATCGTTGTTAATTTATAAGTTTATACGCAGCGCACACACACATACATTCGTACACACGGACAGACACACCCTCCGGAGTTCTTCACTTTTTGGCTTTTCTCGCGTAAAGTTTAGCGACGAAAATTGAAGAGCTTGATGAGCATCGAACGATTTGCCGATCAAATGTTAAACGACACTAATCTTTCTTAGACGTAAATACGTCCAAGAATAAATTCAAGCCCGAAATTTCGAACTTGAATTTTACGTAAGTTGCGCTACACCGCTTTCGAGAAAGAAGATAACATTTAGATACTTTTACACAAGGTCTTGCGAGGAATCGCGAATTGCGTTAGAAATTCATGATGAAAGAGCGCAATATTTCAAAAAGAGATGTCTCAACTGCGACCATATCTACAATTTTCCATGAAAAACTAATGAATTGCTTAGATTTCTTATTATTATTTTTTTTTCTCGAAAATAATGCAGTGGATCTTATTGAAACTTCGAAGTCGAGCGGTTCATGCGACGGATCTGCGTCTAAAAACGTCAGCGTCCTTTAACATTCAACGTTGAAACGCTGGACTTTCCTTAAAATATTCTACATGTCGATTGTATGGAAAATTCGTTGTTGCTTGTGTTTCCAAATTTTTTTTGCAAATCTAAATTTTGAAAAGAATTAAAAAAAACACGACGGCAGTGTATCAGAGTTTATTGTTGAAAAAATGAAAATAAAAAATAAGTAGCACCGACATTTCGATGTTATACGAATTCTGATGAAATTTCAAAAGCTCGTAAACATTTCCAAATAAATTTCAAAATATATTTTTATTGCGCATATGTGCCGCCATATTAAGCGCAAAGTTCTGCGAATAAAAGGAAATATTTGAAGCTAAACCGCGACTGTATGTGATACGGAAAAAAGCCATGGAATTTGTTTTTTATATCCTATTGCTACGCTATACAGTCATGCTCGGAATTTATTAATGAAGCATTGTTATAATTTTAAAAAAAAATCTTCGTCTCCATAATAACGATAGAGATTCTTCCGTCGTCAATACCATACATTGCAAACGTAACAAATTTACAACAGTCCCTCGATTACGTTACATTTGGAAAACGCTTATCAATAAACACTAGCAAAAGTAGGTAAGATCATGACAGTGGCTATATCGATGGTAAAAAGAAAAAGCACAAATATGTCCTTTGTCTCTGTGTGGGTGGGCGCGCGCGAGTGAGTGTACGTGAAGGTGTGTGTCTGTGTGTGTGTGTGCGTGTACATTGTCTCTATACATATATACATACAGAATATATATTTAAGTTTGAAAATTTTGCAATCTATTAGAAATGACTGTAGTGGATTTAATCCTGCTGCTTGCAAACAGCGTCGTATTGTACCAACGTACACTAAGTCATTAAACTATTTCGTCGTCGGCCGAAAAAATCGTTTCTTCGTTTTCTTTTGTTAATACGGAAAAACAAAGTTTTTTCTCAGCTAAAACGAGCAAGATAGCACCGGTGGTAGCTTTGTCCTGCATCGACGAAGTTCCAGCTGGTAGTCCATAAAAGCTACGTATGAGTGTGTGTATCATGAGGCTAAGAGTAGCTAAGGCTTAAATGACTCTGACGATGGGGGCGAGCAACGGGGTCCCCTGTTCGAGCTATCAGGAAATGGAACCCATTATCTAATATACTTTTATTATTATATCTAGGGGTCGTCATTAAAAGCGCTTAGTCATACTATCCTCACGGCTTTATCTTTCAAGTCGCTTTTTTCTGTTTAATTTCGGTACTTCGCGGCAATTATCCCTTGATCGAATTTTTTGTTTGGCGAGACTCGCCCGAGTGCGCCGACTGTGAATCAGCGAGACAAGTGTCTCCGTAAAAAAAAATATATAGAAACGCTGGCCGAAGAGAGTAACGAGAGAAAGCAATTTGACAGGAGCTTTTTCTTTTCTACACAGTCGCGAGTTTAGTATTATTCAAGTTGAGCAATTGGCTGCGAGGCTAGCAGCTTTTCGTTTCTTTGTAGAACGATGATAACAGACGATGGGCGAGACTTCCGGTTAGTAATCCGAGACGTAGCAAAAGGAAGCGACAGAATATTGATCAAACTTTATCGATCTAGTACCGGAAATGGTTATAATGTGATGTTTTGTATGGACAGCGACTAGAGCATACACGAACATTTTGACGATAACGTTACGATGAATTTATGGAGAAAGAATTCCCGTTAAAAAACTGAAGACTAGAATGGCAGAGTGTACGCTTTATTGTAATATTCGTCCAAGCCGTGTATTCCGTTGTTGCAAGAGTTTCCGGCGCAAGTAACAAGATCCGTGATTGGCGTAAATTCATCGCGTACCGAATCTGTGCTCGGCCCGAGCGACCAATGAAAAGCGAAGCGTCAATCGGCGCGCGCATAGCAGGAAGCAAACACTGGCGCGGGGGGGGGGGGCTCGAGAAAAAATCAGCACACACTCCGCATTGACGCTCTCAGTAATGAGCGGTCGGTCATGCGCAATGGATGCGTTTTTATTTTGACGAGAGACGAACGACAGAGCAGCCTCTCATTGTATCCGTTGCGTCGCGAAGCGCAATCGTTGCGCAGCTTCTTTCGTCCCACTTGGCTCCCGTTTAGTGCGTAACATTGCTGAGCTATATAACACCCACAAGCGTACACACATGTATAGATAATTTTGACGGCGTGACTGGTGGAAAATAGGATGCTCACCGTCCTCATCCGTCCGTAGGCTTTCCCCCGGTGAATCGAAATTCGTGTAGTTTAATTTTTGTTTGTGCGCGGCGTCTCGTGCGTGCATGCGCGCTCGCGTGTGTATGTTTTGTGGACAGCGCGCTAGCCTGGAGTTTGGACAAGATGGCCGCCCGGCTGACATCGGGCTTCTATCACTTGGCTCTTATTTTGATTATATTACAACTCGTGAATTGCAATTATGGCGCGGAATACGGTAACAGAGCTAGAAGATTGCACATTAATGAGGACAAGAGCAATTCCGGGCTCGGTAGAACGTACGTCATCAATAACAGCGAATTATCCGATGACGGCGATGATCGCGACGAGGAGGAAACGTCATTTGTGAGAAAGCGAAGGGAAGCAGTTGCGGAATTCCCGGACAACAATCCAAACATCACGACCAAGGTGAGTGACTGGAAATCTTGGGAAAAACGTTTTTTTTTTTCTAAAAATACTCAACCAGTTCGTTATTGATCGAAGTATTTGTCGCGAAAAAATAATATCGATAATTGCAACTGTCATCGAAGAACGTCGAAAAAAAAACTATACAATTCGACGTTTATCGCCCAATGTACCGTGCCAAAAATTGTTGCATTGTGCGCAACGTGAGTATGCACTTTTGCAAACGGAGCACGTGAATTCTTTGGCCGAAATTACGTCCGGTCATTTTTTCTTTTTTTTTTTGCGTTCGTTTATTGTCCCACAGAAGAAAGAAAAAAAAAACTTTACCACAGCCCACGTCTTTCATCGTTGCGAAACAATATTCTTTGTGCCTCGAAAATCTTTGTCTGTGTTTTTGCAAGTGCGTCACTGTCGTTTGCAATCTCGATTATTTGTTTTGGCGCATTCAGGGTGAACGAAAGCTTGCAGTAAACAAAGTCGTTGCAACTAAATGATAAAATGTCCTCGTCACGCGCTCTTATCTCCTGGTGATGCATCGTGCGCATTTTCATTGTTTTTTTTTGTTTTCCCAAGACAAACATCAATTACGTTAATGGCATGGCGAGCGGCCTTGGATTTCTGTCTTCCCTGAAATCTAGCTACACACCTCTGGTCTAGTTCAATAATCAGGAAGCTATGGGCAATCCATTTTTTTTGTTGTACCTCATCCGTAGCTCATCAGATTCGCCATCCATTAATCTTTTGCTATCCTGATAAAACTTCCAGGCTGTTTTGGCTTTTTGGCTATATGTTTTCGATAGTTGGATAGAGAGCTACCTGTTGGAGGATGATATTGAAGTTTGCATCGTTGGAACACAATGAAAACTCTTGTCGTCTTTAATTTTTTTATTTTCAGTTATACTGTAAAGATATTCATCCCAATTTGTGTTGTAGATATTTAATGAGGATCCTGAAAAGTGTTGGATTGATTTTTGTAGCCCAAATCTGCCAAAAAAATACTTTGTCAAACCATAAAAATTTATTTTTGTTGCGTTCCGACGATGCAACCTTCCATGTAGTGTTGGAGGAATGATGGATGGCAATTGCTACGTAATTGTCAGACTCGTCTATAATCTGCAATTTTTCAAGCCTGTTTCAGAAGTGGCGATTGCCTGCTGTGAATGCTATGAAAGTGGTTCCTGGTACAGGCAAATTTATATTACTTTTTATTCAAAGTCGGGGGAAAAAAATGAAATTTACTTCCGGTCTCTGTATTGCCTCCTTTATTTTTTCGATTTATTCAACATTCTGAATAGTTGAGCAACAATAATCTCAGTTATTCGATCTGGACATGACAATCGGAACATGCGATTAATAGCTGGGAGGAGAGAGAGAGACGAGTTTCCTTTGTATATTTTTTTTCTGCACTATTATCGAGGCGAATTATTCACCGCATTGTTGCATAGAGGAAATCTGTAATGAATCGGAGGCAACTCTTGCATCTGTACAAGCAAATTACAAATTGTTCGCTCGCCATTTCCAACTGATTGGCTGCTATTTTATCACGCAATTGAAGTTTGCATCTTTGGAATACAATGAAAGTTAATTTTTCTCAGCTGCTTTGATTTATTTTGTGCAGATTTTGGCTACAAAAACGGCTCGATCGTTTTTTTTTAAATACTTATCTAGAGAAGTGAAATATTTATCTGAAAAATCGGATTTTGTATAATAATAAGAATGAGGAAATGAAAATATACAAAAGAATTTTTGTTGCGCTCCAACATTGCAAACTTCGATATAATTTTAAACATTTTAATACGATTTTTCAAGAAACAAATATTCAGTAATCTTTTAATAAATTTTACCTCTCTTCAAAATAGTTGGCACTTTTTATTGTTTTTTATTTACTCGTCTTTATCATTCTTTTTTCTCTGCCTCGTCTTTATCATTCTCTTTTCTCTGCTTATGTTTCTCTTTTGTTCGTTGGTATAGACAAATACTCAGTGAGGCGAGATAAGGTTTCAACCGGTCTCGCAGAGTCTTCAAACTCTTTTATTAGTCATAGACATTGCTCTTTATTCACTCCCAATGGACATTACACATCCGCTTGAACACGCACATAAAGCGTCTGAATGTTAGTGGGTGTGCTCCACCAGTATCAGTTAACGACCAAGAAATGAGATATGCCTTTAAAAGTCGAGCAAAAAATTGTTGCCTATCACTTATCATTTTTCGCGATAAATACAACCACCAGCAAAAGTGTCTTTCATTTCGCGATAATAATAATCGTCACTGATTATTTGAGGAAAAGAAGAATGACCGTCTATCATTTTTTTTTCTTTCTCCCAAAGCTTAACAAGTTGTGGCCTTAGTTTGCTTTTTTTTTTTGCGTTATTCAAACCGCAATATCTGTAAAAATTGAGTGAGGAATATTCATCTTGAAGAATTATGCGCGACCGTGAGCGCAACAATTGGAGTTGCTAATATGAAAAAAAAAAAATGACATTGAAGTTTGTATCGTTTTATTTCTCTTATCTTTATTGTTATTTAAAACCTTTTTTTTCGCAGGTCAAGATCGTAAATCTCTAATAAGGATATGTAAAAACGTTGAAGTGATTTTCATGATCCTAGTTGACAGAAAAAAATAAAATTGATTTCCGTTGCATTTCAACCATGCAAGTTTCAAGGTCAGAAATTAAAATGGTATTGAACTTTGCATCGTTGCGATGCAAAGAAAAGATTTGTTTTCCTGTTGCCCAATTTCTTTTGGCACATTTAGGCTACAAAAATCACGGAAACATTTTCGAAGATCCTTATTAGGGTTCCATAAGACAAACCCGAAAAAAAAAATGTTTAGATAGTAATAAAAATAAAGAGATGAAAAAATAAAGAAGAATTTTCGTTGCGTTCCAACGATGCGAACTTCGACAGCATAAAAAAATTCTTCTAGACAAGAAGATATTTGCATGAAGTTCATTTTCTTTTACAAATTATGCACTCGTTCCTTTACTTCGGTACTGATTGTCACGCATTTTATACAATTCACGGATGTATAATGGAATAATGAAATGAAAAAAAAAAGAATATTCCGAACGGCTATACTTGAGATTGGAATGACACAGGTCCCTTGGAACAACTTTGAAGAGAGCTCCTCTCTTTGTGCTCTGTAATATAGTGTGAATGTGTGTACGTATATACGTACGCAATGTATACTTGTATTCAAGCCTCTGTGTCAATGCAGATTGATCGTTTTCTCTCTTTCTTCCTCCCTCCCTCTCTTTCTCGCTCGCGCGAGAACGTTCTTCTCTGTATCACTGCAACTCTCGAACATTCGCAGGTCAACGTTCTCAATGACACGCATCAACAGTTGATGGTACACTGGGTCGGAGAGAAATCGAACGTTATAATATGCCTAGCGAGAGACAGCACACCGGTTACAAGATTCTCGAATATGAGATTTACGAGGAAGTTTAATCCGAGCACAGTTTACATCAGCTACGACTACGGCGATACTTTCGAGAACAAGAACGAACATTTCAAGGTCACCGACGGTCCGAATCCCGAATACGCTCGGCTCGATAAATTCTACAATCATCCGAAATTCAATACTTACGTAAGCATACATAAATATATTTACATATATATATTGGGTCTATGCATAATTCCGTAGCGAAATTCCGACAGATGTCGTTCGCAGTTCTTTCTTCGCTCGAACATGCGTCAACCACTTGAAGTGTCGTGTATTAAGGCAGGCACTTTAGGAGACCGAAAATTGGATGATTTTTTGGATTTTTCTTTATTGTGAAAAAAAAAAAGAAATTTCCGCACCTCTGACAATAATTGATTCATATTTTCATCATCTCTGGTAATTTTTTCAAGTTATTTCATGCATTAATTAAGGTGTAATCTGCTGTGTCCCTTGGCCTGTCCTCATCGTCGTTGTCGATTTGCGGGAATTGTGCAGCTCGCAATTCGCATCTGAAATAGCCCAACAAATTTTTATACATTTTTGAGATGTTTTTTAAGAACATGAGCCTAACTTTAAAAAAAATCGAGAATTGGATGTTGGAGCGTGTTTGAAAAAAATGATTGATTTTGAGCATTTTTTTTCCCGTCATTTTGCAATAATAAATATGTTTGAAACAATCTAATCTTTCCAACTTTAGGTTCATGTTTTAATAAATTATATTATGTAAACGTGTTCCAAATTTGAAGATGATCCATCAATTAGTTTTTAAGTTATGATTTCCGCAAATTAAAAAAATGTCAGTTCGAGAAAAACACGTTTAAAGTTTTACAAATGAAAAACTCAAAGTCAAATGTGTTTAATCAAATGATAAAGTGTCTTACCTTAGAAGGAATCCGAATATCGTTTTGAAAATTTCAGGGTGTATTCTTAAGATATTTTGCTAACGATTTATGAAATTAAAAAAAATTGATTTCTTGAAGCATCTAAAGTGGTTGCCCGCCTTAAGTGAATGCTGAAACTTGTGCCAGCATTTAAAAAAAGTATTCATTGAGATCTGTGACTTATAGGAATTCTAATTATATTTTGAACATGGAAGGAAAAAAACGTCTATTTTCTATGCATTTCGCTTTTTTATTTCTCAAATGGCAAAAACGCGTCGCAAACTCACCAAAAGATATGCGCAGTGTACGGAGAGAATGCCGTAAACGAAAGTGTGTGTCGGAAGTGGTTTGCGAAATTTCGGTGTGGAGATTTTGATCTCCAAGATGCTCCTTGCTCCGTTCGGCCAGTCACTACTGATGTCGATAATATCAAGCCTTAAATCGACTCCGACCGGCATTTCACGGCTACAGAGGTCGGGCTTAACCCGGACATTGACCCATAAATTGTTTCGAGACACTTACGGAAGCTTGGGATGGTAAACCTACTTGATATTCTGGTGCCGCAGGAACTGAGCGAAAAGAATTTAATGGTTCGAATTTCAGCTTGCGATTTCTTGCTCAAATGCCATCAAAACGAACCATTTTTAAAGCGAATGATTATTGGCGATGAAAAGTGGATTGTCTACAACAATGTCGGTCGAAAAAGATCATGGTCGAAGCTCAGGGAGGCTGCTCAAACGGTCGCAAAGGCTTAATTACATCCGAAGAATCTCTGTATCTGATAGGACTGAAACGGAATCATCTATTATGAGCTGCTGCCACCCAACAAAACGATTGATTCGACCAAGTACTGCTCACAACTGGTCGAATTAAGCTGAGCAATCGATCAGAAGCAGCCCGAATTGGCGAATAGAAAGGTCTCGGGTGCGATGTTTTGGTCCGGATCCACCGTATAGTTTGGACCTTGCACCTTCATACTATCACTTGTTCTGCGCGCTACAGAACAGTTTGAATAATAAAACCTTCAGATCCCTAGACGTCCTCAGAAACTACTTGGATTACTTTTTTGCCTAAAGATCTCAGGACTTCTATGAAAGAGAGATAATGGAGCTCGTGGAGAGATGGCGAAAAGTCATTGAACAGAATGGAACATATTTAGTTGATTAAAATCGCTTATTTGGTAAATATTTTGCATTTGAAATTTACTCGATTTTCGCTACAGAATTATGCATTGACCCAATATATATATATATACATTTATATATATATATAAAGTCGAAACCGCTGATAACGACATTGCTTACAACGACGAATCGGCTATAACGTCGGTACTGCATGGTCGTTTCAATTTCGTACTTAGTCCTTATATCGCTTATAACGACTATCGGCTATGACGTCGGTATTGCAGGATCCCCTTAATGTCGTTACTACCGGTTTTGACTGTATATATATATATATGGGGCATTCCACGCCAAATCGACCACTTTCCGGCCCGACCCTTTTCGATTTTGCTGAAACTTTAATATGTTATTGTTTTCATCTTAAAACGCTTCTGTGATTAAATTTTTTTTTTTTTACATAATCACAAATACGTAGTGAATTTTTTAGAAAATCGCCCGTTTTTTTTCTTCAAATGCTCAACTTTTTGAAAAATGGACCGATTAAGATTTTTTTTTAATTTTTCGTTTTGAAATGTTCTTTATGAAAGAAATATTTGAAAAATATTCAAAGTCATCTTCGACATGATTTTTTAGTTTAAAAAAAAACGTGATTTTTTAAAATAATGCCACTTTTGATTTTTTATTTTTTTTTTGTAAAAAAAAGTATGATAAATTTAGGTTTTTTTTGCCGCCAGTCCCATCGTGGTAAGATTTTTCTACCTATTTTTTTTCTAAATTGAAACAATGTTATTTTTAATTTTTTTAACCATAGCTGTTTTCTATGATGAAATAATTTTAAATGATTAATTCTACCATACTCAATACTTTGTATATAATATTAACTCACTTAAAAAGTTTTCCAATTATGTTAAATTATTTTTAAAGGATTATTTAATGGTAAATCAAGTAAATAGTAATCCAATTAATTGTTTAATAGTAATTAATGATGAATTTATTAATCTCTGTGACGTTGGAATAATTTACATAATTTGTGATCCCTTGAATTAGAGACATTTTTAACAATAAGACCAGTATTTGTGTCAGGTATCACACAGTGCAACTGCTGAGTTCCTGAAATGGTTTTGGTTTTTGAAAATCGATCACGGAGACTTTTCACAGCATTATTGTAGTCTTCCGACGATGAAAACAGTGCATATCAAACAAAAACGATTCAACTCGGACTTTTTTTTTTAACATTGACAGATGCTTGTCATTTAATATTTTAGCGGCAAAACTAAATGAAATAGTACACTGCATTTTTTTTTGAAAACCATAGAATTTATTAATGGACCATAGGAAAATGTGTGGACTATGTGGAAAAAATTGAGAATTACAATTTTTCAATGGAGAAAAAAAAATAGAAAGAAAAATCTTACCACGATGGGTCTAGCGGCAAAAAATGCTAAATTTATCAATTTTTTTTTACAAAAAAAAATCAATAATCAAAAGTGGCGTTCTTTGAAAAAGTTGCGTTCTTTTCAAAATAACTAAAAAATCATGTCAAAGATGGCTTTGAATATTTTTCAAATATTTTTTTTTCTTCATAAAGAACATTTCAAAATGCAAAATTAAAGAAAAAGACGTTAATCGGTCCTTTTTTCAGAAAGTTATGAGCATTTGAAAAAAAAACGGGCAATTTTTTCAAAAATTCACTACGTATTTATGATTATGTAAAAAAAATTGAAAAAAATCACACAAGCGTTTTAAGATTAAAACAATAACATATTAAAGTTTCAGCCAAATCGAAAGGGGTTTGGCCGGAAAGTGGTCGATTTGGCGTGAAATGCCCCAAATACATCATAGATCGCAGAAGATTGTGTTAGAAGTTGAATAAATGTTTTTTTTTTCTCTGTTTGCTAGTGCGTGTTTGCCGACAGCGTGAATAAAGTAATATTCATAACGAGCGACAATGGGAAACATATCACGAGGCAAAAACTGGAGTTCACACCGAGCGAGATTTCGTTCAACGAGGATAACCCCAATCATTTTTTGGCCTTCGATAAAGTTGATCCCAAGAGACAGGTGAGTACTGCATTTACATAAATGATGGTGTTCTATTCAGAGCGTAAGCTGATATTCTTGACGGCCTTGAAATTCGTTTCGATCAGCTTGGTAGCAATGCTGTACACTTCCGTTTTTTGTTTTCAGTTATGGATGACCACCGATCTCGGCAAAACCTGGGAAGTTATTCACATGTACGTGAAGGCATATTTCTGGTCGAATACCCAGCCGAAAACGTTGCTGGTCGAGAGAATCGAATCGCCGGGAAGCAACACCGTAATCGAATCGAATCGAACCATGCTCGGACACCGTATGAGCGAGGTCAAAGTGGTTTTCGAGAACGTTCAAGATTTTCAAGTTCGCGGCGATTGGATGTTCGCGACGGTTGAGGAAAACGTCACAAATTCCGAGGTAACAGAGAATCATGTCGATTATCGGTGTTACCGTTATAAATCATTTCGAGCTTAAACGTGCGTAACGTAAAGCGGTTATTCGTTTCTTTTTCTCAAACAGACAAATGACACTAAGACGAATCTGGATCTCTACGTATCTTACAAAAATCGTCGTTTCATAAAGGCTGATTTCAATACCGATCTCGATCGTTACGATTATCATATCGCCGATGTTTCCAACAATCGCGTATTTGTTGCGGTTGCTCACAGTGAGACCCAGGTCAATCTCTACGTCCTCGAAGGTATAAGCCCCACCGACGTCAAATTCGTCCTGTCACTCGAATCGATTCTCACTTTCTTCCCCAACACCACGTGGAAGGACAGCTGGTTAAAGTGAGTAAATTCCAGGGAGGTTAATGTTTGCATCGTTGGAATGCAATGGGAATTTATTTTGCTCGCAGTGCTTCAATCGCTTTTGGCAACTTTTGCTCACGAATATCTCTGAACGATTTTTTAAGATACTCATCTAGCGATGTAGAATATGGATCTGCCGAAAAAGATTTTAGTTAATAATAATAATAAATGAATGAAGATATACGAGAGAACTTTTGTTGGATTCCGGCGATGTAAATTTCAACGCCATGTACTCCAAGTGGCTCGATTGTGGCATGAATATACATTTGTACTCGTTTTTTTTTTGTGATGATCCGTCCGTTATTAATTTTTCACGCAAAGTTTAAGGGAAAGCGAAATCGTTTTTTTCTTTTTTGGATGAACTTGTACAGTTTGAGGATGATACTGTGAACGTAAGGATGTATCACACATACATTTCGCGCTGAAAGTTTTAGTTGATAGGAATTTCAGTAATTCATGATTCGACGAGAATCTGAAAAAAATTAAACATATTGAAGGTGTTGTGAACATTGATATCGAACAAGAATAGTTCCAAACTGTTACCGATAAACAGTTTGAACAAATAATTGTTCAACAAATAATCAGAACGCAAACCTTTTTTTATATGTTATGAATTTGTTGATATTTTAAAATATTTCCGATTTTTTTCAGAACTTATACCTTTTTATTGTAAAATTTTGAAAAATGGATAAACAATCCCGCCGTAAAAAAAAACAAGATTCGTAGAAAAGTTCCACATGATCCTGAGAAAAATTCCGAGACGCTTAACAAACAGATTCATAAGTGCAGTATATAAAAAAATCCAAAAGAGAAATTGAGAAAGAAAAGAGTCGTAGGAAGAATTTTTTTTTTACTTATTCATTGTTGAACAGATATCGATTTGAATATTATTATTATTTTGATAAAATCAAATTATCGGCTGAGAATGTACGTGCAGTCTTCTTTGAATAATAGTAGCGCTTAAAAGAATAACCATAGTTCGATTGATGACGAAAACGAGATGTTGTGTTGTCGATAACGACGAGTCTCACGATCTTCCCGATTTAATTTTATTGTCCTGTTACAGTGAAGTGGCCGACGAGGCGTTCACCGATCTTTACAAAGTCGAGGGTATGCGAGGAATTTACATAGCCTCGCAAGTGAAACAAACACCGAAGGCTGGCTCGATAGGGCCGGAACATTTGGGCTCGTTGATAACGTACGACCACGGTGTAACCTGGAACAAGATAAAAGGTCCATCGGTCAAGCACGATGGTTTTTGGGTCCAGTGCGCGAACGATTGTTCGTTGCATCTCTGCCAAAAGTTTAGTCAGCTTTATCCGGTGACGAGATCGGTCTCGATAATGAGTTCAGACTCGGCACCGGGTATAATAATGGCTACCGGAGTAATGGGGCAGAACTTCAAGTCGCATCCGGCTCTGTTCGTTTCGCGAGACGCCGGGTTGACGTGGAAAATGGTACTGAAAGACTTTTACTTCTTCAACATGGGCGACCACGGTGGCGTTCTCGTTGCGGTGAAATACTTCAAAACGAGGGGCGAAACACAAGAATTATTGTACTCGACGGACGAGGGTAAATCGTGGAAAACATACAAGTTTCACGACGAGATGTTACGGGTGTACGGATTGATGACCGAGCCTGGTGAGAACACAACGGTATTCACGATGTTCGGTTCTATGCCGGGTCAACACAGATGGCTCATAATAACGGTCGATCTTCGCAAGGTTTTCGAGCGCGACTGTACACCGGAAGATTTTAAATTTTGGTCACCCACGAGCACCGAGCAACCAGTGATGGCTTGCGTCCTCGGGCGTAAAGAAACGTACGAGAGGCGAGCGGCGACGACCAACTGTTACACGGGAATAAATTACGACAGGCCGATCAAGCACGAGTTTTGCCAGTGCGATCTGAGCGATTATCATTGCGACGTAGGCTTCGTTCGTACCGGCACACCGTATCACTGTATACAGGACAAAAATTTGGTCGGCTATGATCCTTACGCCGTACCGGAAACGTGCAAACCGGGCGATTTTTACAATCGCACCAAAGGCTATCGGAAAGTACCGGACGACGAATGCACAGGCGGTGCAGCGCGAAGATTCGAGCCTGACCAGATACCGTGTCCCATGGACGGATTCACGGAATTCCTGCTCGTCGCACAGCGCGAACACATCTCGAGAATCGATCTCGTAAATCAGACACTCGAGCGATTACCCGTGCGCGACTTGAAAAACGTAATTGCTATAGAGTTCGACATGAGGAACAAGTGTCTCTATTGGGCGGACATCGTGAACGATACTATCGGGCGTCAGTGTTTCAGCGATGGTCGCAGCTATCCGGAGATTCTCGTAGAAACCGATCTGAGCTCAATAGAGGGTATGGCCCTTGATTGGATTTCGAACGTCTTGTACTTTGTCGACGGGGTGAAGATGCGCATACAAATAATACGAACGGATCTGAACATAGCCGGCAGAATGAGAAGAACGATCTTGGGGCCGAACAATTTGCAAAAACCGCGTGGTATAGCAGTCCATCCAATGGCCGGATACATGTTCTGGACGGATTGGGCTCCCGGTAATGCATCAGTGTCCCGGGCCAATCTCGACGGTAGCAACGTCAAGCGTCTCTTCACGAAAGGTACAGTCGAGTGGCCGAACGGCATAACGATCGATCACATTGCCGAGAGAATATACTGGGTCGACGCGCGCGAGGATTACATCGGGTCCTCGGACTTTGACGGTAAACGATTCAAGAAAATCATTCACAACGACGATCGCGTCTCCCATCCATTTGCGGTTGCGGTGTACAAGGGTAGCATGTACTGGGACGATTGGAAACAGCTGATGATATATATCGCGGATAAGGATCACGGGGTTGGAAGGGAGTCAAAGTTGGGAGAACTGGCGGGACTGATGGATCTAAAGGTCTTTGCGCATAGTATACAAACCGGTGAGAACAAGTGTACGAACAACAGTGCAGGTTGTTCTCACTTGTGTCTCGGTGCACCCAACGACTTGTACGTTTGTCTCTGTCCCGACGGCATGGAGATGGTCGGCGAAAAGTGCCTGTGTCCCGGCAAAGTGGCGCCTTTCGAAAATTCAACGTGTCCCCGTGTCGCTACTACGTGCGCCGCCAATCAGTTCCCCTGCGGCAACGGTGTGTGCGTGCCGTCGTTCTGGAAATGTGACGGCGACAACGATTGCGGTGACAATTCCGACGAATTGTCGTGCAACCGACCAACCTGCAGTCCCAACGATTTCGAGTGTGACGACGACAAATGCATACCGAAATACTGGCTGTGCGATCTCGATTGGGATTGTCGTGACGGCCGTGACGAGATCAACTGTACGTACTCGAATTGTACCGAGTCGCAATTCAAATGTGCCAACGGTCGATGCATATCGCATCGTTGGCACTGCGACGGTGAAGACGACTGCCGCGACAATTCGGACGAGGTCAACTGTACGAACGAGCACGAGCCGAGTACCTGCAGAAGCGAGGAGATTACGTGTCTCAGCGACAAGACGTGTATACCGAGAACTTGGCGCTGCGACGGCGAGCAAGATTGCGAGGACAACTCGGACGAGAAGGAATGCAACGGGACAACCTGCGCAGCATGGTTATTCGAGTGCGGTCCGAAGGATCATACGAACCCCGAGCGTTGCATCTATCAGTCTTGGGTGTGCGACGGCGTGGCCGATTGCAAGGACGGCTCGGACGAGGCCAATTGTACAATTGCGACCCTACCGACCACTCTACCGTCCGTTTTGCCCACGAATACGTGCAGCCAATGGATGTTCTCTTGCAACAACAAGAAGTGCGTTCCGTACTGGTGGAAGTGCGACGACGTGGACGATTGTGGCGACGGATCCGACGAGATTGGCTGCAACAAGCCCTTCGTACCTTCCGAATCGCCGAATACGACCGAATTACCCAGAACCTGCGGTGATAATTTGTTCCAGTGTTACGACGGCAAGTGCCTCGTTGATGCTTGGGTATGCGACGGCACGAACGACTGCCGAGCGGGCGAGGACGAGCTCTTTTGCGACACGAAACATCGGGGCTGCCGGGAGGATCAATTCATGTGTCGTACCGACGGCTCTTGCGTGCCACTCACCAACATATGCAACGGCTACGACGATTGCCCCGATCGCAGCGACGAACTCGGCTGCGACAACGATCAGAGTCCCAGTCCGGCGGCTACGCCGTCCTGCTACTCTGGCTTTTTCTCCTGCGACGAGACTCGCTGCCTCGCGCTATCGTCCTACTGCGACGGCAAACAGGATTGCTTCGATGGCTTCGACGAGAGCAACTGCGAGAAGAACAATTCCCGCGTCTATCAAGTGATGATAATGGGAATGGACGAACGCTCGACTAACGCCACGAGCCTCTTCCTATTCTGGTGGATGCCCATACCGCCCAACGTCACCTTCGAATTTTTGCCCTCTTACTCGCTGGTCGAGGCCGGCGCCAAGTGGACGAACGCTTCCAAGTGGATCGAGGACACCGAATATCAGTTCAACGGCCTCGAGCCTTTCACATCCTACAATCTCACCGTTTACGTGAGACTCAAGGGACAGACTACCGTATTTCCACCGTACAAGTATCTCGTCATGAGAACTGGGGAGGGTGTGCCCAGTGAGCCTTGGAACGTGACGGCTGTACAGAGAAACGGTACAAGGGTCGAAGTCTCGTGGAGGCCTCCGTTGAAACCGAACGGACCTATAACCGGTTACGAGGGCTTCGTCACGCCACCCATACCACCGATGCAATACTCCCTTCAAAAAACCTCGATGATAATCGATATACCGTTCGAGGCTGGCAAGAATTATTCTTTCTGGGTTATCGCGAAAAATCGGGAACACGCGTCAGCCTCGTCGAAAGTTGCCACGTTGACCTTCGATGGCTCAGCGAATGTTGACGACATTCGGGAACTCAGGGTTCTCGAGGCCACCAACAATTCCGTACGTCTCACGTGGAAAAAACTCAACGACGTGGACGGTTATCACATAACACCGAGAGGTCCTACTTCACCATCGCCTTATCCATACTTGCCCACTCAGTTGACTCTCAAAAACACTTACGAAGTTAAGGATCTCGCACCCGGTACGCAATACACCTTTGAGGTGAACGCCGTCAAGAAGACTTACATCGGTAAGGTAGTTTTCGTAACCGCCACAACTGCGGGACAACCGTTGCCTACCGTCTCCGATCTCATCGCCGTTCCCGTCAAATTCCCTGGCACTGCCGTCAAATTGAGCTGGGATCCGCCGAAGAGCACGAAAAAGGTCAAATGGCAGTACGCCGTTTATTACGCTCTAAACATGCAAGATCTGTTCAGAGCACCGAAACTTCAGACCCCGAATTTAACCGCCACCATCAAGGATCTCGAAGCGTGCGAATCCTACATATTCGCCGTTGGTGTACGCGGTTCTTACGGGGCTGGTCCGCTCAGCCAACCAGTTACCGTGCCCACTTATTACGACATACACGCACCACCCAAGAGGCTGAGGGTTACCCCTTCCGACAAACCCGACACGATTATCGTCTCCTGGAGCGCCAGCTGTCCTATGGTCGTCGAACCCATAAATTATACGGTAAACTTGTCTACTCGTTTCCATTACATTTGTCTATCCAGCAATCAAAACATATTGTCCGCGTTTCCGAGTTAGCTCCGGCTTAAGGCTTTATATACGCGATTTCGTCGATTTTAGTAAGTAAATTTACAGAAGCCGTGGAAAAAGTGACGTATATATTGCTAAAATTTTTTTAATACATTTATTCAGTCTTAACTGCCGAACGAAAAAAAAAAAATTGCCAAAGTATTAAAAAATGGCGGCGTTATTGGCCGGAATGTAAATAGTTTTTCTTGACGCAAGCGTTGATAGTGACAGTCCTCGGCGTCGAACTGAGTGTCAGAAAAAGAAAATAGACATATTTATAACTTCCTTCGGTATGAATCCACTGAGATATTTAAAAAAAAACATGTTAAAATGGGAGTACTTAAACTTTTTGAGTACTTACATTTTTTTTCTTTTCGAGGTCCTCGCGATAGATACTGATAAATAGAATGTGTTGTAAAAATTTGAAAGCGATCGGAATCTTAGTTCGTGATATTGAATTGTCACGAGGTCAAAAAAGCAATGCGTGGAAAAACGGCTTTGAAGTTAGCGATACAAATCGCTGCGCGGTATATAATATATAAAATAGTATATTACCTTATTTAATAGCAGTCTACGACCTATGTGGGGCCAACCTCGGCATTTAAAACATCTCCGGCATGCTTCCTAGGAAAGGTTGCTAGAGATAAACAATGAAATTCGGAATGGCGCGCACCGGTCATTTGCCTATTTCGAAGAAAATAAAAGTTGGGGCGTTCCAAATTATGTAACTTCAACATCTTGTTTTAACTTTTAATTCTAAAAAGCTTCAAATATTCTTAAAGATTCAGGCAAAAATAATATTGAAAGAAAAAAATGTGTTCTTTTCTATATACAAGGCCTTAAGGTAGTACGAGCGCAGTGACTAGTCAAAGGTTCGTTACGCTATGAGCATTCTCAAATACCCGCAGTTTGATATCGAAACAGCAGTGATATGACAGGCTACAACTTCACATGCGCATCCAATTAGCAAAATTGTGTGCTTCACAATCTGTAAAACATTAAGGCCACTTCGACTCGCCTTCGTATCCCGGGGAAACATTTAACACGTGGACATAACCTGTCTTAGATGTCTTTAACTCAGATTTTTCCCCGTTTTCAGGCTGTACGTCCTTAAGTTGCTTTTCAAAATTCTTTCGATCATTCTTTTCTCGCTATCTTCCGTGCTACGTTTCTTTCTTTCGCTCTATGCGACCTTGAATACGACAGCGTCAGCGTACTTTTTCTCTTACCGCTATCACAATGGAATGTTTTTTTCTTTTTCCGATTATTTAGATATCCGTCACCGAATTGACACTGAACAAACAATCAATGGTGACGCTCCCAGCGACCAACGACACGATAATAAAGCACACGTTCAAGGGAATAAAATACGGTGGAAAGTATCGTATAACGATATCCACGGACGTGGAGAACGCTATACCGAGTCAACCCGTGATTTACGTTGCACCACCGATATTGCCACCTCATCAATTGACTGTGTTGCCCGAGGGTGAAACTTACGTCTTGTATTGGCAGGAGCAAGGCTTGCCCGATGACACGCCGTATCATTACGAGATAATTGTAAACGAGGGTGAACGTACGATTAACGAAACGAGTGCCAAAGTATTCCATTGGCATGCACCGCCGTTTATATTTAAGCAACCCAAGACCGGTGTCATTTACACATATGCCGTACGTCTCGTTACGAGGGAAGGTTATCAGAGTATACCCAGTGAAGCTGTCAGCATTCGGAGCCCTTCGGGTGAGTCCAGTTTTCCAAAAATTATCCGATTCTCCCTTCCATTACCTCGAGTCTGCTTCGAAAATTCGTTTTAAAGACAATTCCCAGATTGACAAGATATTCTCTGCTCGTTCGCGGGTTTTGTTAAAATGACTTAACAGGCACTCGACTTCCTCGACGATCGAGGACGCCGTCAACAATAAAAACGTTCACGCTTCAATCGATAATCGTATCTTAAGTTGCAGATTGGCCAGTTACGATAAACACGTCGAATATCGTTTCACTCGCGATACCCATATGTCTTCTGATAATCGGCCTTGGTGCTGGTCTCGCTTACTTCGTCGTCAGGCACAGAAGATTGTCCAACAGTTTTACGCAATTTGCCAATAGTCATTACGACACGAGACGGGGACAGGCAACGTTCCCGGGCACCACCGACGGATTGGGTAATTTTACAAAATTTTATTCAGTCCGCAATTACGCAACGATTATTTGTGGCGCGCGTTTTCTTCTTTGAATTTTTAAAACATTGCTTTTGTAATTTCCAGCAGACGAGGAGGACAGCCCGGTAATTAGGGGCTTTTCGGACGACGAGCCACTGGTAATAGCGTAAACATTTCATTCGAAAACATATATATATATATATATATATATATATATATACACACACACACACACAAATTAACGAGACGAAAAAGAAAAGGAAACAAAAAGGCGATACAAGATAAGCATTAACTAATAACCGCAAAGACACTACTATTACTGATAATTTTTACCATAGATAGAAACTTTATCGTGCAATCGGTAGACGATTCTTTCGTTCTGCAGTGAACTTGGTCGAACGTGACTTCATTTGGATACGCCAGTTTTTTGTTTGACGTTTTGTAATATAAACGTTGAGGACCAAACGACCCAAGAGCCTTGGGCTCAAGCCTCGTTAATTACGAAAGAAAATAAGTGAAAACGCGTAATTGGTTCGACGCAATTGTTTAATTTTCCATTCTGTTAATTACGGGGATATTAATGTTCTATCCTTTTGTTTTTACGGGAGGACTAATCACGATTATCGTTGTGTAAATATTTTAATTTCGTGCTTTGTCGCAGAATCATCAACTTGTTTTGCTCTTTTTTTTTGAACTTCTGTGCGAAAAAGAAATGTCCGATTCACACGAGAAAACTCGTAGTTAGAGAAGTGAGAACGCATTTCCGCGATTCGGTGTAAACAACCGGAGAAACTAACGAGAACAAATTCGTCACTTTTGTGCCCGGTTATGGCTGCTGTTATTACATTTTTTTTTACTCCTGTGAGGCTATGAAAACGTGAAAATTCGGTTTGTTCGAGACTCTAGTAGGAAATTACCGAAACAGAGAAATGGAGGAGTTTCTTTTATCGTTTATAAAAAAAAGTATTTGGGTTTTTATGGTGAAACGCGCCTGTGTATTAGACATGCCAATTTTTTTTTTTTATATCAAATGATTTTGTATCGCAAATATGCTTGGTTGGCGTGTTACGATTGAAATACGTCTAAATTATCAACGTTATTATTGTTGTTATCACGGACTTTTCCCTTTCGTCGTTAATTGTCAATGCGCCCGTGACATCAACGAACAAAATTGTGCCATAAATTAATTTAAATCGGGCCTAACAATCAAATTTGTTTTAAAAAAAGTGTGAACCGTGTCTAACGAGGAAAAAAATTACACGTTGTGTATCGAACCACGCGTTGACAGAAGTTATTGCAGCGAGGCGCGACCAAAAAAGTTATTTCCTCATTGTCTTGTGCAACAAAATTAATTTCTTCTTATCTTTAAAGTTGCACAAATCTGCGACCAAGATGTGAGACAGACAATGTTTTTTCTTTCCATCTTAAAAAGGGTGCAATTCTGTTTATCCCATTTATGTTGTAATTCGCAATTATTTTTGTCGTGGCTTCGAGACATATCGTTGTTTTATTTTCGAATTCAAGATTTTTATTTTCTCGCCGTATTTTGCACGTATGTGTGTGTCTCTCTCTCCCGCTCTTTCTCTCTCTGTCTCTGTCCCGTTTCAGTTGTGCAAGGAAGAAAGACCGCCGTTCTACTCGGGAAAATGCGAGAACGCGAATTTTCCTAAAGCTTGATCCCGCCACTAGAAGATTCGAAGAGTTTCACACCTTTTGGAAGTAATTCTTAATTCTCAAGACTTGCTATTTTATCGAGTGAACTTTATTTTTTTCCTGTTACCCTGTTTTGTGCTTCGAATCTATTTTCATGGTTTCTTTATGTAAAATAAATACATTCATATTTTTGTAAGAGATCGAAGAGAGAGCAAGAGAGAGGAACATACTGGCCCAGTGTTCCGGGTTGTTTTTATTTACGACGTAAGTGCACTCGACTTTAGTGTTAAAAAAAATTTACCGATTGTATTATAGAGTGTCATAGGAAATCGATTTTTTTTCGCCCCACTTTTATACGATCATGTTTAAAAGAATAGTGCATTTTTGTATGAAAATTGTTTTGGCAACTTTTTAAATTACAATGGTAATGCGAACAATATTACTAACATTCGATTATGAAAATGGAACTATAAATTCACTAAGATGGCAACTGCAATGATGTAGACAATTTATGTATGTATTAATTATCTCTCAAATTCTGTATGTATTATTTATCTCTATATTCAGTGTAAACCCATTTCACGAAATGGGAAATAATTGATTCGTTTCGTTCACAAAAGCCTTGTGAAAACAGTCTGTTCGAACGGTTGCTATTTTCTTTTCTTTCGCATGCTGGAGGTATAAGACGAATGCGTTTTTTTTACATGGCAAATGTAGAGAACACATATTAAAAGTGCACGTTCCACCCTAGAGAGGCTAGAATGAGAAGAAAAAAATAAAATTACGCGATCATTTGTTGCGGGTACGGATTTTTTTTTTGTGCGCGATTATTTGTATATGCAGCTGCGCGTTTTCTTTTCAATATCTATGCATATATATTATAAATTCGCGAAATGATGAGACAGCGAAGAATTGGACGTCAAAGTTCTCGAACGCTATTCTTTCAATTATTCATATCCCACACACGGCCGTGAGCGCGATATTGGCTTTAAAAAAAAGAACAAGAATGTATCAATAACGCATTCAAAATTTTATTGCCAAAGTGTCAAAGCAACCCGCCGTCATGGATAAATCGAAAATTCGCACCGGAACTGTTGGATTAACACGCCGCAGATATCAATGCCTATTAGCGTAAAAATTGGACGATCCAATTCAACCCGCTCTCCGTCGCACGTTTACGTTTCGCGAATCATTTATTAATATTATATTATTAATATGATTATCTTTAATGTTTATATATCGTATTTGCAAAGAGTGAACGAATGAGAAGACTAAATAAAGATGAAGGGCGTTGTCTCGAATGGCAGGCTTGCCGTAGACGTGTGTTTGTTCGATAATCGTTTGACTCATTGGCACAAAAGGATTGCAAGAAAAGGAAAAAGATTAAACCATCGAACAATCTGTGCCAAATCGTCGACTTTCGTCGCTCAATTTCGAGGACGAACTTTTCAGGAAGAGAGCCGGAGTTTGTAGTCGTTATGTGTAAATCTTGAAGGGGTATAAAAAACGATAACAGTGATATAATATATTCGCGTGTAAATAAATCAATTTAGAAGCAAATTTGATGTGTTTCATTCTAGGTTACAAATGTATAATACAACGAAAACTTTCTCCCTGCTATACTTATTCTTCCTTCCTTTCTTCCTTCGTGAGGAAGCCTTGGCGGCGTGACTTTTTTTTTCATGATTTTACAGGATATAGGTGCAGAAAATAGAAAGTGATATTTTTAGAAAATCTTCTCGAGTATGTGTACGGATGTTCTTTGTTCGCCCATTAACTTCAACAAATTTCTAGATATTGGGATGATATTTTTCGCAGTACATTGCTAAAAGTATTCAGAGTTCTTTAATTTGACATTTCTCAAAATAAAAACGTTCCTTTAAAGTATAGAATTGATCGAATTATATGATATATCGGTCCAAAACGTTTTCTATAAATATATTGGTATTCAAGTTTGCCTAGAGTCATTAGAGAGGTTCAATTTTTTTAAGTTGCCGTGTTTTAATGTTTAAACACGGTATCTTTCTCAAATTTCGAAATATCCGGTTTTAATTTGGGGTGAAGGGGGGGGGCTGGTTACGACAAAATATCGGTCAGAGTGGAAAGATACATATTGCTTACTTCTCACTCAATTTTGCTCACCAAGATTCCTTAAGGCCTTAGGCCACGTTAGGATTTTCCAAAAATCCATTTTTTTGTTAAAAATTTACCTTAGTACGTATAAAATTATATTTCAAAAGATTATGGGTGTGAAAAATCTCGAAGTACTCGATTTTCGCATTCTAGCGCAACCCCTCTTGATTCATGTCGTGACTTTCTACTAACTTTAAACGCGTTTATCTCAAAACTACATTTTTCAAGTCGGCCGGACTTATAGCTGAAACAAATTTCAACCGATTCACTTGAAATTTTAACTGCATATTTCGAATTACATTTTCTGAGGCACTACGTAGGATTTTTTAAATTATATTGCATAGTTCCTTTTTTATAAACAATTTTCTGACGATTTTCTCATGGCATTTTATACTTTTTGTTTTAGAAATGCGCCATTTTGACAAAAAAACAATATATCAAAAAAATCCTACGTACTTCTATAGCTATTCTTATATATAATCAAAAATACTTTAGTGTCTCATCATAACTCAAAAATTATGGGAGCTGTTGGTCCGGTCGATGATCTTCCAGAAATAAAGACGTCATCGGAAAAATGCTGCACAGTCGTCATTTTGACATGTATCGCTATGAAAAAAATAATTTTTTATAGTCAATTACGTGTATAATACTGTATAACGTGTATAATACCCTATTTTGTAATTCCGATTTATTTTATGGTTTCGCTGGAAAAAAAAACAAAATATGCCCTCTTTTTTGGCCTCTAGAGTGGCCTAAGGCCTTAATGCAAAAGTCATCATTCTGTGGACGGGGAAACCCTCGTTGGAAAGAAACGTCTGACGAAAATGATAAAGCAATTGTGGAAACAGTTTTTCATTGCTTTTCTCTGTACGCCGACGGGACTCAGTCGGATATCGGGTTGGATGACCCTTGAGTGGGTTATAAACGCCAGGGCTGCTTATTTCAGAGTTAAAGGATAAGACAAGGGTCCTAGGCGAGGCGCCTAGGGGTGGCCAACGAAGGGACATTCTGACTGGTCACTGAGAGGTCTGAAGACCTCTATGACCAGTCACGATCACCATCCTAATGACTTGTCTATATTTGTTAAATCTATCAATTAACTAATGTATCATAGAATTCTGACTATCCGAGAGGATGGTATCAATTGAAACCGTTTTTGGAAAATTTTAAGATTTTAGCTTTCATTATTTTTCCTGCGCAATGTGTACTTTCATGATTTTTTCACGTTTTTGCAACTTTTATTTTTCAAGAGACAGTCTCGGTGCTAAGTCGTGTGAAAAGAGCATTTCCAAGATACCGAAGACGTGGCCGCATAACGCATATACAGTAAATTGAACTTTTACTGCTCATGTTCATACTTCGAACCGTTAATATGTAATTTGATGTCAAAAACCGGGACGTTTAGATGGCCGACTGGTTTAGATCACGTTTCATATAAATAATTGAACGCACTCACGAAAACAAAAAAGCCATTATTCCAAAGCGATATCGAGAATTGTCCGGTGTGGTCAAACATTTCGCCGAGTTTTGGGAGTCGGGTTCCTAAGTGATAAGCTCATTACGTATGAAACAAGAGCATGACAGCGCTGCCGCTGATTTTGTATATTTTATGTATATCAGAAGAAAGGAATTATAAATAACTTTTGATGCTTTATGTAGGTCGGTTAAGTGCGAGTTTAGCATTATTTACGAGTAGATAAATAGCGACCGTTAGAGTAATTTATTTTCCGAGTTGTGGCTGAGATGAACAACATTCGAACAGAAACAATAACTTACAATCAGAGAAATATATATTTGAATCATGTGAATGTAATCAAACCATCCAGATACAATTTTTTTCGGTGATTTTAAGGTAGCAGTCTCGCCAAGGCGTTTTTCTATGTTTTTTTTTTATTTTGAGGACCCATTCAGGACACTGTTAAATGATTACCTGCAAAATTTCAAAAGGATTCACCGTTCCATTTTCGAGATAATGGCAATCAAAGATTTCACGGTTTTACACGTGCTCTTATGGGGAGCAGTGGAAAATTTCACATTTCACGCAATAACTTCGAAACTTTTTTACAGATTTTTTTTTTTATTCTCATTTACAGAGGAACATATGACGAAGTGGGTTAAAAAAAATCATGAATTTTGACGGTCTAGTTTCAGAGATATAGCAATTTAAATTAAGCAATGTCTATACTGAGAGAAATGTATGGCAACTTCAACCATATTTTAACCATATTTTATATTTCCCTGAGGGGACAACAATATTTTATAGTCATGGTTACTGCCTAAAATATAGTACTGCTTATGATATTTTAGCAGTTGTGTTAACTATGCTCATATGTTAACCGCAACCAACAATCTTACAAGCATACGTTGATTGTTCAATGCTATATAATACAGTACGTTTTCATAAAATGGATATTACCTTACACTATCAAAAAATAGTGATTTTTACCATATTGAATGGTATGTCTACTAAATGTATATAATATTTCATAAATTCAAAAATTCTCAATTGAGAGTAACTACCTGTATGATTGTTTATCATAATTTGTTCTTCCCTGACCTCCTGAAATGATTCCTATCGAAGAAAATATTTCGCCTGAACATGGATTCGAACCTACGATCTACCAATCTATACTACGCACGCTGTCACTATGCTACCGGGTACTAATGTTATTTTGATCATAGATTTGGTATAACAGATAAAAGTAATTCCAGCTGTAATTCCGAATAGCTGTTACCTCCGATATAGGTGGAATTTTGCACAGATCATCTTTTTGATAATATATGTCACTGCTTACATGGATTTTTGGCGCAACGCAATAGTTTTCTGAAATATCGAATTTTACAAACTGATAAATTAATGCGCTAATATATCTATATCGATCATAGCGTGCTACCGCTGTCTCTACTTTATTGACACGTTCCACAAATGATTTACGTCTTCACTATAACATTACCATAATTTTCTTCGTATAGTCACTTTTCGTAAGATCTTGTAATAATTTATACTCAACAAGTGTTAATGTTAACCATATAAGTAGTACAAACTTGCACTGAGAAAAATGTCCATAGTATTTGTAAAAAAACGCCCATGGTAAAAGTGGGCATAGTTAAATTCCCTATAGTTTATTGACACCGCAATCATAATATGGTTAACACAACTATAAGCGTCTATCTAATCATGCCGTTTTGGTAGTGTGTTTGATTATCTAGTATCCCCGAAATAACTATTAACTACTGAGAAAGGCTTTGCAGTATCGATATAGTTAATTCAGTTCATATTTTTACAATAGTTAGTAGTTATTTCGGGGATAATAGATAGTCGAGCACGCCACCAAAGCTGCATGTTTAGATAGACTTTTCGCTTACAGTTGTGTTAACCATATTATGATTACGGTGCCAATAAACTATACGGGATTTTACTATCCCCTCTTTTGCCGTGGGCGTCATAAATACCATGTACTTTGCTCTCAGTGCAGCATTAGTATTTCCGCGCTGATTTTGTGATATACCTGAATTAACCATATCGATATTGTAAAGCCTTCTACAATAGTGTATAGTAATTTCGGAGATACCAGATAGCCAAACACGCCACCAAAGTCGCATGTTTACGTATACTTTTCGCTTATAGTTGTGTTAACCATATTATGATTGCGGTGACAATGAACTATAGGGAATTCGACTATACTCTCTTTTACCATTCGCGTTTTTTGTAAATACTATATACTTTTCTCTCAGTGTAGGGACGCTAGTGGCACGAAGCGATTGGAGCAGACTAGAACTAGATTACAGTAGTGTGTGCATATCCGTATACGCAGAGTATCTACGTTTAGTAGCCGGAATGGATAGTCTGATACAAAAGTGACGGTTAGGTAAACATTATATTAGGCATTTTCAGCAGTACTTTATAAGTTTTTACATCCCGATAAGACGTACAACGTACATTATAAGGATATTTCGCAATATTTCGAAGCTTTCATCGATTGAGCGGAGAAGAAACTTTTCAAAGTGATTGTGGCAAGACTACTACTACCTTAAGGGGTTACGTGGGTTTTGAGCCCAAAAAAAGCATATTTTCTCTATTTTTTTAAAATGTAATATATAAATTATTTTATTCAAAATGTTAAGCACATAAAAGAGCAACATTTCAACAATATTTAAAAAAAATTTCATCCAAACATTTGGGAAATTCAGCCAGTGGGACCTGGTTTCCGGAGACCTCGCAAAAAAGTGTCCTCGTGGTGGTCAGGATAACTCATGATAGCTTTATCTGAAATTGAAAAACCAATTTTTTTCTGTTAGTAGATAAGTATAGCACGTGATTGAACGAAGGATTTTAAAAAAATTTGAAACTTGAATTTTTGGCAGAGTTGTATGCAAAATAGTTCTATTTTTGGTACAATTTACACTACGTATAGCCTTGTACAATTATTTGTAATCGAAAAAAAACCTTCGTTCAATCACTAGTCAATGCTATTTTGAAGAAGTGTGCAAAATTTCAATAAGATCGGTGCATTAGTTTTTGAAAAATCGTGTCCACCGTCTTTAAAAATAGTGTTTTGAGAAAAATGCGTATACCTGCGTCGCTCCCGGCCGGTCTTTCCCAACGGGGGGAATTCCCAAAGGCTCTCTCTTTCTCCTAGACTTTAACTCCGATTGCCTTAAAACTTTGGGAGAATATTCTAGACATATTGTACTATTAGATAATAAAATAAAAAGAGAATGGATTTTTTGAAATTTTCAAACCCACGTAACCACTTAAGTAGGTTTCCGAAAAGGATTTGATAGTCTTAGAAATTCAAAGGATGGGAAAATCATCTTAGCCAGATCGGTCGAAATTTATTCGGAAGATCAAGCGCTTCGGGATAGAATAATTGTAGACCGGATTCCGCAAATAAAAATTTCGATTTGGGAGAGGCCCGTGAATGAAAAGATCCATTTCAAAAAGTTCCATTGGACGAATCTGTGGAACGACGACTTTTCCATCGGCCGTATCTCGGCTTGTAATTGGTGGATTTATGTAAATAACCTGTGTCTGCGTTCGATTTTGTTGAAACCCATGTATATGGCAGAGCATGAAAAACCATTAGATAAGTTTTCTTTTTATCAGCGGAAAGATGGTTTTAAGAGATGAAACCACTCTTTAGACTAAAGCTAGTCAAGTGCTGGTTTGCAGTTCCACCGAATTCACTGAAACAAAAACGAAAATTCTTCTATTGCAAAACGATCAGAAATCTACTACGGGTATATTGAAGAAAAAAAAAACAAAAATTAAGGGATAAACTGCTTCGTTATTTTTCTTTCTCTCACGCCACATTTAAAAGGGGTACATTAAATTGAATGAAACAGGTAACACTTTGAAGGGGGAATAAAATGAAAGTTCTCGTATTTTTGCTGGGAAGCAAGCACAAATGAGTAAACCACCTTTTACTTGAAGTTCCTTATAGCAATTGTTCTTGCTTTTCAATTTGTTTTTCATGAGCGGCGATAGAGTGAAAACATTCATTTTTGGCCGAGATGCGCGACAGATTTCGATTTTTAGTATGTTTTTTTTTATAAATCCCTATCGACGTATTTTTATCCCCTGAATACGAATTCATCATATATTTCCCCTGTAACCCAATTTTATGGAAAATTCTCAACAGTGTACACTTGCTCTGTTTTTCGATTTATAATTTGCAGACGCGATTCGAAACGTCAGCTCGAAGAAAACTTTTTCCATGCGGTTACCGATTTTACGCATTTTCGTAAATCATTAACTGTGCGAGTTTTTTTTTTGTATCATTTTAACGTGGAAAACGTCTGTTGGCGTGACAGAGGCGTGCGCTACCGCTTTTCACAATGGGTGGCACAGAGCAAGAATTAGCGTATATTAACTTAGTTATTTTTTTCCTTCGCGTGTTTATACCTCGAGGTACATAAAGTTACGTCATTAAAGCTTAAGCAGGTGACCCGACAAATAAAATCGAGCTCGTCCATCGACCTCCATGACAATGTCATAGTGTTTTATCACACACGACTTGATGTAACGGACCTAAAGAGTACCTACTTATTTCGAAACGAAGAAAATAAAGAACGATGGATCTTTTTTTTCCACAGGAAATCCGTCTTTTTTTTGTTTCAAATTACTCAAGCATAAATTCTCGCATTTGGCCTGATTCGTTTTACACGAACCGCTAATTTTTTGGGTCCCTCTCCAAGATTTTACGCTTCTTTCGGATTTTTTTCGTGCCTCACCGTCGAGGACAGACGATCACAATAGAATATAACTGTCCGGACAATTTAAAGACGTATTCTCGGGCGGGTCTTGTTGTGTCGTGAGAAGCTTTTTCTCGTTTATATGGCGTCGAGTGTCGAGAATGTTGAGCCCCTTTGAGCGTTAAAGATCGAGCACACTTATGCACGTGCAGTTTTACCGTAACACTAATTGTTACGTCTAATTATTATGCCACGGGACCAGACAGCGTTACTTTCCTCTCGTATACGTGTTTGTACTACGTTTACTACGAATATATGCACATCGATTTAAGATTTCGAGGGGTTTTATTAATCCTAATTATGAAAAAAAAAAGGAAATACATTTTGTTGCATTTGCATGGAACAAAAGTTATTTTCATGCATGCAAACCTTATTCTTATTTGTTGACTTTCACAACAAAATGTTTGGCACTCCACATTTTCGATAAAACATTCATTGGTTTTTCTTATTTATTTCTTAGATGAATGTCGAATGTTCACGCCACTTGAATATTTTCTAGTTTGTAGTACTTGTACACCGTGCAGTACTATTGTTAGCTATTGTTATTTTTAATATAATATTTTTATTTTACAGTCCATTTGAATCTTATAGCGTCGTTAATCCATTCACTAATCGGTTCACCCTATGTAATATGAATAAATAATTTGACGATCGTAAAGTAATGAATTTTAAACGAATATTGTCCAGTCAAGTAAAATAGAAAAATATCTAATCTTCATATTATAGGTATATTCAAAAAAGTATCTAATCTCTCTTAAAAGAAGAGCTCCCGAAAATGACTTTTTTAATTAAAAAAGTGAATATACAGTTATTTTTGTTTCGCCTCGCCGCGAAAGGTGAAAAAAAGTAAAAACAAATTTAGCGTATGCCATAGTCTGAAACGTAAACCTTCTTTCCGTTTCACCAATTTCCCGTTTCACCGTTTGCGCACGCGTTCAACTAATATACGACACGTACACGTTGCATTGCGTGATAAATACAATTTTTTTTTCCGCAACGCTGCGTGCCCGTTCTTTGATTTATTACGTGCTGCAAGCGCGAGATCGTGGTCTGAGATCGTGGCAGGAAAACATGAAACATCTCCATATTCCTAGCGAAATACTCACAAATGTTCACGGATTACGAAACTTTTGGATAATTCATCAATAGAAATTTATTACGTTGATGTATATCGCTTGATGAAGGGGATGAAAAATATACTTTTTTTATGGCTGCGACGTCCGGAACTTTAGACTCCCATCGGGAATGCATTTTTTTGTGATAGAATTTTTTTTTCAGATGTTTTGTAATTCTAAATTATTTTTGTTTGGTATACGATTCTAGCCATAATTGATCGTTATTTAATCGTAATTCGTGCACCCTGTGGAAAAACTACGGTGGGTAAAAACAGTAGGATTTTTTTTTCGAAAATTTTTGTCAAACATTTTATTTTTCTTCGGAAAAAAAATGCTAAAGTATTTTATTTCTTTTCGCAGGATAATTTGAAAAACACGCGGTGTACAAATACTTTTTTTTTACCCACTGTATATTCGATTTAAATCTAATCGTCAACTCACCACTATACGATGTCAATAAAATGTTCATCGACTTTCATGGTATCGAAAAGTGTGGGCTAATTCATGCTCTATTAAGGCCTTATATACCTTTGAAGAAAAGATGTATCGTTTTCTTCTTTGGCGACTTAAATGATGTATAAACATCCTAAGAATGATATGCAAAAGTTACTTTAGGTGACCCTATCTTAAAGATTTCATGTAGAAAAATGGTTTTAAAACTTTAAAGGCGTTTTTTTTAAACCATGTTTTCAAAATCGGGCGGTCTCGTAGCACTCCTACAATTTTCAACCAATTAACTACAAATTTAAACTGTAACTTCTCAGATAGATTTTCTAGCGAAGTAAACACGATTTAATACGATCGATTAACAATTACGGTTTTTATAAACGAATTAAAGCAATTTAGTCGAAAGTGCGATATTTTTTTTCAAAATGGTGCCAAATTTTCAGGAATCAATATTTTGTAATAACCGTGTGTACTTCGCTGCCAAAACTCGTGTAGAATACGAAAAAGTTTTGATTTTTTTTCTTGGTGCTCATGTGCGTTTCCAACGAGTCCGCTCGTGGGAGGTCTAAAAAAAAGGCGATCTCTAAACAATGGCGGCCCAGTGGCCGATAGAAATCGACCACTGGGCCGCCATTGTTTAAATTTCTTTTGAAAATAAAAAATTGATTCGCGTACCTACAGATATGTAAAATAAACCCTCCAAACTTCATTTTTTTTGCTTTATTAGTATTCAAAAAAAAATCCCAAAAAAGCCTTGTTTTCCGAACATCTAAAGATATATAAGGCCTTTAGACATAAGTTGTCGTCGGGTGGCGTTGGATATTTGGAGATGTCTAATAAGGGAGAAGCTTTTGCGGTCTTAAAGTAATTAAGCCGTAAATAGCAAGGATGAAATGTAACTTTAAGTGGTAACACCACTGTAGAATTAAAAAAAAATAGATTTTTTTTGGCTTAAGAGATGCTTTGAACCATCTTGAATAAGGGAGAATAGTTTGGTGCCTGTAAAAAAAATCCCGCACACGGGCCAGCCACTGCCCAGTGGCAGTGGCTGGCAACAAACATTGATGAACATTTTTTTAAACTATTTATCTGTAGCCTTAGATTTGTTCTCAGGTACAATTAGTGACTAAATCGTTGCTTGGGAGGCTACACGCAAAACAGCAACGAAAGTTTCAATGCTACTGTTTAGAGCTTGGCTCCAAAGGCCCACTCAAGTGGCAAAAAAGTATCAAATGTTGCAACTGATATTGCTGTGTGCAATATTAACGACGGTTTGAATAATATCCTACGAATTATAAAAGTCTTGGAGATGGATATTGGCCTCCAAGCTTACAATTTTTGTCTTGAAACTGATGCTAGATGGATCAACCAGGAAAAAAAATGAGGATGAATGTTTGAACAGAGAAGGGCAGCTTTATGGTCCTGGGACAGCTGATCAATGGTATAACAATTTTAACAGCTAAATTTTTCATTTTTTCACGTCTATAACACATCTCAAAACTTTAAACGCGTTTTTCTCGGAAGACAATTTTTTAAAACGGCACGCAGTATAACGCCAACAATTTTTATTCAATTCGCTCCAAATTTTGAACACATGTGTAAAATAACATTCCGAAGAGAAATGCGTACGGGATTTTTCGGTCGAGAATTGAATTTTTACCTTAAACGCTTTCCATTACACAAAAATTAATATTTTCAAAATCCCCTTCGTATTTCTCTAGCTATAATCATGTAAATGAATAGAATGAAAAACATTTTTTTGTATATTCAAATTTGCGTTAGTTATAGTGCGTGCCGCAGAGCATCTCAGATTCAACATGTCCCGCGAAAATGACTCCAGTGTCACCATTTTGTATTTTTAATATAGATTTTTCTTTGTTCACTTGAAGATATGACTAATAACATGGTTGAATACTATTATCCTCTTACTTGTCCTTCCACCCAAAAAAAAGTTGCAAATAATTGCTTAATTTTAGACGTTTACAGTGGTAAGCTGTTCCTTCACGATTAGGTTTGACCGAGTAATCGACTCATGAAACTACTCAATCATGAGACGTTGAATCGATTTCATTCTTCGGCCATGATTGTCTTCTCGGAATCAACGTTCACTCTATCAACCAGTTTAAAGTACCATGAAATTTTATGGCGTTCTCAAATAATGGTATTACCAGACAAAGTCGATTATCCAATCCATTCGTTTGAAAACCTCCTGCGATCTACGCCTACTCGATCCTCACTTACTGACAGCCCCGTTTCAGCAGCACCATCTTTTAATCGCAAATGTTCCTCATAAAGCCCTACTGGCGTCATTTCTAGCGCAGTGGCTAAGTTGAATAGCGAAAACCAGATTCTTGGCGAAGATAACGTTGATTATAATTTTTTCATCCATTATAATAACGGGGTTCAAGAGATCTGAAGGTACAATCGTGTTCAATATGATAATTTACTTACCGCTTTTTTCTCTTCTTTCTGGCTTTGCACGCTGCTCGTTTCCCGTCTAATTCTTCGTCGACTTTAACCTCTTATTACCATTCTTTCGTGCCGTTTTTGTTCCCTGCTATAATGAAATTTCGAGGTGACACGAGTTTCCACTTTGCGCCCTGGTTCACGAGACTCGTTTCTTCCTATTGCCGATCTCTTCGTCCGGTGCGTGTGTGTGTGTGTGTGGGATGTTTCTTTTTCTTCCTCCTGTTCAACTTCTTTTTTTTCTGTACAAACTTCTTCCCGTGTCACTGAACTTTTCGTACTTTTATAAAGGTCAACGCTACTACGAACTCTCATAATCTTGCCGCTTCCGGTTGTCATAGTTGAGTGTTCGTCTTCCTTCCCCCCGCCCCGCCCTCTGGATTCTCGTAACCTTTTGGGTTATGAATTCGGAACAAATCATAAAAACAGCGTTTATCGAGTAGCTTGAAGTACATTTTTTCGGGTATTTGCAAAACAATTTTAAAAAGAACAATTTTTTATTTAAGGATTATCGTTACTCCAGAGGGTCCAGGAAAATAAAATCATTCTTCAGTGTCTTCAACAAAGGTGAAATACGTCTGACACCGAAATGTGGCCAATTTAACTACAAAATGAATACTGTCAAACTTAAAATAATGTGACGCCGTACTTAAAAGGCGTTTTTTTTTCCACATTAACGTTTTTAAAAATCGGCTTTGCATTGTAACTGGAATGAATTTTAATCCGATCCGTTTCAAATTAAAGCATTTCTCACGATTTTTCTTCTGAATATTGAATGTTTCTTTATAAATACTGTTTATACGGAAAACAATATTTTTGAAGTTCTCTTCGTATTTCCATAGCTATTGTCATGTAGATTTGCAAGAATTTTGTGAATTATACGTACAAGACTTAAACGCCGCCGCTTTGTAAAGCTTTTTTTACAAGGTTTCATACGCCTTACGGAGTCTACAATAAAGTGCTCCAAATTGATTTACCATTTACTTCTTCGGAGGGAACATTCCAGTGCGACTGGCTTGAAAATTGCTGATTTTCATGATTTTTTTTTAAATACCATTCGATAATCAGTCCGATTTTTTTCGTTTATTCAAATAACTTATGTTGTACATAAAAATATTTTTTAACGTTTTAGTTTTATTTTTTATATAATTTATTTGGCCATTGCAAAACGATGGCTAAAAAATAGCGCCTGACGGTAGAAAGTCCTACTCGTCAAAAAATTGTCTGAAAGAAAAAAAACAAAAAGATTATTAATCAGTATGAAAAACTGTAGAGACATACGGAGGCTTTTTTTTCGATGAGAAGTAACAAAATAGTGGTCGTTTAAAAATGAAGTGTCAAATTGGGTCTTTGTATCGACAGTTTTTCTTTGAAAAAAATGTGAAATTTTCAAACAAAAAAAAATGCTCCCTTACTACATTAAGGAATGGCGTGTAGAATGATGTGTCAAAATTTGAGACGGATAGCTTGAAAAGTCTTTGTTTAAAATCTTCCACCGTTTCAAAAAACAACGTTTCGAGAAAAACGTCGTACACCAGCGCCAGGTCTTACGCAACTGGTCGAATCCCTTTCTCTAAGAAAGGCTGTAACGACCGGAATAATTCGAATTTCGCGGCCAAAATTTGACAGCATGTTTATCAAAGTCCATATTTTTGGACTATGCAAAACAAAAACGATTTTCAAAAAAAATTACCCTGGAATAATCCCATAAGCGTAATTCTTAAAGTTACGTCGATTCTAAAATCCTGAAAGTTAAGTTGTTACAATCGTTGAGCCAATTCGATTCGATGCTAAGAAAATCGATGAGGATTCGATTCCAGTCCCAAAGTTACGCCTATTTTTGCGATGCTTGGATTAGTGTTAGCCCATAATGAAGTTTCGTCTGCCATATCTTCCGTTCGACAAATTTTACACGTCAACTATTGGTATTCGTCGTTTTGTGTAAAATATGCCGTCGTTTAATTCACAATAGATTCGTTTGCCATTATATTAAAAGAAATAGAGTTTTAATTGAACCTTACAATGAAGTGCGTATCTAATAAGCTACGGAACCCTAATGCGTAGTTGGGTACACGCATTTGACCGCATTCTTTTTTTTTTTGCTGCAGGAGAGCATGGGCCCGTCGCGGTGTGAAGAGAGGTAGCAAAATTGCGGCTCTGTACTTGGTCGAGGCTCGCGTACTAGTTAATGTAGGCGCGTGGGAAAACGTATTCTCGGGCGCCCCGACTAGAGATGGTATAGAAGATGTACGTATATACAGAGCGCGGTACCACGACAAATACCAAGGACACGACGAGAAATAAAGAGGATACCTCTTTACTGTACGGTACGTACATAACAGTGCGAAAGAAGGGATTAGAGCAACCCAACAGCAAAATACCTCCCCTCTCCGTGCCCTCGCTTCCCTCCACGCCACCTATATTAAATTTCAAGAGCAAGCCACAACGAGATGAGACGAAGGCATGGGAAAGTCGACAACGGGGGCGTTATTTCTTATCCAGCCTCAGTACAAATTCAACATCAACCACGTCGCACTTATCACAAGCACTTCGACTTTGCGCCGATAACGCTGTGTACGTTTGTGTCGCTCCTTTGGGCCTCGTGACTTTCATGGATCGCAAATTTGTTTGAACTCTCATCGTTTACTTCATCGAAGGTGTATTCGGTCCTAGAGATTTCTTTGGACCTCGAGAGCCGACCAAACTTTGAAGACTTTCGCAAGCTTTGGAAGAAACTTCATCTTCTCAAGATTTCTTTGAACCGTTGGCTCAGGAGCTGTCTAATCGTTGAAGACATTCCCATCTTTGGAAGAACCTTCATCTTCGCGAGATTCCTTTGGAGTCTTGGCTCGGGAGCTGTTCAACCTTTGAAGACATTCGCAGCATTGGAAGGAACTTCTTCTCGAGTTTTATTTGGATTATTGGCTCGGGAGCTTTCCAACTTTGGAAGATAACCGCAGCTTTAGACGATCCTTCATCTTAGAGCTTCGTCGAGGTTTTAGCAACATTGCGATCCTGCGGGGACCGTCATAAACATACTTGTGCGCGAAAGAAGACACTTTTTGGATAAACGTCGCGAAATAGACCCCGCCAGCTTTGATCGCTGCAGCGATCATGAAGAACTTATTCAATCTAAACTTTATCAGGGTGGACTGAGAGAATGTCGACGGCAATGCGGTTGTATGGGAGAGAGGGAGAGAGAGAAATATATTTTTAAAAACTGACATCGAGGAAATCGAAAATAGTTTCGGGATTATAACATTTTGCAATTCTATCCGTTGAATTCACTGTTCGCTAAATTCAATTAGTAGCATTGACTTTTAAAAGTCTTGGACATCGAAGATTCTCATTGATTCGTCGGTCTTGAGCGTTCAATGTTTGTAGTAATAATTAATTACTCGATGGAAGTGGATCGACGGTCGACAGATATCAATTTCGACAGAGACAGTGTTCTTCGTGTGTAAAGCCAATCTAGAAGCTTCTTATCGACCGGAGAACTCTTGCACGAATTTGGATTATGGGTCTCAAAAATATTTGCGTAAAAATTGCAAAAAAGCACTTCGAAAAAAGACCATTGAACCCGAAACATTGAGACGGACACTTGTCCATCAAAAGCAAAATCCAAAAATTGAGATGAGAATAATTCAGTCCGAAATCTTTCAACATACGAAAAATCGTCAGAATTCTACTTTCGATCTCGAAAAATATTGATGCAACGTGAAAAGTATTGTGACGCTTCAAAAACTGCTATAAGCAAATCATCATTTGTCGTGCCCTACAAGCTTCAGCAGAAGAAAACTTCAGAGGAAATAAACGAGTTGACGTGTCTGGAAGACTGCAAAAATTTTGCGCAATATTTCAAGCTGGATCCATAGAAAAGAGCTTCGTCATGGCAGATAAATGAATAAAACAAGGTAGGGGGTGCAAATAATACAAAAAGTAATATTCATATGGTGTGACGACGTTAATTTTTTTGGTTTTTTTATTTGCAAAGACGCGCAGAAAAGTTCAACCCGATCCAATGGAATATCTTAACGCTGAACGAACGTGGGAGGGTAGAAGAGTCTTGACAAACGCTTCCTGTCCGATCTCCATAATCGGTGAGTCTGAAAGTAACAGAAATCTCGTTAAGACAGAGTCGTAAATATCGCAGGTCGTTATTCAAACGGTAAATTGATGACTCGGTGTCACGCAGTTTTTTTTACAAATACAGAAATATATAATACTCTCCGCTGACGTAAATTCTTTGCAGAGAAAAAAAAGAAAAAAGAAAGGGCGCGAGAGACAGAGATAAATGCAGCGAGAGTGAAAATATCGATGCGACGATTATGCCAATTTTATTCGACGATTATTTTATCTTGATTTTAAAAAAAACCGCTAACGCCTGGTACATTCTTCTTTTTCCGATCACCACGGCGTCGAAGTTTGCATCGTTGCAACGCAACGATTTGTTTTCTTTACTTCGATTATTGATGAGGACATGTAAAAGCGTTTCAATGATTTTCGAAGACCAGATAGGTCGAAGAAAATTACACATTTGAGAAGTAATAGTTTCCGTTGGATCCCTTCAATGCAAACATAAACGTCATCGATCCCTTGTAGAATATTCGAGAAGAGATCAAATGAATACGAGGAATTTTTATAAACGCAACGGAATAATGAGTGACAATTTTGTGGCAGGGAATGAAGGATCAGCACTTTTTCCTTACTTTCAAATATTTTTCGATAGACAGAGATCCACTCCGAGTCTATCGATTGCTGTAATTTTTCGTGGTCACACATCCAAATTCAATCGCGGTGGTTACACTTAGGTCGATGCTATCCAGTCACTTTTCAAAAAAGTATTGTGACCAAACTATCCCTACGAAGTGGTTAAAAAAATTACGGAACATGCTTTGAACTTTCTAGATGATGTACGAAAAATTTATTTATAAAAAATAAAATGGCGACATGTTAAAAAAAATTCATAAAGAGGCGAAAACGCAAAAAAGACACTTTTTCGCTAAAAAATCATAGTTCCGTGAATTTTTAATATTTTTACTTAAAATTTGGACGTGATACTCCTTAGATATGCTACTTTTGGAAAAAAATCGTAGCATAGTGCGCGTTTCAAAAAAGGTATTAATTCCGACATGTGAAGAGGGTAAATTTTATGGTATGAGGATACTTCAAACTCCAGGTAAGATGGTGAATACAGTCCCATTCGAAGCCGTGAAGTATTATATATTTATGCCAAAAATTGATCGACGTCTCGATTCTACGCAGGGTGATCACGAAGGGTTAAAAAGGATTTTTTTTTACATTCGGTGGTACCACCTAAAACAGCATTTTGCCTAACTATTTAAAGTGATTGACGGCAATGAATACATTACGCCGAGAACAAGGCGATGAATTTCCGATCTGATAATGATAATAATAATTGGTTAGTTCATATCACAGTGTATGACGTGCAAAGAGCAGTCTTATAACTGACAGTTGGCCATAGAGGTATTCTGGTTTCGTGCTGACTTATTCATGATGTACACTGGATCGAGACCGCCCACCGATTACCATACATAGACTACGCCACCGTATAGCTTTACCTCTAGCCATAGGTCTCGCAAATTATAGTTATCTGGTTGGGTAATAAGGAGTATCGCAGAGGTGATAAAATATTGTTGAAATGTTATTCAAGGTGGATAGCAAATCTGATATTTCGATGGCACTAATGAGATCAAATATTTCGTTACATATGATTATTATTGATAGCAAAATAGTGACTCAATTTGGCTTATTCGCTCCACAGTATTACAATGCAATAACATTGAAGCGATGTAAAATATCATTAATACGCAATTAAAATCGGCAAGTTCGTTGTTATCTTTTATTCGACACGATTTAGTTAAAAAGGCAGTAGCTCTCTATGCCGATCTGTTGTCAAAAATAATTATGGAGGAAAAATTATGGGGAAACGCAAATCTATTAATGAAATGTTTAAAGACCTGACTTAAAAAAAAATATGATGACGATCATATATAGATGTATACGAGCCCGTTAATACACGCTTCACCGAGTCCATATACGCGGCGCTTCCTCGCATAATTGCTATACATATCAAGCGATCGTTCGCTTGTGCAGGTGGAGGAAATCCGTTGGCATTGCTTGGTGTTTCGACGACGATGTTCCCCGCGCGATGTCCCATCAACGGTAATATTTCCTACTCTCAGCGCGCACCGTTAACTACGACGCTACGAAAACGCGATTAGACTTTGGCAATTCCAAGTGCCCAAGAATCGTTTTAAGGACTGCTAAATGAAAGAAAAAAAAAAAACAATGGGCCGTAAATATTTTTTTTTGTCCAACGGGTGAAAATCGATAGTTTATTATTATGCTATCGCATCTCTTAACTTTTGAATTCATTGGATGAATTTATTGTTTGTTTTTTTTTATCGAAGCAAAAGGCATTTTTCGTGCATGAAAAAAATGGCTTTTCGTAGCAAAAAAGAATTGACTTTCTATGATAAGAAAAAAAGGTTTCTATGACCCGAAAAGTGACGTAAAAAAGTAAAATTCATGTAGCCCGTATCAATACTTATCTCAAATCACTCTTACGTACAAGTATCTTCTACACCCTTTTGTAGGTTCCGAGAAATGGATTTTTAAAATTTGTCTCTTTTATATGTATGAGGCATTCCACGTCATTTCACCTAGCCCGTGATCCCGACCATTTTTGATTTTCCTGATTTTTTTTTGTAAAATTGTACCCCATGAAAGGAATATCCATATCAATTTATAGATTTTTATCTCTTCTCTTTTAGGAGTTATAATTTTCCAAAAAAATATCGATTTCGGAAGTTTTGGAAACGTTTAAATGCTGATAACTCTTGAACTAATTGAGATACCGACAATTGTCAATATATATATTTTGTGCGTTTTGAAGCATACTTTCATGAAAAAAATATGAAGACAACGATTAATTATACTGGACCACGTATTTTTTGCTTTGAAAGTGGAAACTATTTTTTTTAAAGCTGATTGTCAAGTTTTTTCTTAAAAAAAATTCACTAAAATAGAGTGACTCATTATATGATTTTTAAGACTAGTCTCAACGTGGGCCCATTTTTCCTTCTATTTTTTTTTAATTGATCATATTTTTTTGAGAAGAATTTTATCATTTTAATCTCCAATAATCGTAGATATCTCCATTTTAACCTCCAATAATGCTATTAATGAAACGGTTTATTTTTTATTTGTGCTAAAATTAGCCCAAAAGAAGATTATTGGTGCAAAATTAATTTTTTTTGTCACTAATAATAATATTGATCAATACAAGTACGGCAATTTTCAATCGGATCTAATAATGATAGCTTTTCTAATTTCTACGCTTTTCGTAAATAAAGTGAACTAAATTAAGAATTATATGGGAATACGAGAATTTAAAAAAGAGTGAAATTTTTCGTTTCATATATATATATATATATATAAGGAAAAATTTCACTGTTTTTTTAATTCACGTATTCCCATATAATTCTTAATTTAGTTCATTTTATTTACGAAAAGGATAGAAACTAGAATAGTTATGACTTATTATTATTGAAAAAAAATTAATTTTGCACAAGAAATCTTCTTTTTCATTAATTTCAGCACAAGTTAATAATAAAGAGTTTCATTATTAGCATTATTGGAAATAAAAATGGAGATATATAGAATTATTGGAGATTAAAATGATAAAAATCTTCGTAAAAGAATATGATTAATTCGCAAAAAATAGAAGGAAAAATGGGCCCACGATGAGATTAGTCTTAAAAATCATAAAATGGGTCACTCTATTTTAGAGAATTTGTTGAAAAAAAATAAAAAATGGTAATCGTCGTTAAAAAGAATAGTTTCCACTTTCGAAGCAAAAAATACGTGGTCCAGTATAAATGATAATTTTTTTCATATTTTTTCATGAAAGTATGCTTCAAAATGAAAAAAAATTATATATTGCCATTTGTTGATATCTCAATCAGTTCAGGAGTAATCAGCGTTTAAACGTTTCCAAAAAATCCGAAATCGACATTTTTTGGAAAATTATAACTCCTAAAAGAGAAGAGATAAAAATGTACAAATTGGTGTGGATATTCCTTTTATGGGGTACGATTTTACAAAAAAAAATCAGGAAAATAAAAAATGGTCGGGGTCACGGGTTAGGTGAAATGGCGTGGAATGCCTCGTATACATTCCTTACATTTTTGTTTCTTGTTATAAATTATTATAAAGTACATCGTTGAGCAAAAAAAAATTACTTAAATAAATAATAAATGGAAATAAAATATATATGTATAATAAATGAATGTTTAAAAAATAGGTCTGAGAAGATCGATAACTAACGATCAGGTGATTTAAAAAATATTTTTACTAGCTCAAATAATTCGCAATTGGTTGTCAAAACTTCGCAGCGGAAAGTCATATACAAAGGAGAAACAAATAAAAATCAATACTACAGGAAAACTCGATTTTTTTTAAATGATAAAAAAAGTATTTGCAGACCACATATTTTTCCAAATTACCCTGCGATATAAAATAAAATACTTTAGCATTTTTTTTTCCCAGAAAAATATAATGTTCGAAAAAAACTTCGAAAAAAAATAAAATGCCAAAGCATTTTATTTTTTTCGTAGGATAATTTGAAAAACTGGCGGTGTGCAAATACTTGTTTTACCTACTGTATATATATGTTATGAGTAATGCTCGATGAATGGATAAAGCTAATTTTATCTAAAGTTAGTATTAGCTAATGTCTTTGGATAATGTTTCGAAATTCGCAGGGAAGTCATCACACTTCGGACATTATCCACCTATTATTGGATAACCTTAACTTTATCCCATACGCAATTGGTGAAAGAACGATCTGACGTTATTACTGATCACGTGGCCTACCATGAATTGCATTAGTTTCAAAATGGATGCCGAACAAAACGCAAGCGACGCAACGAAACAGCGTTTTAACAACAAAAATATCGAAGAATCGTTGCTTATAAAGAATGCTAACTCTTTTTGCATAGATAATAATTATTGCTAAGAATTGCTTAGTTATTGCCAATGAAAGGACAAGGACACAAACGTGGTAACTGCAAAACAAAGTGTGATTCTGGAAAATGTTTGTGCAAAGCAGAGGGTAGCGATTATGCAATTTGAAATGCCATGCCAGTTTGCCATGTTTCAACAAGTAAATTCAGACTGTGCTGTTTAATAAGGCTAATTTTTTTAACCTAAGTAATAAAGAATAATAATAATATAAATCCATGTTTTTCTTTAATACATGCTTGAACATTGACCTATTCATTATAGATAATGCTAGCTTCAGCTGACTACGTGATATGCTAGCTGCAGCATGTCCCTTCGTGAACTTTATTTCTTCAGTGCTGTATACATATATTGAAGGATCGATGTCGACAGTAGGGAAAGGTGGGTCACAGTGTGTCACTTTTTTCTATCGAATTTTTACTCTTACCAAAGTAGTCTGATTAGAAAAAAAAGGTCATAACCGATTTTATAGACCTTTGGGCGTACGATAAAGCTACCATGTTTTTTGCAAAAAGATTAAAAATCCCAAAATAATAGGTTCGAAAAAGATTTGCGGATTGGCTCATTGTGCCCCACGGGTAGGGTACAATGTGTGGTAGGGTACAGATAGGTGGGTACAGTGTATCAAGTGCTGTGAAACTCTTATATTTCCCTAACATAGATAACAGATTTTCATACATACCGATAATTTCACAACGGGTATTATTTGCCAATAACATTGGGAGTCGGCTCATTGTGCTCAACAACTCGATGACACATTATACTCCACACAATTGGCCCACAATATTTGACGTTTTCCCGGCAAGCGAAATTTTTTTTTCACGGCTCAAGTTATTTTTGTACTTTTAATAACTCTTCGTGAGATGCTATTTACTCTTTTTTAGGCCAGCCGAAACTTAATATAAATCACGAAACAACACAAAAAATTTCGGATTTTGCAAGCTACAAAACTCCGAGAAATCGCATGTGGTTGACAGTTGCCCGTGACACATTGCGCTCCTTCGGAGCGTCGTCACTACTTTGTTTCTTCATTGGGAGTCGACTCATTGTGCCCCACCACTCAGTGACACATTGTACCCCATTACTAAAATATTCGATTATTGATGAAAATAGCTATTAATTGAACTACGAATGAAAAAACACAAGTCACTGAGTGCATCATAAATAATAAAACTATCGATTAGGACCGAAAACTGGAGCCGCTACAGAACGTGTCGTTATCTTTTACGTTTTTCCGGCGAGCGAAATTTTTTTTTTCCAAGCTTCAAATCAATTTTTAATTTTCAATAATCCTTTGTGGGCTGTTATCGACTTTCTTTTAGGCTTGACGAAACCTAATATAAATTGCGGTCCAACACATAAAATTTTGGAATTTACGAGCTACAAACCTCCGAGAAACCGCATGTGGCTCACTGTGTCCCGTAACACATTGTGCCCCACTCTCCCTTATCGATAAGCGGGAATAAATTAGTGAAATGTTCCTGTGCTTTTTGTTCAAAGCATGCATTAAAAATTACTACACCCGTGCATTCATTATCGTCGCAACAATTCACTCAGCCCTATCGTTATGATCCATTAAATATAGCGGTAATATTTAAATTGAAGCTCTCGCGATTAATATATTCTGCACGGTTAAAGGTGGCGTTGATTTTCCATGACGAATTTTGAGTACGCGGGTCAAATTATGTTGCCAAAAAAAAATCCGTTTTCCCGTGACTACCGTTGAAGCAAAAAAAAAAAATATGTTGATCGCTGGAGTATATTCTGAGGCCGTTTTTTGCCGCTACTACTTTTTCGTACGAAGGCAACGTCTGGTTAGGTTCCGGGATATTCGATCATTCGTGGGTATGTAGCATACATATCTTGCTTTCTCTATATAAATTTCGAGCAACGTGCCTTGCTTAATGCTTTTTTTTGTTCTCAATGCAAAGACCAGGCGCGAGGAATACAAAGTGAACAAATGCGCCAATTAACCGGAGATTTAATTACTCGCGGTGTGAACTCGATGTATGCATACGTATTATTTTTCATCGTCGAATGCTTGCACACCGTTTTACATTTTTTTTTCGCCTTGCAAAATGACCATCATTGCAACTGTTGCAACAGGAGGCACGGTCAGCTGTCCTCTGTCGTTACGTTTAACCGTAAAGTCCCCCGATTTTTCATACAGTGCGTTGTGTATTGCGGATCCGGTGATATAAAAAAAGCCGTTACAAAGTACTGAGGTATGTGCGTTTAAGAGATACCTCCCATTACAGCCACTGAAAAAGCTTTTTTCAGTTTTTTTTGCCTCGTAACCTATGCTTGATTTCGGAAAAAACCTTTTGAAATCCATTTACACGTTTTTATTCTTCTGTCAATGGAGAATAAAGTCCAATTTTATTTATTAAAAAAATCTAAAATGGCGGCTCCAGCTCTCGTAAAATGAAGCCATGCACGGCGTGTTTTGGTCTGCGCGGGGCGCTCCACAGCTTTGCCAGTTTATTTTAAACAAAAACGGGTTAAAAATGATTAAACTCGACTAAATTTGGGGGCCTTGTCGTTTTTTGTTTTCTGAAAAACCCCCTGGATAATAATAATTCCTCGACCTAACGACTGAGGGCAGCACCTATCGACCGACAACTGTTGTATAGGGACGTTTCACAATTTTTAAATCCTAGGACGTAAAATATCTCTTTTACGTACCGTTTACACGCACGGAAAAGCGAGGAAAACATGGTTGTGGTATATAAAGTTTTTTTTAATTGTGATTACGCATTCATAATACGGGTCCACGTATCCACCCGTAAAATTTAAGCTCTTCGGTGTTTCATCTTGAATGTTGGAATATTCTTGAAATGTAGAATGAAAATATGACAACAAAAGCAACGATACTTGAATATTTTTTATGGAAGACTGCACTTATCGTACGTTTGAGCAGATTGTTTTTTCTGCTCGGATGGACGTCCGTTAAATTTTCTAAATAAGGTACTTGGAGGAAGTTGCCTTCGATCTTGCAAGATCAGGTGGTGGAGAGACTTGTTTTTTTTTTACCCGCTGCTGCGCTGCTCCACTCGCAACTTTTACTCGAGCGTCGTTCTCGGAAAGTGCAACACACGCGTTGCATCGTCGTTATACAACTTTGCGTGTCTCGAGGCTGTGTATGAAACGCCCTTAATTGCTGAGAACATTTCGGTGCGCGTTGCGCACATGATTTTCACCGTGGCTTACTTTTTTTTCTTCAAATTACATGTTTATTATTCGCGCGTCTTGGAATTCTTCGTCCAAAGTCCAAAAAAAACAGTATCCCTTCGAGGCTTTTGAATATCCGTTGAGCAAAAAATTCATCGATAAGTTGAACTTTTGTAACACGAATTTTCTTTTGGGCTTCGAGAATATTTGAGAAAATTTGCCATTATCTTAAGAACTTAATCAATTAGTCCGATCTCTTGTAGCTGGCACAATTGGCGAGGGAAAGAAAAAGAAAGAGAGAATGTCAGAATGGAGGATTCCGAGTTCGTGACTGGTCGTTTGTAACACGTAAGATCTTTAGAGCCAAGCAAGAGGACACAGGAAGTTCCGCTATGTCCCACATAACACGGGCTCACGATTCTGAGACCGGGGATAAGAAGGAGGCAAAGGAGTAACCCATATGCATATATATATATATATATATATATATATATATACACAGATATGTGTGTGTGTGTGTGTGTGTATGTGCGCGCGAGTGTATACGGTTTTATACGCCGCCTATTGTGCGATCAAGTCAGTGACGTCATTTTTTCCGCATCCTCTTTTCTCTCTTTCTCAACTACATCTTTTTTGCTCTTCTTCCCCAATTTGGGTATAATATATGGTCCGATAAGCAGATTCCTTCCACTCGTGAATATAGCTCTGCTTTACGAGCTTGAAAACCCCGGTAAATTCTTGAGATACCTCGCGAGATGCTTTTTAGAACGCGCTCTACTTATACGAGTGCAATCCCACCTATTATTTGTAAGCGATTGAGGTCCGTTGATATTCAACGAACTAAAGAATCAACATCCTATTTGAATGAAATTCCGATATTCCGTTCGTATTGTATTTTCTTTCTTTTTGAATGAAAGCTTTTAGAACGTATAGGTATTTTTCCAAAACGCGTTTTTATTGGCCGGGTGCGGCAATATAGTTTCAAAGAGACTGAATTAACAACTAAAGCTATTATTCGTTTGATTTCTTGTTGGACTAAAATATCTCCTTCTATGGGACAATATAATTGAATTTATGAATTTATTGATTGCACCAATAACTTCGTATATAGAGTTTCTTGTATATTTCCTTTTACATGTACACTCACAGCAAAAAAATTAAAGGAGCAGAAAAATTTCACAATTTTTTCAGTGATTTTTGGAAGGCTGTAACTTCGTGAAAAATGGTCGTATCGAGAAACAAAAAAACGCATTTTGAAGCTTGGAATCTCTAGTTTAAGAATCTCGGGAAGAGATTTTTTTTTAGCATCACGCTCGGTGCTGTCATAAGAAATAGCGCGAGAAAAAAAAATCGAATTTTTTTTGAGCATCGTCTATGGGCTAAAAAAAAAATTCCTGGCTGAATCAATGCTTGGGTCTTTTACCCTCATTCTTTAGCTTCGCTTGTCGTATAACTTTAGCGTTATATGTATAACTTTAGCCTCATTTGTCGCTGAGATATCGCCGATTGAATGAAAAGTCAGCTTTTTTCTTTGATCATTGATATCTCATGAACTAATGATCGTACAGCGAACGGAAGGTGGGTTTCGGAAACTTGAATAACTCCTCTATAAGTTCCTTTTTGGTATTTTAGAGAAAAACATTTTTTTTAAAGCTCAATATTGATTTGAATAAATACAAAAAAATTACTTTTTCTGTCGTTTTTGAAAATCCACCACAACTTTGCAAATACTGCGAAAATGACCAATGTTTTCAGGTTTTTTTAGCTCCAAACATGCCCAAAGACCCTGTAAATTTTTTAATGGATCGGTTAAACCGTTTTTTTTAATCGGAATCGTCAAACTTTTATCAAAAATTAAAGGAGCACTTTTATTGCTCCTCCAACGTCAATTGATGATATTTAAAATAAAAATGAAAAATTTCGTTATTCTTCTCACAATTTTGCATTCTCCGCGAGATTATAACACTAGAGATTTCAAGCTTCAAAAAGGTTTTTTTTTCTCCCGACACGACCATTTTTCACGAAGTTATGGCCTTTCAAAAATCACTGAAAAAATGGTGAAATTTTCCTGCTCGTTTAATTTTTTGCTGAGTGTATGTCAAACGAAATCCGTAAAAAATCTCCATATGAATGTAATCGTGCTAATAATTTGCAAAAATACATTTATTTATGTTTTATTTCATATATATTTATACAGAAAATTTGGGATAAACTTCCGGAAAGCGGAAACAGAATTTCGATCTGAAATTTGGCATATACCTTCATTTTAATGTTGTATGACTTGGCTCAAAAGGATTTTTGGCGACTTACAATATTTTCCGAAAAATCGAAATTTTGAATGGTTGTTACTTCAGCCCGCTGAGTATATCTATCTTCATTTGAAATACGATCCTACTATATCTAAAGCTAACAGGCTCAGTTCTAGCTATACCCATATATGTTATCGCGCTCTCTGTTTTGTGCGAATGGTAGGATGCGTTGAACACTGGTGTGGGCGCAGGGCAATTTGTTTATATTTCTCTATTATACGAAAATATGAGTAAATTTGCTGACACAAATTAATGGTACCACTAAATTCATATACAATACTAGATAATATGACCTTGGAGTTTGCATCGTTCGAGTGCAACGATTTTATTTTTCATTTCTCCTTTTTTATCATTCTTCAAAACCTTTTTTTTGCAGATCAAGTTCGTAAATCTCTAATAAGGATACGTAAAAACGTTGAAGTGATTTTCAAGGTCTGAATCGGCCGAAAAAAATACTAAGCCGATTTTTATCAAATTAATTTCTGTTGCATTCCAACGATGACAATTTCAAGATCATTAGATAATAATATAATATTGGATGGTAGGGATATGTTTCGAATCCCACGTCTATGTGGTCCTTACTATTGAGCACATAGTAATATTGAAAATTGTACAAAATTCCCGAGTTCATAACTAACCGAGAGATAATCTCTTTTCTATAATCGTAGGATCGTCAATATATTTATACATATAAAAACATCGCGCAAGTTCCTAACGGTACGAAACTCACGATCCGCCATCCGTATAGATCTACACCCTTGAATATTATACTCACGCCTAATCCTCGATCTGCTCAGCCGTGTTTGAAGCTATGCAGGGAATTGCTATGGAATCTGCCACAGTGATATCTTCCTCTCGCCACGGTCGATGCTCCTTCAAATGCGGCTAAATACATTTGTATGTGGAAAATAATTCTGATGGAATGTCGGACGTTTAGAAAAAAGAAAAAAAAACGTATACAGTGAGAGAAAGAGAGGATGAGAACTAGTAGAAAATAAACGTTACAGATTTTTCAACATGGCCAAATCGATGCTGTATTATGTCACTGGTGTGGAAGTTCTGGTATTAGCCTACGACAACATCTTGTGGGCTCTGGTTCAAGGACCCACCTTGCACTTCACCTTCTCTCCAGGTCTTCTCTTATCCGTCTCTCTTCTTCATCGCTTCTACTTGAATGGATAAATGCATCTTCTCCCCACCCCTCTCTCTTTCTATCTCGCTCTTTCTCTCTTCGTATGATGCCAGGCACTAGGACTCCGTCTTCTCTAAGTTTGCACGCTGTGTACGGTAACATAACGATCGCTTAGCATACGCCAACGTCACGAAAAGGTTATTCAACCCGTTGAATCCTCGTAGCTTCGACGATCGTTATAGTTACCTCCACCTTTGCACGCGCAAGAACGCGTAAGTATAAAAATAGTGGATATGTGTATACGTCGTATAGAGTGACCACAGTACGCCCTCCCCGTCTTCATATTAAAGTTTCTACCTGGATATGAACGCTCATGTATGTTCGCGTGTGTGTATGTTGATCTCCTCTCGCGGCCATAAGTAACGGGGGTTTTTCGAGGCTCGGGGAACCCTCGTTGGAGAGGTGCGTTTTATACAAAGCGTCCACTATATATCGACAGTGGTTAAGGTCTTCTTTTGCTTTGCCCCCCTCCCCTCTTCTCTTTCTCTCTCTCTCTTGCCCCCTGGAGAAGAAGCCGGGCATTCAGTCAGCCGTGCAGTCGAAAGATCGTCCTCTTCTGCATTGGCCGTACATTTTCTTCGGACTTCTCTCTTAGCCGTGTCTACTTTCGTACGAAACGTCCCCGGGGACTTTAATGCAACTCGAGCTTCAACGGTTATCGGTTCTTGCGGGCATTCAAATCGCCCGAACATCATTATTCAGCTTGACACTCTTTCCATATTGGTTTGCTCAATAATTACTTGCTTTTCTTTGTTTCCGGGTTATACTTTGTCAATTATTTCGCGTAAGATCGTGATTTTTTAATATTCGGGTTGAAATCGTTGGAGTATCGGTTAATTTGTCTTCAAGAGATAAACTCTAGTGCGCGAAATAAAGTGCGTCGATGCCCTGATAGGGGGATCGTGGATCTATCGTTCAAGGGGTAAGTCCACTAGAGAGTTGGTTCTTTCTTGATGGGCGTTGTTTGGCTAACTTGGTGAAAAAAATGTTCATTGATTTTGCACAAGCTTAGATTTTGCTAACGTCCTTTTTGCGACAAACCTTGGCGACTTTGTCGAGAACAATGTTGTGAAGGTCGAGAAGTTTTCTCGAAAAGATTAGAAGAAGATATTTTTCCGTACTCATTTTCTACGACAATGGATCATTCGCTGTTGCTTTTTTTTTCGAGTACCTCGTATTTTTTTTGTCAATTTCAATATGTTCTTTTTTTAGTTGTTGAATTTATGAAATCAATGTATAACTAATGAAAAAAAAATCTTTTCACAGAATGTGTCACACAAAGTCTCCTTTTCACACAAAGTCTCCTTTGCACGAAAATATTTAGTCTGTTGACCTTAAGCTTTTTTATGTACTCCTTGTGCATCCTTTATTAAATGCTCTACGATTGATTCGAACAAGTCTGATAATGCAAACTCGTCTTGCGCGAATACGCCAAACATGGACGTGGCTAAGCTTCAATAATAATAGCCTCGATAATTACAATGCGGAACACGTCGGGCTCGTTCTCTGCGTTTTTATTATTTTTTTTTTATATACAGTACTTTCCAGACTAAACGTGCAGGATTTTAAACCTCACTGAATCTTTTCACGACCCTTGATTTACTTCTGCAAAACTGGTAACTAGTTTAATGTAACTAGTCTCAATGTTAATAATTTGTAAGAATCTGAATATCTGACCAATATCCATACGATATTAGAGAATGCAGTGAGCATAGGTAATTTGTCGATTCGGCCTAGAATCCCCTACGTATTTATATGCAAATAAAATAGAGGGAATATGAAATTAGTGAGTCAAGAAATTTTATTTATCGCTCGAGAATCTATTGCGCTTGTGTTCGGCGTTCCGGAAACGCCAAACAGTGAGTGACTTTGTTCGCGCATCACAATGTTTTACCTCGGTTCGTCCGTTTTAATAACCATAAATTCCACGATTTTGAAGTTCATGTTCAACTGATGTACAAATATATGAATGCGCATAGTTAGCTTTTTCTTTTATGGAAGTAATACGTAGAAAGTATATGAAGGTTAATGAACTCTATGAAATTATTCATTCGCGTTTATCGAGATTTATTGGGTGGAAATAAAGCTGGTTATCAAATGCGAGGATACGTTCCAATTTTTAAGAATTTATCGCGCGGAAATAAAATTACCATGAACTTCACGACCGGAATCCAACAACTTGCGGGATATTTATATTTCTCACGCAATCGCGATGCAATTCGTAAGTATGCAAAACAGTGGGCGATACAAAAGAAAATAGTGTCCATAATTTTATCTCGTTTTTTTTTTACGGAAGTTATTGCGACCATAACCGGAAATGAGAAAACAATCGGAATGATAATTTTTAAAATATCTTTACGATCGATAAAAGTTTATCGCATATACGTGCACGGAAATTGTGATTTGAAAAACAATCGAGGCAATTGGTAGGTTTTTACAAAAATCGATATCCGTAATTTCGAATGATCATAAATTCGAATTTCCTCGATTTTATAGACAGTGAATTCCGTCATGTAGTTTTCATATAGTGATACAATCGGAGACATCAACAGTTATGTCTACATTCCTGTAACACCCACTCTCGTTCGATTTAAAGAAACATGATGCCAAAACGGAGAACAAGATATTGAAAGGAACAAACGTATATATAGATGTATACATAGTATAAGCGATATACATACCGATGGGTACCGTTATTGTCGCCTCTGTGTCGGGAACTCTCGAAAGTGAGCTGGAAAATGTAACGGTAAAAAAAAGACTGACCATTTGATCGCGAGTCGATAATTTATAATGATATTTGATAATTAGATGTTGTTTTTAATATTTTAAATCGATCTTTTATTACGTATCGACATTGGAGTAGTCAGGAATAGGCAGGTGTGGGCATCCCCGCCGCCTAAAACCCGGGTGCCAAAGAAAAAAATCGATTGAAAATAATTAAAGTCAAATAGTCGATTAATGTTGAGTTTTACCCAAGCTCGCATAAACAAATAATTTTAAAAAACTTGAACTTTGTTGTAATTTCGTATTTTGTATAAAAAGTAACTATTTCATTACGTAAACTAAATAGATATTCAATTTTCACAATTAAGTCAAATGAGGGCAACAGCAATACATTAGATTTGCCGGTCGATACACAGACAGAAAAATACTGGAAGATCAACATTTACGACCAAGTCGCAGATAATATCATAAATATAAAACTTCGATTTGATAATCTACCGTTAGCTTGCGCAATTGATGCATTTTTTTAATTGGTAATGAAGAACGGCGAGGATTTCATCTATAATTATGGAAAAATCTTCATAATTTATACGTCCGCCTTAGAAGCTGAAGGGATAGTCATGAACAACAAACTTCAATTTACAAATGAGAAAATAAATGCTGAAAATTTAAGAAAGCATATTAAAAAGAAGTACTGCCCTAACGTATGTAAGCTTTTCCAATCAGCAATAGTACTCCCAGTGAGCTCCGCTGGTTATGAGAAAAGTTTTTATGCCATGAGGCGAATAAAAATGTGGCATTAGAGCATAATGCTTCAGGAAAAATTTTTTTATACGCCACTGCTGAACATACATAACAACATCGTTAAAAAGAAATGCAGCTGAAAAAGTGTTGGGCCGATTTGCAGAAAAAAATAGAAAAGTAAGACTTGTTTAATTGAATACCTAATTTTTTATCATTCTTCAATGCAGTTACCAGAATTTAAACTTCACTTCCAGTAGGTACTGGAAGTGAAGTTTAAATACTGGTAACTGCATTGAAGAACGATGCAAAATTAGTTGATCATTTTTTAAGGTATTGCAAGAGTTTGATATTAATGTTAACATGAATGTGTGATTGAGGTAACTTTCATATTTCATGTCTGTTGCGTCATTACCGACTATCATTCAAATTAAATTTTTTTAAAATAATGATTGTTGATCAAAACCAGTTTTTGTCAGGCCCCTCCTAGGCCACGCCGAGAAAAAATGCTGGCTACACCAATGCGTATCGAGTATGTATAAGTAAACAAAAAATATTGATTATATGATTGTTTATTGTTCGCGATCAAAGACGATCAAACCTTCGAAGAAAAAATCTTTGAAATCTAGAAGCGTTTTAAGGCAGTTCATTATAAAATTTGTAATTCTGCGGAGACTGTTGATCAAATGACCGATCGTATGCATTCGGGAAGCGAATAATAATCCAAGATTCGACACATTCACCTCGAGGAATCGATCGTTCGTCGTGACAGTCGAATACGAATGATCTTGGGACCTTGGTCCGTTAAATTGACGACAAAGGATTCGTATCGTATTGTTACTTGCGTCGTTTCGGAGACTTGCGTCATTTGAAACGTTGCCACGATTACTTTTTTACACTTCAGTGTCGAGTGAATCCTCCCATGGGTTTGACTATTACTAGCATTGTTGGAAAGTCATCAAATTTCGTCACATCACGATTTCAGAAGCCTTGCCAGCAACGTGAAACGTTTTTTAGATCGAAAACGATACCGATATTCACTGGAAAATGTACAATGTAATGAAAAATTGCTCTGCGCGACACGTTCTGAGATGTACTTACGACCATTTAAATATTTAGGTAAAAGGAAATGGTAATAAGCTCTAAGACGATTTTTTTCTGCTTCCAGTGTAAAAAAAATGAGATTCAAGTCGTGGAGTTTCTTGTCGATCCTACTGGTTGTAGGATCGATCGATGCCAGACCCTCAAAACTCGGTAAGTTTTCAAATGGTTTTTATAATCATATTTTTTTTTACAAATAGACCCTTGGGCATTAAAATTGAAAGTGTCGGAACTTATTGTCGAAAAATGTATGAAAACGGACTATAGCAAACCATTTTTAAATGTAATGTCTATGTTTCTACATTTATAATTATTTATTTGTATTAATGTGTTAGCTCGAATAAACAATAAATAATGTAAGGTTATTGAAAAAGTCAGATAGTACGTGTTTAAATGGAAAGTAAACGTCTAACAATCGCTTGTACCACACTCTACAGAGACATGTAATTGTCGATTGCAATCGAAAGGTCCCAAAAGTCAGTAATCAAATTGCCACAGTTTCTACCCGCATAGGAAAGTTCTTATGGAATAAATAATAAGCATTCAATGATACGTTGATTTTTTCGTTGTGATTTGTCTGTTCCGTTGCAAAATAGATTGCAACTTAACCTAGCGTTAAATTGTACCTCGTGACTTCCTCTTGTTACAGGGAGTTCGGAAATCGTCGAGGGAAATGGGGAAAAGTCAGTTACCAAAGGCACCGTGGATGATTCCTCGACGTGGCGACCGACCGAGTCGAGAAGCTCGTCGGTTGTGAAGACCGATAGCAGGTACAGAGGCCGGACGGAAAATAGTACAGAATTTACTGATAAATATTATCAAAGTAGCTTTTCACCAGGTTTAGTGCATAGTTTCGACATCGACGAGAATTTTGGTCTACCGAGTGGTTGGCAATCGTTGGGATCTTCAAGAATCTTGAAATCGAATATGAACAATCAATTAAGCGAATCCGACAAACTTATAGATGAGATTAAGAGACTGCGATTTTCCGTAGTAAAATCCGATGATTCATCGATTTTAAATTCGACAAATGTGTCACGCAAAAGTCAAAATGACAAATTTACGAAATTGTATTCTTCCTCGATAACGGGCGAGGATGAAGGCCTGAATATGCGGCAGAACAATCATAGTTCAAAGGATCCAATTAAAACAGTAATGAAGACGAGATCCAAGCAGACTGAGAATTTATCGGGAATCTCGATAAGTGCAAAGAATCGTGTAGTTTTAAAGTCGGATTATCATGAGAAACCCCCCAGACATGAGACTAACTTACGACCGATCAATCTTGCTAGCCCCAATGTTTCTGATCATGCAACGAAGCACGAATTGAAAAATTGGCCAAACGAACCGATCCAAGACGTCCAGGATCTCTTCAATTACAATAGATACACTTCAAGCATTGAGACAGTTTCTCATCAAAAGCCTCCTTCGAATTATGGCAATGCCCCTTTTTTCAATGGCCTTAAAAAACGGAAGAAAAAGCCGGGCAATCAGATTTCCATTTCTGGTCCAATCAAATATCAATATCACAATCCTTCCGATTCGAACTACCAAAAATTGTCATCCACGACCCAGCAATCTTTACCCTCGAGCTCCTCCTACGATCGTGAGCCACTCATGCAGCCAAATGTCCAAGGAATTATTCAATGGCTACAGATGCCAACCGTAGGCCCACCTACAAATCAGTCTCACTCGGCATCCAATGTTCTGCCCGAAGAATTCGTCACGGACCCCTTTGATCACACTTATCACGATTTCGCTAGTTCAAGACCCGTTACATCGGCCACGACTTACGCTGACCTAGAAAATATGTATTCTGGCGACTCTGTTCCTACTAAAAATTACGTGAACGAGATCCCAGTTGGAATTACTTATTATCAAGAAATTCCCAGTCAGAATCCTATCGAGAAGCCGCCTTCGATGAGCACCAATCATTATCAGCAATTAGGGAGTCACAATCAATATTTACCACCCAGGAATTCTTACGAGGAATCGCAAAATCATGATCAGGAGTCCCATAATCATTATCAGCCACCAGGAAATTATTATAAACCAATAAAAAATCATCAAATTGATCCTCAAAATATACAGATCAATGGAAATTATCACTCAACACTGACTTACGTTGAAACTCCAATCCCAGAAAACTCCCCGATTCCATCAAATGAGCCCATTCGTCCAGTCGAAACGGTTAGTCTTCCAACATCCGTAGTCACACTGCTCACTGACTTAGCAAGTAAACAGACGAACCTTGACAGATGGCCCGTTTTCAAGCCATCCTCAGAAATCAGCCAAAATACGATAGTTCATATCTTAAATCCGGGGTCGAAAAGACCCAATGTGACGGTGAGCGAGATGAAAATTCCGCAAATGGAGAAACCATTGAGTCTAATTGAAAATAATACGAACGGACCGGCTACACCTCCCAACGTTCACATAATGTTCATGAACGAAGATATGAACAATATCGAGAAACCGCTCACCCAGTCAATTTCCGAAGTTCCCTTACAAGACAAGAATTGCCCAACCATTATGATCAACTCAATAACTCGTGTCAACAATACTATAGAGAGCAAGGAAGGTTGTACCGATATTAATATCGTCATAAATTCTCAAGTCCTGAGTACAAACGTCTTCAAGCCCGGATCGACCGTCTCGCAATCGAACGATGATCCTCAGGATAAGTACATTGATTCGTCATTTACTGATAGCCCCCAGCAAGTCCACAATGACCACAATTCCATAGAGAACAATAATGCTTCATTGGAAAGCGTTTCTCAGAATAATTCCGAGCAGGATTCGGATAGAAATGATATTTTCGACCAGCAGTCGACACAGGATGATGATAGCTCCGTCTTCACTTCGACTGTCACTCAAGAATCTGAAATTGTATTGGCCACCGGGGATCCTCAGGAGGACACCTTCGATGCGCTTAGTGAACCGGATATTGCGGATGCTTCCACTTCACCCGAGCAGTCTCCTGTTAGTGGACTCAGACCCCAAATAAACCCATCGACCCTGACGGACTCCGGAGCTGGGGTGGGGCAAGCGATAGGTGATTCTGCATCAAACGGACCACTCCCGATTCTCACGGCGGCAACTGGGTCATTCCCGGCCTTGTCAGGATCGGCCGACAGTTCTTCCATTGGAAGTCTTGGCAATCCATCTAGTTCAACGGCTTTAGCACCCGTGAACGACGACGATGATGATGATTTTGACATGAGTCTATCCGGTCTAATGGAATCCATGGGTTCCATTTTTACTTACTTCACTTTTCTAAATCCGTTTAATTATGGCCTATTCAGCCTTGCTGCTGCACCATTCGCTGCCATGACTGCTGGCTTTGTTGGCATCGCCGTTATTTTCTTTCCGTGGGCCCTGCCAGGTGTCTTAGACTTTGGTCGCGCTGCTGACAAAGTTACCATTAGATTCGGCCCTAGCCTGGACGGAGTTGTCAGACAGTCTATACACAAGTATAGAGATTGGCACGAATCCAAGAGCAAACGAAAGAAGAGAAAGAACTGAACACGTAAAAGTAAATTTTCTGTCGTTTTTTTCGTGGAAAACATTTTTTTGCAAGTAAAATACTTGTTATGAACAGGTTTAGGATATGATCATATTTGCCGTATTTTCGGACCGTTCGATATTTTCATTCAGCTGTGGTCAGAAATACTGATTGATTGTTAAATCGTTGAAACGATTTTTTTTTTGTTTTCAAGATTCCTGAACAGAATTGCTATATCGCTAGTATTAATATTCATAGTTTGTAATTTAAGTTATATTTATATTTATTTCAGCGACGCTTCGCGCGTAGAAATGAACTAGTGCTTTAGATAATCCGCGTTTTCTCATAACTTAATCCACGAGAATTTTAAACTTCAACATTACAGGGCATTACCATTTACCTACTGTAACGATAATAAATTATTAGTAAACGACATGTCTTCTCATTCACTACATCTTGCGGCATAAATTTATATACTAAAAAATAAATAAAAACGTCTAAAAATAATCGGTGAGTATCCTCGTTTGGTCGAGATATTACGGATATGATTTAACAAAAGATATCTATAAAGAAAATCAAGCAGTAATGTTGATGAATTTATATTTCTTTTGCAGAACCGAGCTTAAATCATTGGATCAATCACTGAGGACTGTGGCAACACAATTGCTGAACGTGACGAGCTCGAATAAGCCAAAAAGTCCGACAGAGACACAAAAAATAACAAAGGACCAAAAAATATCGCCGAATGTATTGCTGATACAGAAAAATAACGAAAAAACGAATTTCAATCTGCCAGGACGCACGAGCAACGATAAGGGCGACGTGGAAACAGTTGAAGATGTTAATTCCTCGATAATTTCGTTGGGTTCGGTGGGTGTTGGTTTCAGTAGGCCTGTGAATTCAAAATTTAGTTATTTCGAGTCCAGTCATCCGGGGGTGGCAATGGCAATGACCGAGGAGGAATTGGAGAAAGAATTAATGGGTAGCACTTCGACGAGATTGATCACAGCTCACAAAAATCATCCAACGACAACAGGAGGAATTTCAACGTGGATTCTTCTGAATTCACCGACTACAACCAGTAAACCAACTATAGATCGCGAAACTAGCGATGAGAAAGTGGTTAATGTTAAAATTCAATTGCTAAATAAATTAACAACACCCGACCATATTTTCGAGACAACAGTAAAGAGCGAAGTTAAAACAGCTTCAACTTTGGATAAAAATGTTTCGCCGCAATCCACTACTCCAATGGAAAGAATAACGACCCTGACCAAAAGTACAACACCAAGTTTGAAAAAACCTATCGCTCTTACAACGACGTCTACTGAAAAGCCTCAAAAACCTCCTCAGCCGACTATCAAAATAGAAAAATCGAAAGTAACCCCGACCCCAAAGATTTCGACAGTCGCATATTCGCGTGTCCAGACGTCAGGGACAGCACCACCGACCACGACACCCAAAACTGTAGCTACAACGAAAAAACCTCTTGATACAAACCGTTCGACCCTGAGACCCAGAATAACGACACCGAAGGCTATCAACGTAACATCAAAGCCCATGTCAACCAAAACATCAAGACCTTCCAATCCATCGACAAAACCAAAAACACCACCAACGAGAAAACCATCGACCAAGTATCCTGTAGAAACGACGAAAAATCCGAGTACTTCGAAGATTGAGAAAGTCACTTTCAGGCCAGTTCCCATGATAACAACCCCTAAAAGTATGGACAATCGACTGGACGTTGATAGACCAATGTTCTTGACTAAGGTAAAGACCTCCTTCACCACCGATACAAACGCCAGCTATCCACAATCATCCCCGACAAACATTACAAATGTGACGACGAACGAAAATAAATCTTACCCTGTAGATGACGTTACTCCGCTTGTTGGCGGAAAAACGAAAAAACCAACTAAAATGACCAACGTTCTCAAGGTACAATTGAAAAAACCGACGGAAGCTCCTACGAACATTGAGATTCAACCCATCAAAGTCAACGCTCCAGTTTTACGAATAGAAAAGATAGAAGCGAAGGAAAAGTCTGCCCAAAAGAGAAATTCTACAAAAATTGTACCTTCTATAATTCCCGATGATTCGCGAATAGACGTGAAGTTTGATTTTAACCCAGAAGCAACAAAAGTTGAAATTGAGCCTGCTACCCCGGTTGATTCGATTGTAACAACAACCAAAAGGCCCCACAAGAGGAAGAAGAATAAGCTTAGAAGACGCAAACCAACGAGCCCAGTGCCATCTACGTTGATGACGCCTCAAACCACGTCAGCCACCTCTGTTACCGATTCCCCTGAACTCTCAACATCCACGGAGAATTTCGACATTCTAACGGAGCTTGGGATTATTGACAATGCGATTCAAGAGTCCAAAATAGCTCCGGAATCAAAAGTGACGCCTGGCAAAGGTGGCAACAACAATACGAAGAACAAGAAGAAACAAGTTCAGAAACCAATCGGCACTCAAATATACAATTTCTTGTCGCGTGAGGTAATGCCGAGTTTCGGTGTAATGTCGCTTGTCGGATTAGGTCTTGGTCTGGCTTCTTACTTCCTGTATCCGTTTGGCGGCACGATAGCTCGTAGAAATTACGTCGTGGAGCCACCTTACAAGTACAATATGGATGAATACGGTGGAATGTACGGTCAGAACGAGGAAGAAGTATTTTCAAAGGTTTTGCAAGGAATGACCAATCAGGATGGTAAATACGGTGGTATAAAGGATTACGAGAATAACTTCTATAGATATCAGCAGTCCATTGGCCCCTCTTACGTCGATGTTAAACATACCACCAGGAGAGTACCGGATACATCGAAATACTCGACGTCTTCAGCTTCCATGTATCGACCGGTACAAACCACCATGCACGACCACGAAAACTATCACAGTACCGAGTTCAAGTATCCGGAATTGTCGTCAACCCCGAATTACTACGAGAGACTGAAGAAACCCGATTTCGTTGGGAAAAAATCGAGTAACCAGCAATTCGTCGTTGGTAATGTCCCGAAGGAATACAATTACGAGAACAGAGCCAATCTAGCCAGCACTCAGCCGGTTACAACGGAAAATCTCTCAACTAACTTTTATCAGCAGGACAATCATAAATTTCCCGTTGATACCGTGGATATTTCGCCGCCATACGGACAAGCCGAAGCTTTGAAATCACACGCCGATTACGAAGAGATTGAGATAACACCTAGTGCCGTTCAGGTCGAACACGGTCCAAGATCGTTGAAGCTTTCTCCAATGAAGCTTCGACGGAGAAAAAGAGACTCCGTTATCCAGCTCATACCATCGCGAACTGAAATTGAAAAAGAGGAAAAGGAGATCGAGAAGGAAGAACCCTTGAGTAACGAAATTCTTGATATCATTGACTCCGTTATTCCGGGTCCGGCGACTCATAAGAGCCCCTCGAATTATTCGGAAATCAGTGGAAACGAGAAGACGTACGGGCCGGAGAAAACAGTTTCAACGAGCACGGACGTTAACGATCATATTACGAAGCAGTCTATAAGAGTAACAACCGAAACAGGAATTACAGAAAAAATTACATTGGCTTCAAAAAGAGATACGGAAAATACGAAAAAAACGAGTCTGACCTCGGAGGAAAATACAGAAAGTATTGGATCTGTCGAAAAATCTACCACAGGATCGTCGCAACCAAAAACGACTAGTTCAAAACCGATGGACTCGGGTTCGACCATCATCGAAACGACCAGTACGGACAACAGTCTGACGATAGACGAAATAATCGGTACAACGAGAAAAACCGACGAAACAAATCCCGAAGATTCCAGCATTGAGTCTATCGACAATACAACGAAAAAACCAATTGAGGAACCCTTCAATATGTTTTCATTTGTAAAAAAAATTGCCGAAGTCAAGCTAAGACTCGGCGTAGCTATTTTAAAACACGCGAGTGAGGGTTTCGCACGGTATCTTGGTCACGTGCAAAAGAGAATTAACGGTGAAGAGTGAAGGGATGTAATTGAAGATAAAAGAGAGATATACAGAATATTATTCATAATTGCCAGTCTATGTTGATCATTTTAATCAATGTACGACTAGGGTAAAAGAAGGATCAAGTTTCGATGACTTTGGGATGCGCGAGTGAACGCAAGTCCGTGTTGTTGTGTTATTATTTTTCAAAATCTTTGGTATGATACCCTCTTCGAGCTATACGAAAAGTTTTATCAGACCATAGATTTTGAAAGATTAAAGAGTACGTCAAAATTGTATATTTTTATTCCAGCATTGAATTAATTGACGAACGAGACGAAATTTTTGCCGTACGGCAAAAATTTCATAATTTTCTCTTTGTTTTTTGTGTTTGTTAAAAATGAGAGAAAAAATATCCAAAGCTCTCACTAATCCATTTTGGAAGTTTGTGACAAGCGAATCGACGTTAGTTCTTGGTAAATGTGATCTTTTATTCGGGATGGGGATCGACGACAAATCTTGTAGTATAATTTATTGTGATATATACATATACATATATATATCTATATACACAAACATAAATGAGAAATGATTCAATGCTGTATTTTGTAAATAAAACACTCATAATGTTGCAGATATAACGACATGCATTTTTATTTCCTTTAAATAAGAAAATGGCATTTTTTAACATTTCTCTGAATTTTTAACGATGTCAATATTTCGGGCAAGATTTTTTACCAGGTCATGAAGAGATTACCATTTTCTCCATCATACCAAAATAAATGTTTAAAAACAACGTTTCGTTTTGCAAGGCTAAGCCTACCAGTTGCCACTTCGACAAGTCGACACATTTAATTACATAAATTATTAAGACGTAACAACATTTAAAAAATTAACAAGTACATACGCGTAAATAAATATTCTACTCTACACGATTCGCGACTATCTAAAAACAAGAATAACAAAAGTCGAAAAAAAAACAGCTTGACAGACTGTAACGATTTTCTGTCATGAAAGATTTCAAATCCATATTCTAGATGTTTACGGAAGAAATAAAAATTTCGATCACGATATCTTTTTTTACCCGTACAAATGTCCTAATATGATGATTTTTTTGGAATTCTTCCTTAGGAAGCGTCAGTTTGGTAGTTTTCTCACAAATTCTTCACGAGATATTGAAACTTTTTTATCGTAATTCCAATTGCCAGATATCTCATCGTAATGGTTCATCGATATTTGCGGTGATCGTTTTTTACGGCCAAGCATCATGGGTATCATCATGGCCATCGTAGCAGGTACCATACCGGCACCGACCGCAGCTAGAATAGCGGAATTCGAAGGCCTACCGATAATCGTGTTCCTTATCGGTCGATTGTTAACGACAAATGGTTTTACGGACGTTATCTTGCTGTCCTCGAACTCCTTCCTGCTCTGTTCGACGGTTTTGAATGTTTTCTCAACTTCGAGTAGACCACCGTGTGAGGTTGTTGTGTTAGTTCCATTTATCGACGGTAGCACGGTCAAACGTACCTGAGACGGATCAATTGTATTACGAATTCAAGGATTGTGCGATCATTTAGCGGTAAGAAGAACAGCGGAAGAAGAAGCTTTTGCGCGAAACACCCAAGTGGAGAAAGATGATGCGAGAGAAGGCGGAAGATAAAAGCACGTGGAAAATCCTATAGTCTTTCAGTCTTTTTTTTTTGTCCAGCTCGATCCGGCACAACAGATTTCATGGTAGGCGAGTGATTTGTTTCGTGATTGTTTTTTGTTTTTGTTTTTTTAAATCCCTACACCAACCTGGCGTTTGGAGGTCATCATGGCAACGTTCTCGTCGTTATCCTGCTTCGTCGTTCTCGCTGGTAACGTCGAGTTTATCTTGATCATTCCGTCGTCATGTTTAACGTCGTCCAACTTAATGGATCTTTGGCGGGACTTTGAGTATCCACCGTTGGTCGATAGTAGGACCCATTGACCGTCGCCGTTGGACGGATGACTCGATGGATGATCCGGAGTGTATTGATAGTGCGACATATGCTGAGGACGATTGTTGTGAGGGCTTTGATGGTCGTTCGTTGGCCTGCCGAAGTTCGATGGTCTGTCCTTGTAATGCTCAAATTTGGATGGATAATTGTTGATGTTATCACGCCAATCGTGATTCGTCTCTTCGTTATGATGTTGATGATTATTATTGTTATCGTAATTGCTCGTATATCGGTCCCGGTCGTTGTAAGAATATTGGTTCTTGTTGCTGTTGCTCGATGAGTGGGTGTACTTGTCCCAACTCGTGGGGAAATTTGACGGTCTGTCGTCCGTTATGATCTCAATGTTTGGTTTGTAAGTATCCATCGATGGAAATTTGTCCCACGACGATTGCGGCCTCTCGGGTGGCCACTTTTGCGCCTGGCTTGGATTGTGATCGAAACGATCGTCGAAGTAGGAAGGTCGAGTGGTGGTTTGCGGCCTTGTCGATGGCCGCGCAGATTGATAGTCCGGTCGCAGAGGTTTTGGTACTTCGGGCCTGCAATCCGCGTACAATTGATTATGCGGAAAGATTTTTTTTTCTTTTTCATGACGTAATTATGAAATTGTAACGCTTTCCGATTTTTTTTGTTTGTTAGGCATTGGTCGATAATTAATCGAATAATTATGATTTTGAAAGAGCGTAGTTGCAACGAGATTGAAAAAAACGGTATGGATTGTTTGCAAAATTGTACTCGAAGTATGATTCTACCGGACAGACTCACCAGGGTTCGTTGTTGATGTACGCAGGTCGTGAGGGATGTTCGGAAGGCCATGGCTTTCCCCCGTTTGGCTTTTCCCAAGCCTTCATGTCCGGCCATGGTCGTTGTGAACTTGAACTAGCTTGCCATTTCGAGATTTTACTTTTCGACCATGGAATCGCTTCGAGAGTTACCCAACCATTACGATCGTCGTTTACTTGCGCACCAAAGTATTTGTTTCTCTTTATGGTGTCATTGAGATCTTGTTGATTCAACTGAATCAAATTTTCGTGAGTATTCACAATCAATTATCATAGGTAAAAAAATGAATATGTCGAAGACATTTTAGTCACAAAGATTCAAAAATTGTTTATAACATGTATATTTCAATACAAGAATCACGACAATAATACGATGAACTTACCCCCGTACTTTCGATAGTCGAATTCATTAGATTTACTGTAGTTTTATTAATTTCAACATCTTTCTCGTTCTCCAGGCTCGTTATTATGGGTCTGTTGTCGATTTTATCGCCGTGAAACTTTTCCACATCGGGTTTGCCAATGCGAAAGGGAAAATTGAAGTTCTTTTCCGTTGTCGATTTGATCTTATTGGCATAATCATCGAGGAATTTGTTGAGCACGTCAGGATCGAAGGTCGAACTTTCGATGAACGAATTGCGACGTTCGAGATTGTCTTTCAGGCTCTCGCGTATCATAGTCTCGTCGTCAATGCGAAACGATGACCTAGATTTGTCGGGATGATTTACGACTCTATTGATTTTAGTGTCGTTACCTCTCTTCTGTCGATCATCGATTATCCTCGAGGGATAATCGCTTCCCATTAATTTGCCAAGTGGATCCGTCGAGTTTGTCAGCATTTTGACGAAGTAACGAGTCTCACAATCGAACGATCGCATCATCGAGCTGATCGTTAAAAGCAGCACGATTAATTTTCCCGATGAGGCCATCCTCTGAAAAAAATAAATAGCAAATAATTCGTAAAACTCTCGATGCTTCGTGACACCCGCGTTTTCCACTCATTTGGGTCCTTTCCAAGTGATCATAAATTCTTGTCATTGGCACGCATTTGCGTCAAGGACTTTTCATAATACCAATTCGACGCTTTACATTTCTCGAAACTCAATAGAACCAACTGAATTATTGTTTCAGCAAAGCGAAATGTTGCTTTGATATTTTAATGAGCCTCGAGTGTCTATTGACGCATAGATGTAAAACTTAGGCGATAAGTAAAAGCTCTAACATATTTCAACAGCTACGTCTACGGTCGTAGCATTCAATGGGAAGTTTCGATCGATAAGGATCGATGAAGACGGCGTGATACGAAGGAAAATTGAACTTTTTTTCTCAACACAATAAGCACGCAACACAGTAGAATCGTCACTAACCGTCGATTTTCGATATAAGACGGGATTTTCCGACCCTGCGCTTGTCAATCACATATATGTACGTCTGTACGATCTCAACCTAATGATTCCGGATGTTGTGGAGATCCCGTGCGCGTTCACCGAATCATACGCTTTTTCTTTACAAGTATTTCTGTGCTCGCAGAAATCTTGGAGTCTCGTTTATTCGTATACAAAAATGACGTTTACTCTTCAAGACACGAGATTGCTCTGGGACTCGGTCTATGGCCTCGTTTGCTTTTAATCCAGGTCCCCACTTCGTTGACCAAAGTGGTCCACATTTTCCGTCCCTCTCGCTCGCGGGCATGAAACTCTTTGGTCACTTACCAATACATACATGGATATATATATATATTTATCTATGTACATGTACATAACGAGCTTTACTTTACTCGACTTGTCCATTGCGGTTCTCTACGGCTTGCATCAATTCACCGATGTCCGAGAGAACGTATATATGACTTATCTTTCACTGCGCCCTTGCGCCTGGCCCGCGGAAACACGAGAGGAAGGATCGTGAGTTATAGTCTTGGAGAGGAGAGGACTCACTCTCTCGATTCTTCACTTCGACGCATCGCCAACATTCACCGATGTATCGATAAATCGATTTTTCCCCCCGTATTTTTGCTCGTTCATTTCGCAGGCAAAAAATTATTGCTCTCCCCTCCATTTTTCTACAATAGATCCAATTTCTGTGAAGAAATGTTTATTCCGAAATATCGTAACGTGTTCATATCTGACTCAGCATTAGGCATTTACTGAAGACCTTATATACGCGATTTCGCCGATTTTCGAAGGTACTTTTCTAGATGCGGTTAAAAAAAAATGACGCATATATTGACAACATTTTTTTTACAGATCATTTATGCACATGGTTAAGTATATGTAAAAAAAATCAGAAATATTAACAAATGGCGGAGATATAACATAATAAAGCAATGTATTTTTTTTGCGCGCGCGTTGATGGTGACAGTTCTCGGCATCGATGTGGGTGTCTGAAAAAAAAATGAACATATTTATAATTGCATAATGAATGTATCTTCAGTGTGAACCAACAATATTATTTTTAAAAAATTATTATAATAAAAATTCGAAACTTAAAATTTTTTTACTCAATTTTCTGTCGGTATTTTATTTTTTATATTTTTTTGTGTCATTGAAATTTTTGTTTCTGTGGTTCACACGATAGGTGATGATACTAAGAATATGTTGTAAAAATTTCAAAGCGATCTGAACCTTCGTTCAAGAGTTAGAACTTTCACAAGGTTCAAAAAAATGAATCGTGGAAAAACGGCTTTGAAGTTGGGCGCGCCGCGCGGTATCTATTTTACGCTCTAAATGCTGTAACTTTAACAATTTTTGGAATTTTTCAATTCTGTAAAGCTTAAAATATTCCTAACCGTTCAGGCTAATGGAATCAAAAATTTAAAAAAATGAAAAATTTTGAATTTTTTCGCGCATATAAGGCCCGAAGGTTGATCGATTGTTCCATGAAAAATTATATATGACGTAAATTGAAAAAAAAACACCTATAAAATTCCATTACTTGTCTGTTGCTGATAAGTGTTGAATTTAATGCCCATCTTATCGTGGTTGTCGGATATACGCTTATTGAGCATTAAAAAATGACTTAGTTTTGTAAATAATCGCAACTATTTCACATTTGAGAAAGTTTCCAACAAATTTCGCCAAATTACGGATAAACTTATAAACTTATCGACGATCATAAATATAATTTGACCACTAGAAATTGTAACCCTTAAAAAAAAACATCCGAAGATCGGCGTGCAGTCTTTTCCCGTTTGATCTTCATTCCTGTGGGGACGAGACGCGGCGACAGTCGGTCGGACCTCGTCACGGCCTAATTATTCGCACGAGCTCGCAAAACTTTAGCCAGGGCATTGGGGCAACCGACAGCTATGACGCTACCATATTAAAAAAAAAAAACATTCCTCCGTAGACTGTGGGAGTGGCATGGCGTTCTAAAGGTTTATCCAAGCCCTCTTGCGCCTCCCTGGTTTTGTCTCCAAAAAAATTTTTTCCCCTTTACCTATGATCTATACTTATGAAATATTTTTCACATCGGTGAGGAAGTACGTCGCGATCTGATGAATCGAGCGCTGTATATTCACGTGTGTATGGAACCTTTTATCAAAATCCTACTTTCACCATTTAACGACTGCTCGACCTGAAACTAGTCTACTCGCGATAAAATAGCGAAGACCAATCGCGGGAGAAAGAGAAATAAATCGAACGAAGACGGGACAGGAATGGCGAGAGGGGGGGGGGAGAGAAATAAAGACGTTGAGAGAGAAAACTTTTTTCGCTTGTCCTTGTCCATTTCTCGCTACCGTGCAAGCGGTGAACACTTGCAATTGATAAGGAGATCCTCTTTAAGGTAGGTCATCGTGCGGCGCCACGATAGCATCCGGAGTAACATTCATATAGATATATATATATATATCGCCCTCAGTCATTTATACCATTAATGTGTTTATATATACATAAAAGTAATAGTATATTCGTCTTTGCTGGTAATGGCGAGAGCTCCGAGCAGTCACGACAACTTTCTTTATAAAGCTTCTCTTTCGCCGTTGCATGTGTATTATATACAAATGAAACAGAATAACATGAAAATCGTATAACGTGAATCCAAGTTATGCTTCCGGTCGTGATCGGCAATCCACGAAGTTCAAAACTGAGATGGAAAAGAAACCTGGCTATTTCGTTTCGAAAGTATTGCAATGGTTTATTTTTTAGCTTCTCGATAATAATGTATCTTGGAGCGAAGTATATGTCGAGCTTTTGGGTTTATTGCATTACAAATATTTTTGGAATGTACTGCATTGTGCTTGTTATTTTTATGATTTTTACAACGGTGTACAATTAAACATGTACGAGGCAGAGGAGAACGAGTGTACGAGGCACAATTAAACGTGGCACGAACAATTGAACAAATGAAGGGCATTCAAATTGGGAGGGATGAATGGATAGGGAACGGAAAATTAACCACAAATATGCAGTACTTCCGGTGATTACGAACGTACACAGGAAGTATGGCAGAAAAAAATATCCTAGGAACAGAGTGTACGTACATTCAATCTAGATTTACATTGTAGTCGACAAAGTATTGTTTGCAGTTGAAACGTAAAAACTGCCCATTGAAAGCAAACACGATAAAACTGCACTTATACATGTATATACTTTTTTTTTGTCGCCACTAACACTCGTGACAACCTCTCGTTAATTTTTGCGTGTTTCCCTAGATCGTTGGCCCAGAAATTCTATCCATTCTTTGTCTTTGTCGTCCTTATACTTCTATTGATTTTCCCGTTCGAATATTTCGCATCAAGCACGTTCTAACTCTCTTCTGTTGTTTTTTCTTCCTTCTAACCGTTTCGAGACTACTTCATTGTGGCACGCAGAGAATCGAGCGATGCGCAGTTTTCGCGATCTTAATGCGTTTGTTTTTCCGTCATGAGGAAACGTCGATTTACGAGGGAAGAAAAAACAATTCGCAGAGATTACGAATAGTCCAATTCCATTCCTGTTGGTGTAATATGGTTCATCATTTTCCATGTTACAGGCTGACTCTCAGCGAGTCGTTTTTTACAATACTTTTTTTTCCAAAAATGTTCCATTTTCTCATGATAATGTCAATTTTTTTGTTTCAGCAAGTTTTTTTTCTGTATATTATTTCTTATTCGCTACAGATATACAGGGTGGACTATTAAACGTGACCACCCCAAATATCTCCGTTGCCTTTAGAGTGACGAAAAAAATGTCAGGAGGTCATTTGATTGATTTCGAAGGGCTGATGCAGTGGTGAAAAATTCATTTTTGTCAAGGTCATAGTTATGCGTTCTCAAGGTCATCAATGTTTTTTCAAATGGGAACATGTTTTTTTTTATTAAGACGTAGCTGATATTCAGACGAATCCAACGACCTATGATATCATGACCTTGAAATGATTTTTCACCAAAATACACATGCAACAACGGGAAATCGTGATGGTATTGATAATAAGAATATCCGAATAATGTCATTGAATTTTTTGTGCAGAAAATTTATTGTAACAAATGTTCGAAGTGATGGCCATTAACTTCGACACATTTTTGAAGACGTCGGATGAATGATTCTCTTGACCTTCGTATAGTTTCTGGAAACTATTCGAAGGCGTCACTGGAAAAATGCTGCACAGTCGGCATTTTGACATGTATCGCTGTGAAAAAATAATTTTGTATAGTCAATTACGTCTATAATAAAAACCCTTATTTTGGAATTCCGATTTATTTTAAGTTTTCGCTGAAAAAAATCACAAAATATGCCCTTTTCATAACCTTTGGAGTGGCCTAATGCTTTAAGGGGTGTAGTTGTGAATTCCCTAGTAGCGATTTCCCCAATACTACTAGACTTTGCTATTATAGGGGCAAATCAGTATAAATCGCTTCACTAAAGAATTTGTGGCATATAAATTATCGAGATCGATTAAATATAATAATTAAACTATACGTTTAGTAGACGAACTGTGATGCCTTGAACCAACACGCATGCCGTGCGTTCATTAGTATGACGCGGGATCAAACGTGTAAAAATATGCGACAGAATTCTAAGCCTCAAATGTATTGAAATAACACATTTTTTTTCACAGTGCACTCACACGCACGTACACGTATGGCTGCAAAAAGGCCCTGGTTACTTTACCTTCAATGGCCCTCGGTAGCAAAGTGTGACCGGCCACTGATGGCCCATGTGCGGCTTCCAGACTAGGGCCTTAATAAAGTTAGGGAAAATTAAGATGGGCCCGATCAAAGCCCGAACTCAATTTCCCCACGAGTACATCCTGTCGGCTATCGTTTACTGCTGGCTAGTTCGAGAATGATCATGATACATTATCCTACGAATCGGTGATTTTGTGCACAAAACAGTTGTCAAAATGTCATTTATATATAAACATGCTTACATGTACCGATAGGTGATGTTGCAGATATTCGGGTTCACGTAATGTTGTGTTATGGGGAGAATGAGCTACCATGAGGATGATCCTCGAACTCGAGTGTCTTCAAAATCACCTTTCCGTATATATGAATAGAAATGTATGCATTATTCCCCGTTGCTGTTGATGATTCCTGCTGGCCTACTCGAACCGGGAGAATCGGGTCAGTGGCGGCGTGATTACCGCAAAAAGTACTTCGCTAGGTGCTCAAACGCTACTTTCATTGTTCACCAACGGTCTTTCGCGAAACTCACGATAATTCTTTTATAGCTATAGCCATGTGCTAAGGAATGTGTACATTCCAAATGAAGAACATCTTTTTTTTTCAACTCTTGAGTTTGAAGCCACGAATCAAAATATAGTTTCGTGCTTATTTTGAAGACGCAGTCCCAAGCAAATGTTTATTTTCCATTTTACTTGAATTTCGAAAAGTTTTTGACGTTTTTACCACGGGCATTAATTTTCGAAGACCGATCTTTGCAACACGGATGGGAACGTTGTTCTTCAATCATACTTCACGGTTTTATTGAGGAGAATTTTAAACGAGTAAATATCTCGATATTTGGTATTTGGTAAAAAAAAGAAGCCTTATTCAAACGAAGCTTGGCACATCATCCAGTGACCCCCATATTGCCGTGTAACCCAGACCGCTTTTATGTACAAAGTTCTCGCTGGTCTTGGAGAACAAAGCGCCCGATCTCTATCTGTCATATATTGAAGGCCCTCCACTTAGCTTCGAGATAGAAAAAACTTTCTAGCAAAATTTTTAGCTCTTTCCTTTCTACAATTTTATGTGTGTACAGCGCAGTAGTTGCCGATGCACGGAGCGCGAAGAAGGTACGAGAATAGTAAAGGAGAGAAGAGGAGTGAAGAGAGACGAGAGAAAGAGCGGAAAAGAGAGATATGACCCCGTTTCCGGTTGCTCGAGCCTATTCTTTCTTGTCGTTTCATCGAATGACGCTGACAATTATACATTACCTCCTCTATATCTGTATATAGTTTCATTTATTTTTCAAATATTCACCGTCATTTTTCATCCTCTCCTCAATAACTGCACTTTTTTCCAATGACGTGAACAATCATTCGTTTCATCGATCATAACTTCACATTCACAATCCCGGAATCCCGTATATCGCCTGTTTCAACGGTTAGAAATTCGTCGGACATTTCGACCGATCGGAAATTTCATCCATAACATTTTTTATGACAATTGTGTCTCGGACGAAGGCGAATTCTTTATTCTTGCTCGTTTGTTGCACTTTTTAAACTTCGTTTCCTCTTTTTCGTGGCAAAGTCATCTTCTTCGTAAAAGCTTGGAAATGACGTTTACGTTTCACCGAATTAGCCATTGTTGAAGATTTTGCTGGAACTAAACGCTTTACTGTAAAGAAGAAAAAGAAAAATGAAAGGCGAGTGTGAGTCGTTGCGTTTCTCTGATGGCTGTAGGTAATTGGGTCTCCGGTGGAACGATTAAGAGAGATTACGAAGGAGCAGAGTAGGGCTCTGGAGTTTTGCCTACCCTAACGAGAGGCAACAAGCGAGCAAAGAGTAGAGGTAACGAAAAGAGCGTTCACGCTTTTTAAAAATCATTATTTCTTCAGCCTAGAGGAAAGACAACGAGAAGCCTTGAGAGTGTGCGCGACGTCTTGCACAAACTAATAAAGATGGGATACTCCCAAAGCTCACGGTTTAGTTCTCGAGTTCATGCAACGCTGACAACACCTTAACCGAATTCTCTCAACGCTTTCGGCACTTTTGCTCCTTTCCGTTTGTCCGATCTTCTTCGATCGTGCCTATATATTTTTTTTTCGCCAATTCGTAGCTTTTCCGCTTTTTTTTTCGTTCAAATACGTTTTCGCAGATAATTATAAAATAAAATTCGCATATATGGCAAGGTTCGCGATAATTTGTCAAAAAATCGACAATGCCAGCCGTTAATTCAGCACTCTCGTGTTTTTTACTGTGCTTCGCGATAACGAGCGGGATCTCGCTGACGTTCCAGAGTCCCGGAAGAAATGCATCAAAACCGGACTTAGATCGAAGCTCTGAGAAGATGCCGTCGGGTTCGTCGAACGAACCGATAAAATCGCGAATACTCGACGGCACGACTTATCGAACGAATATAACGTCGTTCGTGACAATTGAGAATGACTATAACCAGGAGGAGGACGCCTCGAGTACGCCGAAATCGCTCGAAGATTCGACGCCACTTCGATGTTCGCCATCTTCGAAAATCATGGATTTCAAGCCGAGCACTCATATCGGTGAGATAGACGAGTACGAAACGAGAAAATCTGGCAATATCGATAATCATCATTTGGACCATTCAAAGCCCGTAAAGTTCGAGAATACGGTGAGAATAGATGAGTCGCACGATACCGATCGAGTACGCGTACCAACGTCTTCCTTTCGAGGCAGCGAACGAAGCGCCGGCGCGATCGCTGAAACGAGCAAGATTCCTGTGAAGTTCTTCGAGACCGACGGTAGATACGGCGTTGCCGTACCGGTTGATGTCGTTCATCATCAGCATCGTCACGAATATTATGAACCTTATCAAATCCATTTGTCTGCGCAACAGATGAACAACGATCATGACGAAAACGACAACTCTGGTGACGATAATGATCACGTACAATATCAGAGCGATCATTTGGCAGGTTCACAGGATCAGGAGGCTCTCGTGACTCTTGAATATCCAAGACCGCAAGAATACGTGACCTCTAGGCCCGTTGTGAGCTTCGTACGAACCTCGTATACTCCCACAACGAAAGAGCCTCTACCGATTCATTACGAACATCAACATTATAACATACCCTCTGTTAACGTTTACTCTGTCCACGCAAAACCATCCAAATTGCACGACGATACGGCCACGCCATCACCGAATATCCCGCAATATCAGTTTTACGAGTATACACCGGTCGGAAGTGGCGGAACCATCAAGAAACCGGAAGTTCAAGATTTTCACCATCAAACCGGAAGTTATCGTGGTGAAAAACATCATCAGGCAGGTAATTATCATCAGGATGATAATTATCAACAAGCATACGTTCAGGAACATTCACCGGATCAGATTGGCAAACCTGAGACACTGCTTTACGTAACATCACATCGTGAATCGGCGGTAACGAGAATGCGAAAATTTCCTTATCAATTTTACGAGCCTTCCGTCATAGGACATCAGGACAATGAGTATCATTATGGCATTCACGAAATACCTTATGCTTTTCCGGCCAAAGAACGAAGGTACTTATGACATCAATTTAGAATGTAATTTGCAGCTCGACAAAGTATTCGGATGGAAAAATGGTAAAAATCTTTAATTACGTAATCCAAATTATTTAGAGTCTCGCCGTGGAAGAAAATCTTTCATCTGATCGGTGCATTTTTACCACTGGGCCTTCTTCTCGCTACTCTCAAGCCCAACGTTGTCAAGATCGAGAACACGACGTGAGTGAAATCGAAAAGGACGGTACAATTGCGAGAGGGTGAGTAAGATGATCGATAAATTATTCCGTCTCGTTGTAGACAACCGAATATCGTACTCTCGAAACTGAGGGTCGTCGACCTGCCAGCCGAGCACAAACGTGGCGGACTCGCGGACAATCACGAGGACAAATTTCAGCAGGATACGTGCGATGACCGTTTCATATGCGAATTGATCGTAAGCGGAAGCGAGCCAAGTTCAAATCTCCTTCACAATGTTCTGTGGAACCTTACGAATAAGTAAATTTTTCGTTTATTTACTTTTTATGTTCCATTGCCATTATAATTTTTTAAATCGCGTGGCTTTCTTCATTTGGTTTACGATTCTCCATTGAATTCTTTGTTCAATTATTATCATTCCTTTATGGCTCGCAGTTGAGAAAAAGGTTGGAAGAAACTATTGGATCAAACGTACCTTGTAAAGATGACTCGTTGAAGCAGTTGCATTGAACTTTATTGAAAAATAGTATGCTAATAAGAAATGAACGTTATAATTATGAGAATAAAAAAAAGAAACGTTTGAATTTACAGATCAACCGAAGAAGAGGCGCATAAGCACGGTCTTCATGAAATTTTTTCGGCAGCCAAGAGAAAAGACTGTTCTTCGATAGATTGTTAGACCTAATCTTGTTAATGCAATGTTAATAAAATACAATAAAACGCACACATTTAACCGTGCATTTTTACGCACATTTTTCTCTGTTTCGTCGGGACGGGCCTCGCGTTTTTTTTTTAATTCACGAATTCCACGTGTGTCCTCGGCGTGAAAGTGACATCGATGGAGAAAAAAAAAGCGAAAACACAATAAATTGGTACGTGAGAAAGGACTAGACGATTCACGGAGGTGAAAGAGAATGACCTCTTCGATACTTTTTTTTTTTACTTTGCGATCGATTCCTTTTTATTTTTGTGTCGGCACATTCGTTTACACACACGGCGCAAGTGAAAGTAAGAACTACCAAGTCGCTAGGAAAAGTGGGTCAGCGGAGGTCTCTCTCTCTCTCTCTCTCTCTCTCTCTTTCGAGTGTGGGGACCACACGAATGGGCCTAAAGAGGAGAATTCCGTCTTGCTCCCCGGTCACTCTCTCGTGTCTCGACGGTCTCATCCTCCTCTTATTCTCTCCCCTCTTACTCTCATTCATCCGGAATTTTTCGTCTCAACACCACAAGTGCTCATTTATTTTTACGGTCTGCCGCCTCGTGATGCCTTCATGGGTCACGTATACCGGAAGTCCACGAAGCTCATTCATATGTCTCTCGCGTCGCTCGCGTTACGCAATAACGTTTGTATTTTTTGTCATTCACAGAATTTCATATTTTTTCATGAAACTTTGGTAAAACGCATTTTCAGTACGAATTGGGTTAAATAATTTCGTAAATTATGGCTCCATATTTTTTTGCACTTAATATCAAGTGTCTCGTCACTGACGCGATTTTGGCTAAAACTCCTTGTACCTGTATATGGTAACGCGAGATTATCGGACCACGCGAAATCGTTCGAGTGATCATCAAACGTGTGCACATGTCCGTTTAACGCGCACGAGACGGCCACGCATGTGTCACTTTTGCTCCAAGTTCCCGTCGTTGCATATGAGATACACGTTGGAAAGTTTGAGAGGCTGAAAGAAAAGTGTTCAAGTCCCACTTTGAGAGAGGAAAATAGCGTGCAGTTATCGGTAACGACATTGGCGGAGTGTTCTTCATGCCCACGTATACCCATTATATTTAAAGTTTACATTTAATTTCATCCTGGCGTCCAGCTGGAGAAAAAAAAACATTTTTAGAGAACAAAAATTCAACAAGGAATTTTTTTCCTCTTTGAAAAAAAAAAAAAAAAAATTCATGCAACGAAGCAAGTGAATTAGAAAATTGTCTTTCGTTCTTATTTATCTACGTGATAATCTTGAGGCGGGAAAACCCTTTACAATGTTCAAAAAAACGATTTTTTTCATATATTTCAAAAGTATAATATATTGAGAGTATACTGAAAAATTGAAAAATCGAAATATGAAATATTTACGAAGTTATAGCACATAGTCGAGAGCGCGCCGGGACCGCGTGTTGTGAACTAGGGAAACTTTAAACGCGATTATCTCGAAACTGCATTTTCAAAAACTGCTCATTTTATAGCTCGAAAAGTTATTGATCGATCTGGCTGAAATTTTGGGAGGTTTCTCACTATAACATTATCGGAAGGATATACCTAAAGTTTTAAGATTATCGCGTAAATAAATTACTTTTTTGGGGTTAAAATTGTCGAGAAAATGGTCAAAAATATGAAAATTTGATTAAAAGGCCTACTTAATTTTTAATTTTATACTTTTTTATATCTTTATAGGTATATCCTTCCCCTACACATTTCAATAATCGAAAAATATTTTCTATTTCTGTTTCAGATCAATAGAAAAAAACAGACTAATAGAGCACTTATCACGCAAAAGACGCTTAAAGGAATACCTTATAACGCCGCTATTTGTTTTATTTAAAAAAAAAATTTAAGATGAAAGTCGTAATAAGATAATGCTACAATTTTAAAACATTAATGAAAAATGACTCATTTTCGGGTGTCTAAAGGGTTTTCCCCCCTTAATATTAGTTCGCCCAAATACAAAGTATTTCGGGTTAATTAACATTTGAGAACGCTGGTACGAATTATTTTATCGAATTGGAGAAGTAAAGTTTCTTATTTTTTTTACCTATTTAGGAATGGATGCTTTTCAATTGTTAACTTAATATTTATTCATACGGACGACGCTAAGGCTTGGTTAAGGCCTTACATACCTTTGAAACAAAAAATGTATCGTTTTTTTTATTAGCTTAAATGATTCATAAAGATACCAATAATGATATGCAAAAGTTATTTAAGGTGAAAACATTTTTTTAGAAATGTTCTGCTGATTATTTTAAAACTTTGGCCGCGTTTTTCTTGAAACCATGTTTTCAAATCCGGGCGGAGTCGTACCCTCCTACAATTTCCAAGGGATTGACTCTAGATTTCAATTGTAGCTTTTTAGACAGATTTTCTAGCGGAGTACCCACGATTTTTACGATCGATTAGCAATTACCGTTTTTATGAAGAAATTAAGGTCATTTATAGTCGAAAATGCAACTTTTTTTTTTCAAAATGGTGCCAAATTTGCACAAATCTATAATTTTTAACAATCTTGTGTACTTCGCTAGCAAAACTCATGTAGATTACGAAGCAATTTTATGTTTCGTTCTCGGTGCTCATGGGCGTCTCCAACGAGTCTGCCTGTGAAGGGCCTCAAAAAAAGGGCGTTCTCTTTCTACCAGCTACTGCGCCGCCATTTTGTATTTTTTTGGGAAATAAAAAATTGTTTTGAATACCTGCAAATATGTAAAATAAACCCTGTAAACCTCATTTTTATTGCTTTATTAGTACTATCGAAACACCAATAAAAAAAACATTGTTTTTCAACCATCCAAATGTATATAAGGCCTTAAGGGTACTAACATCCAAATGTATATAAGGCCGTAAGGGTACTAACTTTACTAACAGGTTAGTAAAATTGCTTCGAAGAAGAGGCTTTTTTAATTTGGTTATTGCAAGGAAATAAAAAGAATATACATTTACGTGCTTGTAGCCGATATTTATTTCTATCATATCGATATATCTATCATATCGATATATCTATCACATCAATATATCTATATATAAACAAAATGACGAGACGGAGAAACTAATATTTGCAAACTTGAACACATTTTTTATTTAGTTCTTTTTAGATATACAAGGTTTTGAAAGATATCAGTTTCAGACCAAATCGCAAAAAAGCAAAAATGGAAACCAAAATATTGAAAAAGCGGTCGGAAATCGGCGTTGTTTGAAATATTATTTTTCACTGTAATCCGGAGTCAAAATTTTCGAGCTGCGGTCAACCTGCAAAATAAAGGCCTCCTTCCCCAAGCAGAGATCGGCGATAGTAGATTAAATTATCGGGTACCTAAACGAGGGTACAATGTACCCTCGTTTAGGTACTATTGGAATACCAATACGTTAGGGCCTCCAATGAACTGCCCGAATGACAGAAAATGGACATTGTCACTCAAAGCGCAACTGTACCTGCGAAACCCCAGGTGGGCCTACTTTGAGCGCGCCCGCAGAACTTACTAGCCCCTCTTTCGGCCTACTGTAGGCGTAGTGAATCGAACGGGTTACCGATCAGGCCACAATGGAGTGTTGATGGAGGAGGTATAGAATTTGGGCTCAAAGCAGGTTAGGCAGGGTCGAGTCAACGGACTTGAGATCGAAAGCAGGTTCTGAGGCCTGTGTTCTGCATGTTTCACTGAAACAGGGGGGGTCGAAAGAAGGTTTGGGAGGACTAACAGAGGCTGAACTGGACCAAATGGAGGCCTCTTCATGGCACTGAACTCGACTAATGGGGTTTGGTAGGTTCAACGGAGGCTGGCGGCTTGTGCATTACAAAAGAAATGAGTCCTGCGAGTGTTCAGCGGAGGCTATAAATTTTAACTCGGGATGCAGCTTAATTATTATTTTTTTTGAGTATGCTCGATTTGTTACAGACTTTTTCGGAAGTTTAGCACTAAATAACACGTTACATACATTCTAGATTTTTTTTCCAATCGATCTGCACCTACGTTTGTTCGTTGTAAAGAACCGGAAGGAAAGTTTCTCATAAAATGCTTTTGAAGTTTCAAAAGATTTCATAGCCCAATTGTTAGTGATATATACTTTCCTTCAATATTTCCGTGAGCGCAGTGGGACACTTCCAGGGTCTAACGAGGATCAGCTCGCTGTTGTTCAGCCATTCGTCTCTGGATTCTGCCAAGCATTTTGCAGGTGAGTCCACGTACGAGGACTCGGTGCGCGCGTCACATTTTATAGCTGATTTTTTTAATGGTCGCAATACCTGGGCACATTATTAAACTTAACAGTAGATAGATAGGTACTGATTTATACTATTTCTTGGGCGTTTTTTTGTTTTAATTTTTAAACCGTGCTGTTAAAACTGTCATTAGGGTTCTGTGTAAATCCACCGACACAACTCATGAGAAATTCTTCATCGGAAAGATACTTTCAAATAGGTATCGCGGCTCTTTTGGTTCATCATTTATAAATTCTTCAAAGTAGTCATAAAAGTTTTTGAATCGTCGTCTTCAACATAATATATACATTGCCCGTCGTATCCCGTGGGGAAATTGAGTTCGGCCATTGATTGGGTCCATTTTAATTTTCCCTAACTTTATTAAGGCTCTAGTCTGGGAGCCGCACATGGGCCATCAGTGGCCGGTTCTACTTTGCTACCGAGGGCCATTGAAGGCAAAATAACCAGGGCCTTTAAAATTGCCTCAACGGTGCCTCGTAAAAATTATTGCAGCTATATGCGTAAGTGCATGTGTGTGCACCGTGAAAAAAAAATGTGTTCTTTCAATACATTTGAGGCTTAGAATTCTGTCGCATATTTTTACACGTTTGATCCCGCGTCGTACCAATGAACGCATTGCATGCGTGTTGGTTCAAGGCATCACAGTTCGTCTACTAAACGTATAGTTGAATTATTATATTTAATCGATCTCGATAATTATTATGCCACAAATTCTTTAGTCACGCAATTTAAATTGATTTGCCCCTATAATAGCAAAGTCTAGTAGTATTCGGGAAATCGCTACTAGGGAATCTACAACTACACCCCTTAAGGGGTTACGTGGTTTTGACAATTTCAAAAAATCCATTTTTTTGAATGTTATTATCTAATATTACAATATGTCTAGAATATTCTCCCAAAGTTTCGAGCCAATCGGAGTAAAAGTCTAGGAGAGAGACCCTTTGGGAATTCCCCCTGTTGGGAAAGAGCGGCCGAAAGCGACGCAGGTATACGCATTTTTCTCAAAACACTATTTTTGAAGTCGGTGGAGACGATTTCTCAAAAACTAATGCACCGATCTTATTGAAATTTTGCACACTTTTTCAAAATAGCATTGACTAGTGATTGAACGAAGGTTTTGTTTTCGATTACAACTAATTTTACAAGGCTATACGTAGTGTAAATTGTACCAAAAATTGAACTATTTTGCATACAACTCTGCCAAAAATTCACATTTCAATTTTTTAAAAAATCCTTCGTTCAATCACGAGCTATACTTATCTACTAACAGAAAAAATTTGGTTTTTTAATTTCAGATAAAACTATCATGAGTTATCTTGACCACCACGAGGACACTTTTTTTTGACGGGCCTCCGGAAACCAGATCCCACTGGCTGAATTGCCCAAATTTTTGGATGAACATTTTTCAAAATATTGTTGAAATGTTTCTCTATTATGTGCTCAACATTTTGAATAAAATAATTTATATATTATATTTAAAAAAAATAGAGAAAATATGTTTTTTTTTGCTGCGAAACCCACGTATCCCCTTAAAGGCCCTTACTTGGTCTCCGTACTTAGCCTATAGTTTTAGTCAACCTACCTAACCGACCATTCCCTAATAGGGGCCCGGTCCGACTGTTTTACGGAAAACCCTACTATGGAATCCACAAATAATCCCTTAAAGGCCCCGAATTGTATTAGGGATGCCCAGCCAATTTTTCACACGGGATATTCCTTACGGTCTTTTTGAGTATTTCGATTATAGCGTTGATTATACCATTCTGCCAGCGGTGTGTGCGCCGCTGGAAGATTCAATAAAAACTCCTGCTCTGATGTTTTTACTCTATAAATGTTGGGCGCCTTCTTTCACAAGGTAATTTTAGTTTTTTTCTCATAAATAATATACATATTTTTCCGGTTTATGCATTGACTGATTTTCCTGCGTCAGTTTTTATTGACATCGTATTTCATTTTTCTTTTTATCACGCTTGACAGCGTCCGCACGAGGGGCCGTAAAAGTCATCCGCAATGACTACTAAATTGTAATTTTTCTTATCGGTAATATGGCTCTCGAGTAAGGCGAGCGAAACCGGAGACAAGATATTTAAGCCGCGTACATAAAGGGGTATTCATTCTCAACAAACATGAAACGCGAAGGCCTCCGATATTTTGTAGTATACCACTGACACCATTTTTTCCAAAGTTTCTAGACCAATTATATGGAATATACGAAAATTCGTAAACAATCATTCGAAAGGCCGGTGTTTGCTCTCGTTCCACGGTGCAATAACGATTTCGAAACTCTCCTTCTATTCGACTAATGGAATTTTATGCACTTTGAAGCTATACCGAAGCCCATTTTTCTCAAACCGATGAAGCTGAAAAATTATAGTCTTTTTTTTTCTAATACCCGCTTTGTCGTATGTCATATGTAAATGTTGAAAGATTTGTTTACTTTTATGTTCTTCCACGTTTTGAATAATTATACAAAGCTAAATACTCTTGGTTTGAATTTTTTTTCACGTACATGCAATTTAACCATTTATTATTTTAACGATCAAACTTAATTGCGTAATGAGCAATAAAATGTGTTCGTCAGAATGGTCCAAGTCACATCTGTTTTCCCGATGCTATTTCAACACTCCTATTTTTCTTTGCTGCATGTCAAGGAAAACGAGTATTCAGTTATTCTACATAAGATAATTCTTGCGAGTTAGAGGTGTCACGTACAATAAACGTGAAGAACAGAGGAGAGAATATGTCGACACAAAGGGGGAAGGGGGGGGGGGGGGGTCCTTGAAGATATCGAGACAATAGGCACGTATGTGCTCGTCTGATAATGTTTTTTTTTCAATACTCCCACGACGGCTATTTGGTTACTGTCAAAAGACATTCAGTTTATTTATATTCATACGAATCTATTGACGAAACATTTTTATCTTTCGAATCAATAAAACTATCTACCCATAAGTTACCTTAAATTAAGGCGGGATATACATTTACAATAATCAAAAAATCGATTTTTTTTCAAAAGATATAACTATATATGAAAATATTTTCCCAAAGTTTCAAAGTAAAATTCGAAAAACGTCGAAAGTTACAGCACGTCAAAAGCAGAAGGTTTAGGAGCCAATCCAAGGCTATTACAGCACCCTGCACCACTGCATCCCGACGTGCAAAAGCATCTTCTGCTAATTTACGAAGACTTCTAAACGACGATATAAAAATTATTTATTGAAGAGGTGTTTGGGCGACCACACGCAAAATGCGAATGGATGTTTTAATTCGATCGTTTGGTGTTTTACGCCGACGCACCTGCATTCTGGTTTAACAATCCGAGAGATTGCAGCTTATTTGACAACCAGTTTATTTAACGAAGGCTATGCATCTATTCTAAAAGTCATGCATTCGTTGGAATTACAAATTGGAATTTATGCCAAATATAAATGTTGCCGAAAACAGCGATCAGAGGCGAATGCAGTGACAGGAGTGGCGCAGTCTTTCAGGGACAAAAGCGGCCCGAAAGGAAAGAAGATATGAATCAATGAAAGGAAATCAACTTTATGAAAAAGTTTTATGAATTAATTTATGAATCAACTTTATGAAAAAGCTTTATGAAAAAGATATGAATCAATGGTAGAAAATCAACTTTATGAAACAGCAACTTTATGAAAAAAAGGCTCATTATATGGGCCTGGTATCGCTGACTAACTCGTCAGTAATTTTAATGGTTGGTTTTATACGTGACAGAACTTTAAACGCGTTTCTCTCAAAACTGCATTTTTTTCATTGGCGTGCAGGGTTACTCAAAGACTATTAAGCCGATTGAGATGAAATTTTGTAGAAATATTGATGATATTATTACTTTCTAGTTGACGAGATTTGTTTTGGAAAAATTAGAAAAAATCTACAGATATTACACAAAGTGTAACTATTTCATGGCGTTGGAAGTGTAATCAGACTTTTCGGGTGATAAAAACAGGTACATGCAAATAATATGAGTTGCTCTTTCTCTCCCGCCCCCTCTCTCGCTCTCTCTCTCTCTCTCTCTCTCTCTCTCTAACTTTCTCACTCTCTCACTCTTTTCTCATATTCTCACTCTCTCACTATCCATCCATCCATCGATCCATCGAAAGCCAAAGCCAAAGCCCAAGCCCAAGCACCCAAACCCAAACCCAAACAAATAAACCCAAGCAAACCCCTAAGCAAACAAACAACCCCAAGCAAACAAACAAACCCAAACCCACCAGAATTTTAATGTACACACCGAAATTGAAACTTACAACTTGTAACCACAAATGACTCTACATGTAATGCAGCATTTTTCAACAAATCACAGGCATTTAGCATGTCGCAGCTCCCCCACCCTGATACAACACAGCGGCAATGGAGTGGGGGTAGCGTTAATTTCGTGTGACATCTCCCTAAATCAGACCCCCTGTATACATCTTTAAAAGCATTTTTAATGCTAAAAAAACTTTTTTAATTCAAATTTCACAGAAATTTTGCGTAACATTTTGCGTTTTTTTTAATGCGTGCCAGTCTCTCAAATTTGCATTTTCTTTATTTTAATTACTGTAAAATAGAAACTATACATGTTCTAAGTGAAAAAAAGTTGGATTTTTTTTGCAGATCAAAGTCTACGGGAAGCTAGACGGCACGCCGATTCGCAACTCCCGCGGTAACTTTGCTGTAACACTCTGCTACAGATCCGACATTTTTATGATAAAAGAATTTAAAAAAATTAATTTGTATACGTAAATATACTATTAAAGTATACCTCCAGCTTTACAAATGTAGAATAATTATTTCTTAGCTTAAAAACTTACTCAAAATTTCAAAAATAAATTCCCGTCTAAATGTATATCCCGCCTTAAGGTAATTCTCGGATGATTCAAGATCGTACTTGAAAATTAATCCATCAAACGAACGAACTATTGGTAAATAACTTAACACGGATTAAGAGTAAGGACGGATGGAGTCGCATTAAAAAAAATATTACAAAATATGAGACAAATGCTTTTCTTAATATTTTCTTGACCGATAAATTATTAACCATTACGTAAATACACAATATTATAATTGATGGAACAATCCACCGTGACTAATGAATATTGGCTGATGACGAAGAGCGTGTGTTGTTTCAATCTCTCGAACGTCAAACCGCGGCAAACGAGGGATCAGTCACGAGAGGTTCTTTTATAGAACGGACATGTATTAAAAATTGAGAGATTGACCAAGAAAAGACCGCGGGTGGTGGTGTTTGACTCTTTCTCGTAATTCACCCACTGATCTGATTCCCGAAGTGTTTTCTTTAGCCCAAAAAAGAAACCGCCATTGAATTCACATTTCTCCACTTTCGTGATTCGTTATTACATTAATCACAATAATAATGGCCATAAATCAGGGAACCGTGTACCATGTGTTATTTGACTTTATTATTATAGACCTACGTACACACAATCATATTTACAAGGTGTCCCATTTTAATTGCACACCTCAAATAAATTAGGAAAATGAAGTCCGATCGAAAATCGTTTTTTACAAAAGATTTACGGTTTCGTGGGAGATATACGATGGAGGCGTTTTTGAAAAAAATTACCTACGCACTTTTGAGATCTCACATTAACATTCATCATTTCAAATGGAACCACTGTTGTTATTTACTCAAGAATGGTTGTTTACAAACGAAACTAACGAAAACAAAAATCACTTCTTGAGCATAAAAAAATACGGAAGGTATTGAATTTCGCGTAAGCTCCGATCGAGTAAGTTCCGATGACTGTAGGAATAATTAATGACATGAAATACTATTTTGCATCGTACTCATCAAGAAAAGAACCTTGCTCTAAATTTTCTAAATTCTATACCTCTCGGTGACAAAATGAATTATGAGATTAACCTATTGTTCGTCTGTCCCGACGTTACAGTCACGTATCTATCGAATAAATAGTGGCAATGATTGCATTCATCAACAAAATTTATTTTGCATGCGCCTATAAACTTCATAATACCAGTGGATAAAAAAAACATCAACTGGTACTTGTTACATTTTTCCTTCTTATGGTTTTATTATTCCGTTAGAAAAAAATCACCATGCACATCTGTAAATTCAGTCGTGCAGAATGATTTTTTGTTGGAATGCAAGTTTCCTTTGTGCCTTATGCCATAACAATGACAGAAAGCGCGCGCGCACACACACAGGACGCAAATTCTATCTCACAACCTCCACTCAGAGCAAAACACCATGGGTACCCTCGAAACGTTTGCAGAGCTATACCTTTCGTCTTTTTCATGCCGCACTGGCCGTTTTTTTTTCGTTGGTTGCATTCCAAAACTCACCATTTCTCGAGCAAATGAAAACTATATAGCCCCATTTGAAATTATGAAGTTCATCGTGGAATCGCGTAAAAGCGTCGACGAAAAAAATTACAAAAAAATGTTTATAGGTGGTTTAAAAAAAGTGCATGTTTTTTAAGCAATGTTTTTTTTTAATCCCAATTCATCGTCGTGATTTATTTGGGATATATTCGTGAGTTTCTGGGCAGCTGATCTTTAGGGAGAATTCTATTGTTCTCGAGCAGGGTGCCAACTTCTACACGCCAATAGCTCGTTCGAAAACGACACAACAACTGTAATAAATTTCGAGCCCTCCATTAAAGATTATTATTATTTTTACACGAGCATATTAATAACGTGTTTTTAATTTGATGCCAATGCGAATTTTTCGATCATTTTATACTTTAAAAAATTTTATAAATTTAGTGACAGCGCACTACTTGTATTGCGAGTTTGTTTTTCCACGGTTGACGAAACTTATTCTGTTACCGCAAGCACCAGTGAGCGCAGCAACTTATGCAGTCCATTGAAAAAAAAAAACATTTACATTTCTTCATTAAACCGAATCAATTTCGACGAGCAAATGTCAAGTGTCAAAAATGAAATACATCACTTCTATTTAAAAGTGCGTTTTATTGAACGTATAGCTATGCCACGGCGATTATTGGTATTCAAACGCGCGCGCCATTTAGCACTCATGCGACGTTACCATACACTTCGCCTCTACGTTTCGTCGGTGGAGGAAAAACTGAACGTTTTCATTTACGAAAGTGTCAATAATTAATAACCGGTATAACGGATCATTTAATTTTTGAGTGAAATTATTGTCGTAATATACTGAGTGACAGTTTTTCATAACATTCTTAACATTTTTTAACACCATTTAGTGTGTAAAACTGCCGATCAGCGATGAGTGTAGGCATCTCCCTATGTTAAAAAGTTTTTTTTTTCAATCGTAAATTTTATCGAAACGGTGTAGACGATCGATTTGAAATTTGGAGGGTGCATTCAGTATATGACAAAGAATCTACTGTATAAATTTGAATCGAATGGTAGCATTTCGTCACTTGTCTCGAAACTCCTTAAAACAGGACACACTGTATGTAAAAATACACACACATGCACCCATACAAAAATCTATATAGTTATAAAGTGAACAATAACTGGAAGTCACGACCGGTACAACTTTAATTACAAATAACTTTCTAACGAGTCAAAAATAATTTTTCAAAAAAAAAAAATAGTGGCTGCTCAATGAAAAGTTAATTATAAAAAAGTGTGTGAGCACATTTCCGTTTTTTATACGAGACGCTGAAGTTTTCATTATCATATAGAAGTTTTTTTTTCATGCACATTAGCTTAAGGAAATATTCTGTGTCGGTGGTTATTATAAAATAAATGTTTCTATTGGTGATGAAATAAATTCACCATTCAAATTTATAATGAATGCTGTCAACTTATTTCTTGTAATTTATTTATACATATATATATATGTGCCCGGTGTGTGTGGGTATAATTGCAAGGAAGAGGATGCGCAGGTTACGGATGTGCACATCACGGGTGTTACTCGCTACTGGTGGACTTTCACTGAAAGGTCTCCGAACTCTGTAGGCTGTAAGTGTATGCATCTATGTGGACGCGTGCGTGTGTGTGTGTGTGTGTGCTTCGTCATAATGACCGGTGGGCCACGTCGCGAAAAAAAGCACCAGAAATATGTCGCCTTATGAGTCAATAGTAGATAAGCCTCGTTATTGGTCAGACATCAATTACGCGGATAGGAAAAGTTACTTCTCAATACTAGAAACTTTGGAACTTGAAAATAAAGAAGAATAAGAAAGAAATATTTTCCTTTATTATTTACGTTGTCATTAATTTTACGTGTCAATTGTATCGACAGTTTTGCGAAATTTTGCGAATGATCATTTCGTCAAATTTCGAGAGCGTAAAGACAAACAATGAAGAAGTAATTGCAACTGAAGATACGTGACTAAGCACGCAATGCTTTTTCTCTTTCTCTCGGGTGCTTCTTGCGAGTATTTATTCGCGATCTCGATTTGGGAAGACCGAGATCTCAAGCGCCGAGAAATGAATTAGGATCGGCACGGAATACGACGATACAGCCACTTTCCATTCGTGAACCAGATCGTCGTCGTTCAAGAGAGCTCTCTCGTCTCTCCTCGGTGTCAAAATTAGTCTCATTTAGCGGAATTTCGGCGCGAAAAATGTCTAATATACGTGACAAAATGTAAAAATCGTAGGGTATTTTTTTTCAACGATTTTCACCATACGTAGATTTATTCTGAGTATATTGTGACCCAAGGTTTGGAGAATTTTTACGAAGAAAATCATTGGGCTTATTGTAAGACCGAATAAATTTCGACGAGTATCCGGAAGTACGAGTTACCCGTAGGAAAATGTACTTTTCGACATGATTTTATAAAGTGTGTTACAAATAATCTCCGTCCCTTTCTCTCCCTGAATTCTTCGATATCTCATTCTCAACCTCCCCCTTAGCATTTTTTTTTTCAAGTCTCGTATGCGGCGCTTTCTCCGCTCGAGCTATACTCGTCATCTCGCTTGGATTCTGTCGTCGTTTCACTCGAATTTCGAGAGACATACTGGCACCGCGAGACGAGATCTTGACCAGATGACTGGCCGAAAGAGATTTTGAAAAGGAGAGAGACGGAATCCTATTCGAATCAAATGATGATTATACATCGTTGAGCTGTACATACGCGAGCCGCATTCTCACGAATCTAACAACTGTTATTAAGAAGTGTGACTATTAGTTGGAGCGGTGTCAGAGATTATAATGATTATGTTTTGATACTTGGTAGCTTGATATAATGAATTGTCGAACACATATCGTGATGCTGATGAGAGGCTTTTTTTTCTGCTTGGACCATGGACTCAATAATAATAACGTATTATACGAAAAATGACTCGCACACCGAGAAATATTGATTGATCCAATTATTCCTTTCATCTCAACTGGACATTAATTAAAAGGCTGTCCATCAAGATTCATATTAAGTTAATGTTACCCCAATTAATTCAAATAAAAAACGAATTAGTTTTTCAATATTTATACAGTACCTTATATTTCTTCCTATATACCTGAGAAACTATAGAAATTATGGATTTTACGGAAGTAGTTTCAAACAAGGGAAAGGTGGGATTGGGACAGTTTGGGACAAGATGATCCCTAGGGCTCATCTTGTAAACAAATAGGGTATACCTACTTTATTTTTGTTAAAACTGATGCAGCGTAATTACAAAAGTTAGTTTCGTTAGCTTATTTTTTTTAAAATAATTTAAATAAATATAATTTAAATTTAATTTAAACAAAATAAATAATCATTTGAAATAAATGTATGTTGGTTAATTTTTTATAGATTGTACGATGAAGATTTTTTTTTCAACATTTGATGTTGGTTATGAAAGTTTGTTGTCCTAATTCTATAAAAAGATTGTCTATATATGTTCAAAATATATAATTAATGTATAATTGATATGACAAATAATAATTGATGCACCTAAGTAATTTAAGACTGGCTGTAGAAGACTGGTCTAGTTAAATTCTAGTTGAGTGAGATAAACCTTATAAAATTTATTTATGCAAATTTTTATTTATACTTACCTAATTTCTCCAAAATAAAAAAAACCTAAAATAGGGGCTAGATGATCTGTGGGATCATCTTGTTCATACCCTAGGGATCATCTTGAACACCGGGGTGTCCAACATGATCCTTATGTAAGGTTTAAAAAAAAGGACATCTTTTTATTGAAGCCCTAATGAATTGAATGTTTCGCATATGCAAATCGTAAGATAGATAAATATGCCAGTAGTTAAACGCTTTCAGATTTTAATTATGTTGAATATCTGTGAAATCACGAGCATTCTCCCTTAGGGGGATCATCTCATACACCTTTTCCCTAACTCTTGTGCAGATATTGTCGTATAGACTCAATTGGATTCCCACACTTTCTCATAGGGATCTAATGGGTCATCGTATTGGACCCCTACACTAAAATGTCGCGCTCGTACATTGGATTCTCACCGGGATTTCCCATTGGAATCTGATGTACGAATCCAATTTGAATCCTAAAGGATACCCACATTATCGAACAGAACACATCGCATTCTGTACGTTGAATTTTCTAAACAATTTATATAGATATACAAAATGAGTGAATCTTAAAAGAGTATAAACCGCTTAAGGTAGCAGTCTAGCCAAGGCGTTTTTCTATACATTTTTTTTTATTCTGAGGACCCATTCAGGACACTATTAAGTGATTACCTGAAAAATTTCAAAAGGATTCACCGTTGTATATTGGAGATATTGGCAATTAAAGATTACACGGTTTTGAACGTGTTCTTATGGGGAGCAGTGAAAAATGTCATATTTCACGCAATAACTTCAAAACTTGGCTACAGATTTGTTTTTTTTTTAATTCTTAATTACAAAGGAACATAAGACGAAGTGGGTAAAACAAAATCATGAACTTTGACCGTCTAGTTTCAGAGATATAGCGATTCAAATTGAGCAATGTCTAGCGACGCTAGCACCACGAAGCGATTGGAGCAGACTAGAACTAGATTACAGTCGTGTGTGCATATCCGTATGCGCAGAGTATCTACGTATTAGTAGCCGGAATGGATTGTCTGATACAAAAGAGAGGATTAGGTAAACATTATATTAGGCGATTTCATCATTACTTTATAAATTTTTACATCACGATAAGATGCACAACCTACTTTATTAGGATATTTCGCAATATTTTGAAGCTTGCATCGATTGAGCGGAGAAGAAACTTTTCAACGTCATTGTGGCGAGACTACTACCTTAAGAAAGTTGCTTAGGTAGCGTGTAATGTTAAAAATTGGTTGAAATTTATTGTAGATATTTGCAAACAGGTGTTACGATTCCGTGCAAAATTTCAAGTCATTCGCCTGCATGATTGTTGAGCAATTAATTATTGAAGTTAGGCTATTATTCATGAGCGACATAGCAAACCCTCTATATAACTCTATATAACTCTGATACAACTCCCGGAACATAATGAAAATGTTAAGAATTAAATACAGATGGGCGGAAAAAATTCTTTTAATTGTTATGAATAATTTCAACGAACGTTTTGTCTGTCTCGTTATCGAGATATTCTTGAAATAAAACAGAAAATTTCAGCTGATTTGCGTAAAACGATAGAGCGCCTTACGACAGGTGGCAACATTGCTGTCAAATTGGCCATGTTGAATAGGCGCCTCAATTAGAAATGCACAAACTATTGCTTCCTCGTTATAAATTTCTTACCGCGGTTTCATAAAGCGTCTTTAAATATTTGTTATCATTATTATTATGTTTGTTCCGCATGATTACAAGAGAGAGTAATACAACACAAAATTTTCGCAAAAAAGATAATAATTAAAATTTGTTTATTACTAATCAAACAAACGTAACGGATATTTGGCAGAGTATAGAAAATATTGAGACTATCCTTCATGTTTAATATTTTTCCGGTGTTCCAACGTATACCCTTGTGGGGTTTTAGGTATTACCTTTCTCAATTGAACCCTTTTCTGTAACTCCCTACCCGCACTTCGCTAATCTAACCTAACGTCCTTTGCGTCCACAGCCGTCTTAAGCTACACTATACCGCATTTGCCGAGGCTACGGGGAAATTGTGGAAACCCCATACCGATATAGACGGCCCCCTATTGTTCTGATTCTCGTGTGCACAATACTTTTTACTCAAGTATCTACACCAAAGTATCAACAGGATTGGCCTTCTGGTCACTGGTTGATGCGCCAGCACCGCTCCGAGTATTGGCCATGCGCAATGTTGCTTAACTCGAAGTACCGCCGGAGCCGAACCCCGACCGTACAACCACCAGTGTCGGTCTTCATGTTTAAGGAGGTACGGTCATTACGACGAAACCAACTTTCGGGCCTGACATTTTTATATGATGTCGACGAATACGTTATACACCTTTTGGAAAAATTTGAGCTATATTGACCGTTCAGTTTGTTCGTAATAAAATTGCAAAATCGAGCACTTTGAGCTAGTTAAGCACTTCGTCTTATGGAGACGGTTGACCGGAAGTGCGGTGATCACGGTTTTGCTGCTCACGTATCCAACTAAGGTCGTTGGAAAACTGAAATTTGATAAAGTAGACATAATAGATATTGTAAAAAATGGAAAATTCGAAATTCACCGTGTAGTTCAAGCACTATATTATAAAACGGTTTCAACTTACGGTTGAATATTATCATAATGCCGAAATAGTACCCATAGATTTGCCAACGTCGGGCGTAACAGCTGATTCGTTTGGCGAGCATAACCTAGCTTGTTTAAAAAAAAAAATTTTTTTTACATATAAATGTATCACAAGGAGATATTTTATCTGCCTACGCTCATCGCTGAATGGCAGTTTTACGCACGAAATAGTGTTAAATAAAATGTTTAAAATGTTATGAAAAACTGTCAAATCATTCAGTACATTATGATAAATTCGTCATCAGTGTCATAAAAGTCTTTCTTCAATTGTAAATTTTAGAGAAACGGTGTTGACGATCGATTTAAAATTTCGAAGGTATATTCAGTTGATGACAAAGAATTTACTGTATAAATTCGAATCAAATGGTAACATTTCGTTGAGTGTCCCGAAAAGCAGGTAGACGCGGCCTTTGTCATCTGTTTGACTATGAGTTTGACTATGAATGAGATTGACACAGCAAAAAAAAGATCTAATGGAAGCGTCAACATCTAAGGAAGTCCGTCGTATGGCCCAGGAATCGACGATTTCATGTAAGTTTAAAATAAACCAGTTAATTCAGTGTAAAGTGTACTCAAAACTTAAACGCGTTTTACTCGAAACAGTGTTTTCAAAATCGGTACCAGAAATATCTCCGCAACTACTGGATCGATCGGGATCGAGTTTTGCACAGTTACGCTTCACACAACAATCTAGTACTTAGCGAGCCGTTTTTTCGATACCTGGCATATTTTTTTTTCATCATAAGTACTGAACAATTTTAAGGCAAAAAATCGCCTGTGTTATTCCAGTGACTGCCATGACCCGAAAAAAATTAAATTTTTAAATTCTGGCTCGATAAGTACTAGTTTCATCTATCTACTTTAAGAAACAAATATTTTTTTCCGATAAAAAATGGCAGAGGCACGTCTGGTACCGTAAACGCTGTCAACAAAAACACGTCCCAGGAAAACGACTGTAACTTTTTGACCGTTTGAAATTTTTTAACCAAATTTTCACACAATGTATATCAAATGTCATACTTTAAAATGTGTATCATGGCTGTTCAATAAAATTCAGTTTTATACAGAAAAAAAATTCTTAAACATAACCTCACTTTTAACCGTCTCAGGTGTATGTAAGCCCTTAAGTGTGATTGCTCGTTCACATGTTATTTTACACAAGTACATATATGTGACACACCGAAGAGTACAGTATCGTAGTCCGATAATTCTATAAGTCCGATGTGTGTATGCGTGTGTACAAATGTTTATAGGGATTGCTCGAACACATGGGCAAAAGAGCCCGGTAAGAATGGCGTCAAAGTGGGTCAGCGAGAAGTCTGCAGCGCGACATGAGGAGTCGCCGGTGAACTGCCGTCAGTCGTGTGAAGATATTCCGGGAGTCAACAGGTGTTCGGGGCAAAAGCAAAATCAACACTCAACACGTGAGGAAACGAAATAAACAAAAGGACCATATATACATATACACAAATGTATAATATATCTCGCGAACGTCACAATATTAATCGGTTAACGTTTTAGTCGCAAATACCTAAAAAATTAATAATAATTGCCGATTGTAACGGAAGAGTCAGAGGACGCGCCATGATACCTTGAAAGATAAAACCGTGAATCGAACGCGAAGGAGAAGAGCCGGAAGCAAAAGACCGGCGACCACCGGTCTGGTATTGTTGAATCGTTCTGCCTTTTTCTTTTTACACAATACCTTCGTCAAATCGCTACGAGAGATCAAATATTTCCTCGGCGATCATCATGGCGAGATTGCAGGTAAGAATCACATCGGTTTTTCTTTTTCAAAACGTGCATTCATTTTCATTTGTCGAAAGTAAAGCTGTTTATACGTTACTGTATAAAATTACATGCAACATTCGTAATATTACTATTCTTACGAATTATATTATCACGTCAAATTGGAGCAATAGTAAAAAAAAAATGTTGGGTATGCTGTTCGGAGCCAAATTTTGGCTATTCTTGCTATTCGGAGCCAATTGAGAATAATAAGAATAATAATAAAAATAATCGCGGCATAATTTAATCGCTGCGCCATTGTAATTATGAATTTACGTTAATTTTTATCATACTGTCATACGACTATTATTGTGAAATCGGTATACGATACGTATCGAATTGTGAGGGCACGAAGGCTACCGAATGCAAAGCTGAGATGGTTCATAAAATAAAAGGGGGGTACTTCGATGCCCCCGACATTTTCGGATGAACGAATCCGATGCATGCATCTACATCGGTGGCACAAAACACTCGATATGCCCATTTTTTATAAGACAAGGAACGAAAAAAAAACTAGATCGTCTTAATTGCCTGGCAATTAATGCCTGAGCGTTGGTGTTATGTAGAGCGGAAATAATTCCGTGTGTGTGTGTGTGTGTGTGTGTGTGTGTGAGTCTGACATGATTCAGGGGCATATAACGTGTATAGAGAGCATCTCTCGTGCAACGTAATGCCCGATATTTCCGTAAATATGATCGTCATTATTGCAAATCCGTATTTATATTATTAATATTCTTTTTTTATCATCACGAGGACAATTTCATGCCTCTGTGCATACGTGAAATCGTATCATTTTTTCCATCTTTTTCTTCTTCTTCGCATCATTGATAAATTGTATTGAAAAAAAATGAATATCCTCGTGTCGCGAGACAGGAACTTAATTTACTCAGCGGTGAAAGTTGCTGCGGGCATGCAGAGAAGATTTACAGCGCATGCTATAGGAATACCATTCTTGAAGGAATCCAGCAAGAGAGAGGGAGAGAGGGAGAGAGAGGGCACGAACAACTCCACAGAAAGTGAATGGGCGAAAAGATCGATGTGTTTTACAGTAGAAATAACGATAGAAAAAGAACCGTTTGATAAACGAGAAATTATTGCGAATCGATCGCGAATAATACGGGAAGGAGATTGATTAGCACAGACGTCGTATTTGAAAAACGAATAATACGAGAAATAGAAAATATAATATGGAAATTGATGCTAATTCAATGGAAAAATATTCATAATGATTTCTAAATGACCATAATAAATAATTGCTTGCATACAAATGTAACATTGACATGAAACTGGACACACGTAGAATAATATGAAACGTGACTTAATGCTTGTCCACTGTGAAGCCTTATCCTGATTTCTTGACAAACATCCCAGTACCGTTTTCCAAGATCCGTCACACGGTCTGAAAAAAAAATTGCGCTCGTCCACGTCATGACAGTTAGTTATTACGCATTTTTCTTATTCGAGAATGGACTCTCGGATTTTATATGGGTCGTTATATTGTCACGATTGCATTGGAAATTATAGCTGCACGGGGGGTCGTCTTTTAATAAAACCATACTTTATACGTATGCATGGAATAAGGTTGACTCATCCATCAGCTGGATGGACTCTAATTTCTATATTCCCGTATTACATTTTCCATCTATATTATCCTATCTCTCTCTCTCTCTCTCTCTCTCTCTCTCTCTCTCTCTCTCTCTCTCTCTCTCTCTCTCTCTCTATCTCTCTCTCTCTCTCTCTTTCTTTCTCTCTCTTATGTTGTTGTCCGGAGAAATTTAATCGTTCCTTGCGAAATTCCGTTGCCGAGCTCGAGGAATTCGTCGATGAGAGAAAATTGTTTTTGCCGCATTAGACTCTTCACTTCAATGGACTGCACAGCTGGTCTTGTCTGCTTACTTTCTACTATCGGTTCGATTACTAATGTCCAGAAATGTACATGTATACACGTATGTCGAATCTTTCGCGTAAGAAAAATTGACATTAACCGTATGAAAAACCGTTAAGGGGGGGGGGGGGGGGGGGCTTTAGATGCCCGAAAATGAGTAATTTATCATCAATTTTTTAAATGTTGATAAAATAATCGCTTTATTTCAAAAATTTTATCTTATTACAACTTTCAAGTGTTGAATTTTTTTTTTATACAAAACGAAATGGCGCCGTTATAAGGTCTTCCTTTAGGCGTCTTTCGCGTGATATCGAAAAATGCTCTGTTTGTCTGATTTTTCCTATTGATCTGAAACAGAAATCAAAAATATTTTTCGATTATTGACATATGCAGGGGAAGGATATACCTATAAAAAAAATTAAAAAGTATAAAATTAAAAATTAAGTAGGCTTTTTAATAAAATGTTCATATTTTTTACTATATTCTCGACTACTTTTACCCCAATAAAGTATTTTATTTACGCGACAACCTTAAAACTTTAGGTATATCCTTTCGATAATGTTATAGTGAGAAACCTCCCAAAATTTCAGCCAGATCGATCAATAACTTTTCGAGCTATAACATGAGCAGTTGTTGAAAATGCAGTTTCGAGATAATCGCGTTTAAGTTAATCGCGTTTAAGTTAACAGCATGCGTTCCCGGCGCGCTCTCGAGTAAATATTTCATATTTCGATTTATCGATTTTCCAGTACACTCTCAATACATTATACTTTCGAAATATGTGAAGAAAAAAAGTCGATTTTTTAAACATTGTAAAGGGTTTTTTCCCCTTAACTATTGTTTAAAAAACGAATTGCGAATGAGTTTTAGTCGAATTTCACGCAGAAAAACTATATTTGTATTTAAATTAAATCCATTCACGAATATTAATCGAACATAAGGAGCATTTATTTTACTCGAAATGTGTGCCTTGTTTTTTAAACAAAAAAAGAATTGTTGGAATGATTATAGTCTGGATTATGTATGCAAAATTATATTTTTTTTGTCGAAAATACTTCGTGGACAATCTTGACGTATTATTAGAATTTAATTGGACAGTTGGGGTTAAAGTGGAATATTATTTCATACGTTGCATTTATAAAATTTGAAGTGTCTTTAAAATGTTAAAAAATAATTACTCTACTTAGTTGACAGGGGGATAGTAAGGTTAGAAAAATTTCTTGAGTCTCGGGTCACGAATTTTCGAGTGGGTCTTATTCGTTAAACACTTTTCAAGGCTGCAACTCGTGCAAGTAGAAATTGTCGGGGTTGTCACACTGAAGCGCATCGTATACATGACCATTTACGTTTCCAGCGCTGTGTACGTGTATATCTGTAGATATATATATATATACATTGAAAATTTGCTATTCCTCAATGCAAACGAGATCCTCGCTTACGCTCATGAATACACTCATGAATTTACGTTACAATGCTCGTACGAATGAAAGTATATGCAGATTTGAAAAACCGTCCACGTTCCTGATCGCGATACTAATTATCGTAGAAAAAATCGATCACCTTCGCTCACGATGTCCCCGAGTACATTTTCCAATTTGTATAATATCGAGCACTTGGGTTCCTCGAACGTCACAATTTTTGTTCAATTCGGCGCATTGTACAAATGCAATAAATAATTTGCACTTATTTGCAATATAGTGAAATGTTAAGTTTTATGTACACGTACAAAATGAATTTCGATTTATTGGACAGGGAATTTTGCGCTCTCAGGTAATCCTTGGACTGATCCTCATTGCCGGAAGTCTCTTGGTATCGACGGCGCAGATACCAAAGCCTAGTTACACGAGGACTATGCTTAAGGTTTCTCGAAGTTTACCCGGTGAGACGGAGGAGCTGAAGGTACGAACCAGCGAGGGAAATGTGGCAACTTTGATAGTAAAACGTCGTGAAAGAAATGGAAGTCCCGCGGAACAACGTGCGTCCGTAGACTCGACAGAATCGAAAGCCGGAAGTGGCATTTCTGAGAAGAATGAAAATATCTCGACGCCATTAGCGGGAAACGCTGAGCCAATCACGCAGTCGCGTAAGGAGGAGATCAGAAGATCGGAAATTCAGCAAGTCGAGGAAATTCGTGAGAAAACATCGAGCGGTAATTTTAGTTTTCAAAACGAGAAACCGGAAGTACTGGAAACTTTGACTGATCGAAGTGACGAGACAAATTCTTCGAAAATCGTCACTGCTCGGAGCACATCCGTCAACGAGCGAATGATCGACTATGGTAATTGGACACCCTTGAGCAAAGATGGTCGTGCACTCGAGACAAACGATGGAAAAGACGATAAATTCTCGAATTGGAAACCCCTGAGAACGGGCCAGGAAACAATCCCCAATGATAGGACAAATTTTGCTCGGTATCAGAATCCGTCAAATAATCGGGAGGGCTTGATCTTCGGAAGAAACTTCCAAGATCGCGAAACGAAGAGTTACGAAGGTGACGGTGTATCGACGAGTCGAAACATTGGTAATGGACCGACTCATTATGCATTTTTACCCCATCAACAGAGACCTCTTACGAGAACGAACATCGGAGCGAATTTGTCGAAAAATCGAGGTGGCAAAAATGTTCCACCGGAAGTCACCGTAAAATCAGAAATAAAAGTTAAATCAATGCCCAAGAGGACCGCAATGTCTATAGATGCCGATGGTACTCCTGTTATTCAGGGTACACGGGTACCCGACGAACCTATGGACAAAATTCAAACTTGGAGAAACGCTAGGGTTATCAATAACAAACTAATCACCGACAATCCTGACGCCCAGAACATCGAACCTTCCACTGGCTTTTACGCAACCGAGGGTGCAGCTGAGAGACAACGATTCGAAAGATTTTTCAAGGATGTCAATCGCAGGTATTTTAAGTAATCCACATTTTCGAAAGTTTATTTTTTGTTATTATGTTTTGGAAAATTCACTCACTGCAGTGTAATTCCTGACAATAAATCCCTATAGACTGGAGTTATTTCGCTTTTGTTTTTCCTCATTGAAACGATAATAGCAATTCTTGCTCATGAACGAATTCTCAAATTGGTAACTTACGAATACTTTTGCGGTTCTTGTGAAAAAAATCGCACATACACAGTAGAGTAGAACGTAGTAATTATAAGATGAGCGAACAATAGGTAACAGTACATCGAAAATTTAACAAATTTATTGGAAAAAGAAAGTTTATCTGCAACTTAACGATTTGGTGAATTCGTTTTCAAAGAAGTCTCATTTGTTAATTGTTTCGAACTAATTCTCAGATATGGGAGAAATTTTGGCGAGGAGAGGAACGTTTATTTCGAATGGGATCCAAAAGCGAATCAGAATCCAGCGCTGAATGCCGAGGTCTACGAGACTCGAAACGACAATTACCGTTCGAACATACAGAAGCGAATGTTGCATCCGGATAGTTACCAGGTATATCCAAATTCCCAGATGTACACGCCGGAGAGTCAAAAAATCTCGCCAGTGGTACTGAAGCCGGGTGCTCGCGCACCAGTTCTCCAATACGCTCATCCAGAGTTGGGAGTACAACCGGCTAAGATACTAAAGAATTCGGAAAAGAGACGTCCCGAAAACTTTCCTGAAAATCAGAATTCCTTTACGGAGCTGAAGCACAAGAAGAAGTACGTGTTGAACGACAAGAACGTCGTTGATTCTTACACGCAGAAGAATTATTATCCGAATCAGCATTTTTACGGTTTGAAGCAACCGAGCGAGCAGTCATTTTGGGTGAAAATATCGGAAAATCTGAGAAATCAATTTTCCACTGGTGTGGAGAGAGTATCCCAGCTTACTAGGCCAGTTTTCGATCCGTTGGTCGAGGCAACCCAAAAAATATCGCAAAACTTGGGCCTCTCGAGAGGCAAAGAGGCTCAGGACAAAATTGGAACTATCGCGAATACCGGATCGATACTCATACCGGCTCTTGGTCTTGTCGCATCTGGCGCTGCTCTGGGAATTGGAGCTGTCGCGGTTGGACGTTACCTGGACGTGGACGTGCTCAAACGCGGCAGGATGATCCAGGATGAAAAAAACATTGGGGAAGATCTCGAATCGGAGAACATTAGAGCAATCGAAGCGATCGAAGGTTCCTTACCGAATGTCGACCCTGCAATGGAAAGTCAAAAAGACATCGGAGAACCGACTCTGCCTTCACGAGAATCCAGATATCGCGAGCTCAACCCCACAAGCTCAGACACTTTCGATCCATCCGATACGTCGAAAAACCCGGAGAATCGATCAAGCCAGGAGGAAGATGGCGTTTTTATGATATTGGAGGAAACTGAGGATGCGCAGAGGATCGAAAATCGACAGACGAAGCCGATGGTCGACGAGGTCGGTTACATCGAGGCGAGGAAACGTCGACGTCGCAGCGTCGATGATGAACAATTCGTTCGCATCGAGGAGAACAAATACGAAACCGGAAATGAACACCTCAGACGTACGGGATTGGATTCGTTAGTCAAAATAATTGAGATCGATGTACCGAGCAAAAGAAATACCGATATTCCTGATACTTTGACGAAACTTCTGAATAAAGATGCTACGGAGATTTTCGCTATTCGAAACAATCCGAGCCCGAGCGGACTCGCGGGAAATAGCATTGACGTTCAGGAAACATCTTTGGCTAATCTTCTCCGAGTTCGAACGGTCGCCGAGCAAGAATCTATCAACGCACGTCAGGAAAGGACGAGCGAACGAAGAGCACGTCGAGACACCGAGAGCGATCGCGAAATCGACGATGCTTTTCAAAATCTCGATATTGCCGAATCTTCCGAGGCTTCCAACATCGGCGGGGACTGGACAAACGCACCTTGCGCCAAGAGAATTTTCTGCGAGGCCATTATACAACGGGGATCGGATGCTTCTGTATTTATGGAAAAGAAAATGCACGCTCTTCTTGGACTGTAAGTAACACAAGAATCGATAAAAAAAATATAATATAACAACGGCAAACGCTACTAATATGTTCTCCAAATTTCAATTGAATGGAACTCTCCCACTTCGTTGTTGTAAAATAATGGAACCCGTGCAGAAATTGTCGTTGGGATCCAATTGGATTCCCATGCTTGTCTCCACTTCCCGATAGGAATTCAATGTCTTGGATTGAATTCAATTTCAATTCATTGGATCCCTATTGGCTCCATGCAGAGTATAGGGTGGGGATAATAAAAACGAATGCAGCGCTCGCGGTGAACAAAAAATGGCAATACACTCGGCTATTTATCTCTCAAATCTGTATGAGCGTAGTGCGAAATGTTGGCAATCAAATTAAAATTATTGTTTTATTAAAAATGAGCCACGATAGTTGCTGTGCAATAAATTGCAGAAATACCGGAAGAAATAGTCAATGAACATTTTATCGATTCCCTACGGCAAATTGAAAGTTAGAACAACGCATCAAATGGTTAAGTGCAGTTAGAAGAAAAAAGTAAGCATTATAAGGTTTGCTTTATGACACGAGCTTGAATTATTAAACTTGGGTCATGTTTGGTCCTCAAGTCTTCTACGTCCCTAACTTGTTTAGCCCATACCAACACTTTTTCTTTAGATTGAGATTGAGGTCCGAAATGAATATTATGAGCTATACTCTCGAAGCCGGTCTTTAAAATTATGCTTATTTCCGGCGGAAAATAAAATTTTATTCATGATTAGTGGTACAGCAACAATATATATTTGTTAAATTTAAATAAATGCAATTATATAGCTTTGTTTTACTTGTCTTATAAAAAAAGTTACAAGTAAACAAAAATATACATTTTAGGGACAATTTACTTACTTTTTTTTCACTTTACTGTAAGGAAACATTTCTTACCGTCTTTGGCCAGTCAAATTGATTTGATGCAAGCAAGTTAAATGCAATTGAGGCGCGATTTTAATTTTTATAATTTATCACAATATTATAACGACAATCACAGAGCTATTGACAGAGCCCACGAATAAATATGAATCGCTAAGCGGCGCTAGTGTTGAGCACGGAGCCAATACTAAACCGTCACGCTCGTACATCGGATTCTAATCGGGATTCCCCATTGGAATGCAATGTATGAATCCGATTTGAATCCTAAAGGATTGCAACATTATCGAAAAGAATTCGATACGAATCTTAATGGATCCCATCGCATGTTCCGCGTTCAATTTTCTAAACAAAATATATAGTTATAAAAAATGAGTGGATTTTAAAAAAGTATAAATTTCATTTAATAAAAAGTATAAATTGCTTAAAAAAGTATATTTTAAAAATCGATTCGAATCAAATCACTGAAAATCCACTGTAATTATGGTTTGTTCATTATTTTACTGCACCGTGACATAATATCACCACAAGAGATGGGCAAAAAGTAATTTAATTAACAATTAACAATTACAATTACCACTGTAATTGATAATTTAATTACTTTGTAACAGATTACTTAAGTAATTAGTTACTACAAGTGCCTAGTGTAATTAATTACTATGTAATTTTATTCAAAGTTAAATTAATTACAAATTAATCGATTATATATCAATTAGAATAACCCGGTTTGCTAACTAATAGCTAAACAATATTTTGATTTTGTAGTTCGAACGAGACATAATTTATCACTTTTTTTTATCCAACTTTAGTAATTAAATTACAAAGTATTTGAATACATTTTAATCCCATTACTTTGTAATTAAATACATTAAACAGATTTCATATGTCCTGAGTAATTACAATTAAAATGTAATGAAATGCAGTTCACTGAGATTATTTTGCAATTTAATTAGTTTGTAACCAGATTAATAATTGGATTACATTGTAATTTAAGTATGCCCATCTCTGATCACCACATACGTATACGCTCACGAAGCGTTCAGGTTATTTTTCAACACGTCGACATTTTTCTCATGATTTTTCACATATTTTCGATTCGAACGTGGTAAGAATTCTTAAACGATGTTGATCGGGGAACAGTGCAGAATTCAATTGGATCCCAATGAGGGCTCACTATGTACAGTGTCCCCAACAAATCCCTATAGACATATGGGTGCATCCTATGACTCACCAACAATTTTATGCAGGGGATCACAAAAGGATATTTTTTTGGAAAATCCAACAAATTCCGGTTGAGGATTTCAAATGAAAACATTCTCAAGCGACGTCAATCAGGAAATAGGGTGGCATTCACTTGGATTCCTACGTGCAGCGTCCCTATCAAATCCCTATAGGGATGTGGTAGAATCTGGGGACTCCCCAGCAAATTTCTGCTCGGGAATAATTGCACTTTTCTCATTTCGCTGCCCAGCGAATAGTTCTCGTTTTCTAAATGTTTTTTTTTTCATCTCTTGTACTACTCGCTCACCGCCCACGTCCGGTTTACCCACCGAGTAAAGTAATACTTGAGCCAGAGCACGTTTGACCAAGCGGGACTCGTGTACACAGTGACCGTAAATGCCATGGATAACTTTCTTCTTAACGCGGCTTTCGCCCGAGCGCGCGCGCGCGAACTTAAACGTCCCACTGACTGATTCAACTTTTACCTCTTAGCACAATTTCACTCAGGCGCCTCTAAGAAATGTTGGCAACGTCACATTTTGTAATGATAAGGTTCGACAGCCCAGTAGTCAGATTTGAAAGCATATTCAAAATTTCCCACCGTTTCCAGACTTCGATTCACGCGCGCCTCCTATCGACAACAAAATGCGAATGAAAGCGCGCCGAGAAACATCCAAATAAACGGTCAAGAGAAACGATTGTTAGATCTTAAGAGTTAAAATCAGTGGACAATATTGTTTACTGTTAACCTCATTTTCTACAATTTATCCAGCGAGTTGTTTTTTTTTTATAACTCGCCCAAGGAAAATCATTTCATTGGGAGCACTTTCTGGCGGGACGCCATGGCACTAGAGCGCCGAAGTGTGAGGCAACTCTGACGCTGGAGATTCGGTGACGCATGAGAGAACGGAAATGGTTATGAATTATATCTAATGTAGATAAAAAGATGAGAATTTTTCTTATCAGGCACTTTGTACGTCGATGACTTGAGAATTCACGCAAATCTTGAAGTTTTCGCATTCACGAACGGACAAATGAGCTCGGTCATTTCTTTTCTTTCCCTCTCCCACATTTGATGTTCACGCGGCATCCTTTCAACGCTTTCTAAATTCACCATTCTCGCTCAAATCACGTCGTTGACTCTCGATTGTTTCCTTCTGCAGTATTTTCTTTATTTGCTTTTTTTTCGCGCTTGTTCCTTTATTACCTTTTTTTGTTGTATCGTTATCTTTTTAGAATACAGCCGGGAGCAGCGTCGCAGGTGTCCAGTCATTTTCAGGAGGTCATGGAGGCCGTGAGGAGGCACGATTGTTCGAGTTTCTTGTGCCCACAGGCTAAGCCAGCCAATCTCTTCTTTTAAGAGATTTATATTTATTATAGACACTCGCAAACTCTTGATATATATATATATATATATATTATACGTCATGAGGAAAATGAACAGTCATAGCCACCAAAGGAGTCGATCGATAGAAACTTGGAGCAGTATGCGATCGCACCTTTCGTGGCAAAATTCAGACATACGAGGCTCGCGTACGAAGATTCAACGAGTATTTTAATGTCTTGATAATTATTCACATGTCTTTAGTTGGCATACCGATTGAAAAGAAAAACGTGCCTCTCGCTACAGTCAATTTCGTTGATTCTTCTGTACAAAAAACCGTAAGAAGAGTAAAGCCAAACTGTAAATATACGTTGATGGATTATCATCACTAGTGTTAATTAGACTTAATTTCTATTCGTGCTAATTAATTATCATTACTACTATCATTGTTATTATTATTATTATTATTATTATTAATATTGTTATTGCAGATTATTTATTTCATTCCCAGTATTCGTCGTTTGATTTTGATAGTCCTACATTCACAATGATCACTATGGAGAGTAATAACCGTTTTTTTTTCATTCAGTTTTTAACATTGTGTGATTGTGAGAGAACTGTGGTTCGATGTAACGAGTAAGCAATAAATTGACGCTTTTTGTATCTGTATTTTATCGAGGAAAAAATCGCATTCACTATGCTTGCATACTTAAGCATATGTAATAGGTATAATATGGTCGATAACGTAGGCGGAAAAATTAATTTTTTTTACAGTTTTATAGTCGTAACTTTTTGTCTCTTTAATACGCTTCGTCCTCTTATCGTTTTATAGATGTAGCCTCGGAGGGTAATTTAATGGGACAATTTTATACCCAGTAAAGAGCATGCGTCATTCGATTGTGAAAGTTTAAACGGAGAAAAGTTGTACCAAGGAAAAAAACGAGCCTTATTGTGCTTAAGGGATGACTGACGTATTAAAAATTGCAGTGTGCGAGCAGGTATAGAAAAAGGTATCTTAACGGCAAATGTTGTGTGCTTAAGGGCTTACATACACCTGAGACGGCTAAAAGTAAGGTTATGTTTAAGAATTTTTTTGTTTATAAAGCTGAATTTTATTGAACAACCATGATATACATTTTAAAGTATGACATTTTATCTACATTGTGTGGAAAATTTGGTTAAAAAATTTCAAACGGTAAAAAAGTTACAGTCGTTTTCCTGGGACGTGTTTTTGTTGACAGCTTTTGCGGTACCAGACTTGGCTCTGCCATTTTTTATCTGAAAAAAAAAAGATTTGTTTCTTAAAGTAAATAGATAGATAAAACTCGTACGCATCGAGCCGGAATTTAAAAATTTAATTTTTTCGGGTCATGGCAGTCACTGGAATAAAACAGGCGATTTTTCGCCTCAAAATTGTTCAGTACTTATGATGAAAAAAAAACTATGCCAGGTATCGAAAAAACGGCTCGATAGGTACTAGATTATTGTGTGAAGCATTATTGTGCAAAACTTGATCCCGACCGGTCCGGTAGTTGCGGAGATATTTCTGGTACCGATTTTGAAAACACTGTTTCGAGTAAAACGCGTTTAATGTTTTGAGTACACTTTACGCTGAAAAAACTGGTTTATTTTAAACTTACATGGAATCGTCGATTCCTGGGCCATATAACGGTATTGCTGTGTCAACCTCATTCATAGTCAAACTCATAGTCAAACAGATGACAAAGGCCGCGTCTACCTGCGCCCCAACCGTTAGCCGTTGCTCACCCGGTCAGTTACAAAACGCTATGACGTCGTCATTAGTGCGAATTTCCTTATGAAATTTTCAAGGTAGACACTTAAAGGATAGTACTTTTTAATGAGCACCTTTTTGAAAAATCGATCTTTTTGACCTACCCAGGTGTATGTAAGCCCTCAAAATCAACGAGTGTAATTTATTTTTTATCCATTTCATTCTATATTTGATGAAATTTCGTTTTTTGACGAAAGCGTTCGGTCGAGGCGAATTTAATTGTTAGTGAAATGGGTTTTTTTTTTTTAAATATTCGTGCACATTGATGTTTTCTAAATTTTTTTTAAATAAAAAGTGCAGTGAAACGATGGAAGATAATATTTCGACGAAGATCATCAGTCCTGAGGTCGAGTTTGCATACGGCTGGAATTGATTTCATTTACGTATCATCAGGCTGTGGCCTGACCAGACTTGAGAAAAGAGCAAAGCCAATCTGTTGATTAGATACAGTGCTCCAATGTTGGGGATCTTCGTCATGAGCTTTATTCTTTCCCTCAAATACTGGCGCCGATTTTCTATTCTTTTGTGTTGGACGATCTCATCCAGCAGTACGCAGCAGTCATCGGAACTGTTGGTGCCATCGCCAAGTCCTTAGTGCTTTGGCGCAACGAAGAAGGTAGGTGATAAGTCTTTTTTTTTAATTACAAAAATTCCCGTGAGACAAAAATGGCTTTTGGCAGTTTTAGCGTGGTGCCTTTGTTTTCTGATCGACGACTGGAAGCGAAAACTCGTAACCGAGGAGCGCGAAGTGATGACGAAAAAAGCCGAACTCGGCAGAAAAATATCAATCGGTTTTGGTATTCTCATGCATTGCCTTGTTTGGTCCTTCGTAATTCTCAAAGTTTTCACTTGATTTAATTACGATACATACAAATACGAAATGAAATAAGACGTATCTCCGAAATTGCTTGTGAAATGTATGCGTGATGGTTTTCAATTATATTTAATACAATTAGTTTTACAAGAATTTTCGTGACAACTAATTTTAAAAGATCCGAATGAAAAATATCAATAGAAAAAATGTATCGATTTTTTAAATTCTCACTTAATTTCCAGTTTTATTTATCTTTCAATTTCGTAAGAGGAAAAGTGTAATTTGTGCTTACAGACATTACCATTCATTAGCTTGAGTCGGAATATGGAAAATACCACAGAATTGTGAAATCACCTACTCTATCCAGGCAATTTTCCTTTCGATCTCGAAAAACCAACTAATTTCTTGTTTGCCTGGAGCGCACAACTGCTTGCGACTTTTAGTTCGACGATCGCGTACACAGCATCCGATTGTTTTCACGTTAATCGGAGTAAAAGTCTAGGAGAGCGAGCCTTTGGGAATTCCCCCCATTGGGAAAGACCAGCCGGGAGCGACGCAGGTTCGCAAAGTTCCATTCGCCTAACGATAGAATTTTCTTAAATATCTTGTATTCTACTAAATCGACGTATGTTGTTTGAAGATATCTTGTTTGTTAAAAATGAATTATACACTGTATAAAAATGTTTATTTTTATACAGTGTATAATTCATTGAATGAAGGCACTTATGTTCGTGACTCATCAGTCGAGAACTCCTCCGCAAATAACAGCGGGAAAATTTTCACTTGAAATGTGCTCGAGTGTAAGACGTTTTTCATTTTTTGTTTTGCATCTCGAACCTCAAAAACCCGTTTTTCGCCACTAAAAAATCATAACAAGCCGCTCTGTCATGATTACACGTTACTATGAACTTTTGATGTTCTTTTTCATCCTATTTTTTTTCTTTTGTCTTTTTATCTTAATTCCATCGCATAAAATTCCACCAGATAATGAGAACTTCAGTGGGATATCTTTCAGTGCTGCTTGCCATGAAGGAACGATTGCTCGAATAATCCGAGTATTGTAGTGACAACAATATTTACGCGTGAAGAACCATTCATTCATCAGTTGCATTAATGTTACTGATTAAAGACGAAAATTACCCTTCAGAAGACACCAAATGATGTATATTTAATAAATAATGACTCATTTCGGGGTCGACACTTGCTAGATTATCCAATTCTCTGTGAATTGTCACCAAGAAATCACATGAAGTTCAATAATTAATAAATGACACACCAAACATTTTCCAACTTCCAATATCCAAGCTATCAGCGAAGAACCAGGGATCATTTTGTTCGAGGACGAAGAACTCATTCCATCTGGAAAAATGGTCTTCACTTTCCGAAAGTCTAATCCATCAAAGTTGATGAATTATTCTTGGATGCAATTTTATTGAAGTTTGAGTTCAGCAATTGAAACTTAGTTTCCATACTTAGTGTCTCCATACATGTAAAATTTAGACTCAATTCCCCGCAGAGGGAAAAGACAATTTGCATTTTTAACCTGAGTTTGCGTCGTTGCGGCCTCGCTCGATTCTGCGCAAGAGAATTTCACTCAGAATAAATGACAGTGAACGAAAAACCGACTCAGCGTAAGCTTCGATGGAGAACAACCCAGGTGGGTGCGCGCGTATTACCAAGGAAAATAAAACGATAAAACTCTAATGTTACAACATTTATTTTTCGTATGAATTATCCATAAGGATCATTTATCAGAGCAATAAATATAATCGAGCAAATTTAGTTCTCTTCGTTCGAATATATTTGACGTTATAAATGAAAGTGTATGTCTTTCTCGGTGATTTATTCGTGATTTTAATTATACTGCACGAAGAAGACGAGAAATGGATGTAAAGTGAATAATTCTTCAGGCTTCGCGTACGCCTACGGCTGGAATATTTATTATCAGAAGATATTAGGGATTTGTGCAAGAGACAACGAAGGAGTATTAGCCCAACGCAGAGCATGGACCTGGACCGTTGTCGTGTTTTTGTCAATATGGTTGCCGCAAGCCGCGAGCTTGTTAGTCCACTGGGGTGACATGAACTCTTTTATCATTTGTCTCTCCACCAATATGCCTATAGCAATATCAATTTTGAAAGTTATTGTTCTCCAGCGGAAGAGAAAAGGTACGAGGCTATTTTTTTGGCTACCATTACGATGGTACCTTCTCGCGATCTTCTTTTCTTAAGGTAACAACTGATATTTTTCAGCTATTAGCTGGATGGTCACCACAATAGCTAACGACTGGCTAAAAATAGTAAGGAAAAAAGAACGCGATATTATGGTGAAAACTGCCGAAACTAGCAGAATGATTTCCATTTTGTCATTTTCACTCACGAATATCATGTTCCTCGAATACATTCTTTCCCGGGTAAATGAAAAATGAATAAAACACTGAAAATAAAATGTTTTCAAGTGAATCTCGTAACCAAACAATTCCAAGATCAGTGTGAAACGAATGTTTAGCTTTGGAAACTCCGACAAGGCCCCGATCCGAACATAGATCCGCGATTGGCGTTCGGTCTCCTTCACGACTCGTATTATCCCTTCGACACTACGGCAAACACAATTTTCGTTCCGATATGGATTTTCCAATTTTTCGGAACATTTCTGGGAATGATTTCTTACGCAGGACCCGATTGTTTCGTATCTGCGATCATTTTACATTTGTGCAGTCAATTGAGTATAATACGTCGCTCGCTAGAATATCTCGTCGATGAGACAACGTCGAGCGATCCTGAAGAATATTGGAAAAGAATCGCAACCATTGTCAAAAGGCACGAACAACTGAATTAGTAAGCATCACCGAAAATTATATGGTCGTGTTTCGTTATTTCTTTAATAATTGCATCTGTTTTTAAAACCACCTGCAGATCCCTGTCACGCTGTCAGAATAAAGATTTTATTCATTTCGCACAAATATTATTACGTTCAACGCTGATTTGATTTTTGATCAATACAATTTTTTTCGATTAGTTTATTATCTTGTGAGTTAATAGTGTATTATTCAACGAGGAGATGCGAATGTGCACGAATAATTTAATATTATAGGTGAAAGTTGTACGAACGAAAAATTTCTTTTTGTCTTAATAAGCTTGGCATTCATCATAGGAAGGACATTTACTTCGATACTTCTCGTTCAAATGCTGGCGTGTACTATGACTTTTTGCTTCCAGGCTTATGCCCTGTTTACGGTTAGTGTACATTAGCGGACGTGAAAATTTTTTTCGTGGCGACGTTTTTTATGACGCTTTTTTCAGACTCTTGTGGATAGGAATGGCGCTCCTCTGGCTATTTTCGATCTCGTATTTTCTTTTATCTACGCCATTTATACCGTTATACATTTATTCATTTATTGTTACGTAGGAGATCGGCTTTTAATTGAAGTAAGTTTTTCGCAATTTCAAATCTATGATACAAAAGATCCATCAGGACCAAGTTTTTTGTTTTTTTTAGAGTACGAGCCTTGCGGATGATTTTTACAAGACGAAATGGTACGTTTTGGCTCCGAGAGAGGCAAAGGCCTTTCTTCTCGTTTGCCTCAGATCGCGAATTCCACTCGAGATAAAAGCCGGGAAATTTTTCACATTCAATTTACAGCTCTTTAATGCGGTAAGGGAAAAAGGATTTTTTTTCTCCATAGATGACGTTCTTTTCCAAATCTGTAAACGCTGATTTGCAAACTCTATTCTTGGCAGATTATGAAGAATTCGATGAGATATCTGTCGATGTTGATAGCAATGAAGGAAAGATTAATCGAGTAAATTCGATTAATTTATTGGTTTCTGTATAGATTGGTCGATGTATATTAATAATAAACAAAACATCGTTATTAGATATTTTCTCGGTTGCCGATCGAAGATTATTTATGCTCATCTACTGAAGGATATTTTTCTTCCACGATTTGTCAAAGTTACTTCTCATGGCCTATGCGGTTTGCTAAACCTTCTCGTATAAAAGTGAACTTGAAAATGAGGCTCAACCCGAAAGTGCGGGTTACCATCCATATAGAACCCACACTCGTTAGCATTACGATTTTTTAATACTTTTTCCACCCCCAAAATTTCGACGAAGAAGCTTCCTGAATGTTTGTTCACTTGAACCTTGTGTTTGTTTCCTTTATATCGAGTTACATGAGGTAACATTTATTTTACTATCTGATACATCGATAATTTTGCAAAGTACAGCGCCAATAGTTGAAGAGCTTGCGAGCAAACAGCGATATTCCATTCGTCGGGAACTTTTCCTCGTGCTGAAGGAAGTTAATTGGCTGGATTCGAGTTTTTCGCTTCACAATTCTATTCTCAATGTATAGAACTTCGGAAATATTCGATATTCATAGGGTACTTGACGGAGTGAGTGCACATACATTTTTTTTTTATAATCTCCTGATTCATGAGAAATTCAAGGGTTCGGAAAGAAGGGTCGTTGGCACTTGAATTTTTGATCAAACAACGCATGCGTACTTTCTCGAAAGATCGAGAAATTTACGTCGATTGTATGTTTCGCGAGAAACGTATCAGAGTTCGAAGTGCCATCGTCGAGAGAGCTTCGGCGATCATATATTAAAGTCAATCAGGGTATGTATATTCTTGGGGAAATTGGAAGAGAGTATAGAGGAGAAAAAGTATAATTGTTGAAGCTTCACGTATGATTACAGCTGGAAGGTTTATTATCAAAATCTACTGCGTGGGCGTTCAAGGACGATGGACCTATAGCTAAACGAAGAGCGTGGGCGTATTTTTTCCTAATCTCCGTATTGACTTGATTGTCGCAAACGGCGAGCTTTTTGGCCTTATGGGGCGATTTGACCGCTGTGATCGATTGTCTGTGCATTAATTTGACAATTAGCCTCGGTATTGTTAAAATGACGGCGCTACAGTGTCGACTCTCTCTTCAAGAGTAATCGACAGATGTATTTTTGTATTTAAAAAATTCATTTTAATACTTTTATTTAAACAGTGATAAGCTCGACTTTCGTTTCGATAATCGAGGATTGGGAGATAGTTTCCACAACACAACAACTCGAAGTGATGCTTGATACTGCGTAGAATCAGCCGATTTACTTCTATAATATTGTCGGAAAAAATGTAATGAGAACTATTCGAAAAATCAAGTATGGACCATGGCAACAACGGTTCTTGATCCCAATACCGATCCTCGATTGAAGCAATTTACGTTTGTCATCCTGTGGAGAAATTGTCGTAGGGATTCAATTGGATTCCTATACTTGTCCCTATTTCCTGATAGGAATCCAATTGGTCATCGCATTATTGGATCCGTATACGAAAATGTCACGCTCGTATATTGGATTCTAATGAAGATTCCCCATTGGAATCCAATGCGTGAATCTAATTTAAATCCTAAATTCCCCCATTATTCCCCCCCCATTCCCCGAAGGGAATTCGATACGATTCTTGATGGATATTATCGCATTATGTACGTTAAGTTTTCCAAACAGTTTTTATAGATATTCAAAATGAGTGTATCTTAAAAAAGTATCAATCGCTTGGAAAAGTATATCTTGAAAATCGATTTGAATGACATAGAAAATCTACTGGAATTATCGTTCGTTATTTATTTTACTGCACGTTGTCATAATATCAGCACACACGTATACGCACAAGAAGCGTGCAAGTTATGTTTCAACACGCCGCGTTTTTTTTCTTCACATGACTCTTCATATATTTTTGGCTCGAACGTGGTAAGTAATTCTCAAACGACGTTCATCGAGGAACAGTTCAGATTTAAATTGGATCCCTGTGAGAACTCCCTATGTGCGGCGTCCCTAACAAATCCCTATAGAGATGTCAGTGCATCTTGGGAATCACCAACAAACAGAATAATTTTTTTTTTCGGGAGATCCAACAAATTCCGATTGAAAATTCCAAATAAAAAATTCTTAAGGTAGTAGTCTTGCCAAGGTGTTTTTCTATAGATTTTTATTTCATTTTGAGGACTCATTCAGGACACTATTAAATGATTACCTGCAAAATTTCAAAAGGATTCACCGTTCCATTTTCGAGATATTGGCAATCAAAGATTTCATGGTTTTACACGTGTTCTTATGGGGAGTAGTGGAAAATTTCACATTTCACGCAATAACTTCGAAACTTTTCTACAGATTTTTTTTTTAATTCTCAATTACAGAGGAACATATGACGAAGTGGGTAAAAAAAAATCATGAATTTTGACTATCTAGTTTCAGAGATATAGCGATTTAAATTAAGCAATGGCTAGCGACGCTAGCACCACGAAGCAACTGGATCAGACTAGAACTAGATTACAGTAGCGTGTGCATAGCCATAAACGCAGAGTATCTACGTATTAGTAGCCGGAATGGATAGTCTGATACAAAAGTGAGGGTTAGGTAAACATTATATTAGGTGTTTTTATCATCACTTTATAAGTTTTTACATCCCGATATGATGTACAACCTACATTATAAGGATATTTCACAATATTTCGAAGCTTGCATCGATTGAGCGGAGAATAAACTTTTCAATGTGACTCTGGCGACACTATTACCTTAAAGTAACAGTGTCAAAGTAGGAATTCACCTGGATCCCAATGTGGACTCCTTACGTGCGGCGTTTCTATCCAATCCCTAGAGGGACGTGATAGGATCTGGGGATATCCCAATAAATTTCTGCACGGGATCTGTTATCCATTTCAACCAGACCAGATGATCATCCGTTGCATCAATTTGAATGACTCAATTTTTCAGTTCGATAGTGAGTGAGTTCATAGTACCCGATTCTCTTGACTCGCTTCTCGTACATTATCTATGCGGACAGTTTAGAATAATTTATAATTATTTACAATTATTATTACAATTATTACAATTATTTTTAATTATTAGAGATCGTCAATGAGACCATTATGCGAGAACCAGAATATTTTTGGAGAAGGCTCGCGGTTTAGCGAAGATCGAAGTGCCTCGGCGCGAACAGTGCGCCATGTGCGGACGGTTGTGTTACCTTGCGACACATTACGCGATGGACAGCAATGACGTTTTACAAAAAGTAATTGGACTTTACGAAAGTCTCGCATTTATGTATCTTTCTTTTTCACAACAAAATTTTGGCTATCTTCTTCGAATGATATATTGTTGAAAAGTCTACTTCCATATTTAAACCGTTACAGGAACATATTTTTGACCCATCACCGAGGTTTTTCTTTCTTTCTATGTATGATTGAATCAATCACTATGTATGCAGCGGCGGCTATCTGCACGTTACGTCGTAATGTTGTCGACTGTGTGTCGTGGTTTGCTTTGATCGCCCCGAGCATGCGCCAGTCTTGAAATTTTGTCACGCATGCCTCGACTCGAGGCATGGGTTTTGTTTAACACGGAAAAAATATATATGCACGATGGAACGACATAAAATACCATGCGGTTTTATTATTTGTTCTCAAAAATTAATTTCCAGCGTACTTACCGTGCGATTGAAATAATAAAGAAGCCGGTTTTATAACTCACGTATCATCTTTCGATTTGGACGAAGTATCGCACTTGTCCATTGTCGATAATCAAAATTATCTTTATCCATAAGAAAATCATTTGATTATTTTTCGGCAAACGTAAAAGTTCAACACGTTTTTCTTTTTAAATTCAAATACGACGTCCATAATCCTTACTTTGGTGAAAAATAATACATGATTGTCAATCCACAAATCCCGATATATGTCAGTATACACATAATGCATTTTTTCAACGCAGTCCAACGGCATTTACGTACAATTTGGTTCTGCTGAACCAGATGTGATTTTTTTTTTGTTTTTGTGATTTTTTGTTTTCAGATCTGATTTTGCAGTGATTTTTTGCTTTCGGATCTTTATAATATTCACGGTTAGACAAATCATAAACCTTTTCACTCGTCAACTAATCAGCTGGAAACTGCGTGAAATTATGTGGCGAGATCGATAGTTATCTATTATACGAATTACAGAATAAAAGACATTGGGAATTAAAATATATTGCATTAATCATGTTTTTTTTACCATATTTTGCAAGACATTGCAATTTATTATTTGCACTATAATTTGCACTATAATCTGACATTTCTGTGCGTAAATTCATTAGATTGTTTTATGATTGTCAATATAGTTTTTCAAGTAATCATTTTAAGTACGTTTTCACTGGAATAGTGACCACATCCGTGATCTCACATTTCTATTATCGTTTTCTATGGGAAACGTTTTCAGGGATTCATCGACAGAAATGGCGCACCTATACGCCAAAAACTGAGTCAATTTCTCACCCTTTAAAAAATGTTTATGCTTAAACTATGGAAAACTAATACTTTTTATGGATAAGAGATTTCGCGAGAACATTGTATGTATAATGTATCCACCTGGCTAAATAAATAAATTTAACAGATGTAAAATGAAAGTTAATAATAATTAATATGTTTTTCCCACGAAATTTGTACACTTTTGTTAACATTTATTTATGGCGGTTGAATTGGACGCCGATTAAGATTAAGCAATTGATTTTTTTTTCTATTCAGAGTACCGGTCCTGCGAATAATTTTTACAGGACTGAATAGTACGATTCAGCCCCCAGGGACAAAAAACCTTTTTACTGATTTAAATAGAACGAAAACTTCCCTGGCGATAGCAGCTGGTGAATTTTTCACTTTTAAACTGCAGCTTTAGGGCACTGTGAGTCCGCAGTATTGTGTTTTTTTTTTTTCTTTACATTTGATGTGTAAATTAGAAATTGCGAATTCAGAATACTTGTTTGCTTTCAACAGATTTTGCATCATCCAATAGGATATTTATTAATGTTGGTAGCTTTGGAGAAGAGACTCGTTGGCTGAGGGTAAAAAGAACAAGTCGATTAGTGGTAGATTTATTACAATAGTTTAATGGATGAAGATTATTCTAGTAAATTAAAAGGATACCTTCGTAACCGAGAGAATTTTGTTCAGCCTACGTCCTCTTCACCCCGTCAGTACAATTAACAAAATGCCAAAAGAATTTCGTACGAACTTTGAAAATGTTAATATTTAAAAAAAATGTTACTGCTGCCCTAAAAATAAGTTTTTCGTGATTTGTCGATTTCTAATGGTGCTCTGACCACCCACAACGCTGGGTGGTCAGAGCACGCTAACCCACCCTTCTTTTACACTAGCAAAAAGTATTCCCAACAATGTTTTTCCTCACGTTCGGTCGCTGCGGCCCATATAAGGTAGGTAAAACTCGAGAAAACTTGGTACGACCAGAACGTATGCAAATAAAGTTTGGCTGTCTCCTATCTCGAACGAGAATTGCATTTTGGTTACTTCAATGATAAATATTAATGCTGGGCAACGTTCTCGTTAACAATTCAAGGCAAAAGTTTATGCGGTTAAAGTTTCGAATATTCTCGATGCTCGGTGAGATTGGATTCTCATGACAAATGTAAGAGATCGACGCAGCGGGTACTGTCATTCGATGCATTTTTTAGCAAGTAGCAAAAAAAATTATAAGCATGCGTAGTGGAGACTCAAAGTGCTTGCGAGTGCATTTGCGCGAGTGGATTATGTTTTTTTTTTTTCCACGAATTGCGTGTCAGTGACCGGTAAACCATGGCAGAGTTAACCTCGAGAGCATACACCAAAGGTTCGTGTTACATTTTATTCGACTAGAAAATACACTTTTTTTTCACGGATAAAACAATGCATTGTCAATCAACGACGTTAACATGCAAAAATTATTCTTGGATGTTATTTAGGCTTCGCTTATGCTTACGGTTGGAATGTTTACTACGAAAAAATGTTGGGTATTTGCGCGAAAAAGGGCGAAAGTTTGGTTGCTGCTCAAAGAGCTTGGTCATGTGCGTTACTGATGACACTTTGCATCTGGTTCCCCCAGACAGCTAGTCTACGCTTCCTCTGGGGTGATCTCAATTCGATAATTGATTGTCTTTCCACCAATATGTCAATTGCAATGTCGATTGCAAAAATAACAGTTCTTCAATACCAGAGACAAGGTACTCGTAGAAACGAGAAATTCATTAAAATAGCTCCGATAGTCCCTCGGCCATACGAATCTTAGCATTTTCCTACAATTATATAAAAAAGAAAACGCGCACAATCTACCATTTTTTTTCTTTCTCTCAAATATCACAATTAATGATTTTTTTTTTCGTATATGTGCAATAATGTTGCATTTTTTACATAGCGTCATCGCTGGCGATGTAATAAAATGTGAAAATATTTGTCTGTTTATCTATTTTTATTTATTAAGTTTTTTTAATTATAAGTTAAGTTAATAAGTATTTTTTATTTTTTTTCTTCGAGTGATCGGATCGATGCTCGATAAATTCGCCGATGACTGGTTATCGTCGAGATCAAAAGAAGAAGATAACATTATGAACGAGACTGCGAGAATCAGCAGACGAATATCAATAATCTCCGTTTCTCTCACCAATATGATGTTCTGCGAGTACATTTTGTCAAAGGTCTAAGCAACTAACGTTTATCGCAAACATACATGTGTGTAGATATATGTATATATACATATGCAGGGTGTCCGACTTATATCGGAGGTATCGGAATAAGTCGAAAAAAAAGAAGTAAAACGCAAATCACTAAAACACTGGTCGAAAGAAGTCAAAGGGTGAGGAAAAGGTCATTATTCGATTTTCATTTGATAAGTGTCCTTAAGGCCTTAGGCCACTCTAGAGGCTTAAAAAGAGCATATTTTGTGATTTTTTTTCAGCGAAATCATACAATAAATCGGAATTACAAAATAGGGGTTTTATTATACACGTAATTGATTATATGAAACTATTTTTTTCACAGCGATAAATGTCAAAATGGCGACTGTGCATCATTTTTCTGATGACGCCTTTATTTCTGGACGGCCAACGGCCGGACCAACAGCTCCTATAATTTTTGAATTATGATAAGACACTAAAGTTTCTTCGATTATATATAAGAATAGCTATAGAAGTACGTAAGATTTTTTTGATATATTGTTTTTCGTCAAAATGGCGCATTTCTAAAACAAAAAGTATAAAAAGCCATGAGAAAATCGTCAGAAATTTTTTTATAAATTATATTATGCAATATAATTTGAAAAAATCCTACGTAGTGCCTCAGAAAATGTAATTCTAAATATACAGTTAAAATTTCAAGTGAATCGGTTGAAATTTGTTGTAGTTACGAGTCCAACCGACTTGAAAAATGTAGTTTTGAGATAAACGCGTTTAAAGTTAGTAGAAAGTCACGACATGAATCAAGAGGGGTTGCGCTAGAATTGGAAAATCGAGTATTTAGAGATTTTTCACACCCATAATCTTTTGGAATATAATTTTATAGGTGTTAAGGTACATTTTTAACAAAAAAAAATCGATTTTTGGAAAGTCCTATCTAATATCGTAGAATAATACGGATTTGCACACACACTACTGTAGTCTAGTGAGCGCGGTGATCGTGGCAACGTCGCAAGCCCAGCGAATTTTTGTCGTGATATTTGGCGCTAGCGTCGCTAGAAATTGCTTAATTTAAATCGCTATATCTCTAAAACTAGACGGTCAATATTCATGATTTTTCTTACCCACTTCGTCATACGTTCCTCTGACATTGAGAATTAAAAAAAAATCTGTAGAAAAGTTTTGAAGTTATTGCGTGAAATGTGAAATTTTCCACAGCTCCCCATGAGAACACGTGTAAAACCGTGCAATCTTCGATTGCCAATATCTTGAATACACAACGGTGAATCATTTTGTCAAATTTTGCCGGTAATCACTTAATAGTGTCCTGAATGGGTCTTCAAAATAAATTTTAAAAATCTTTAGAAAAACTCTTTGGCTAGACTACTACCTTAAGGTAACACCAGGGTGAAGTTTGTTTTACAAATGGGAACCTGTATGTTTTATGACCAAATCATATTCTACGTAAAAAAAATGAACTTTCGTCCCAAACATTTTTTTATTTGATCGTTACTTTCGGAGATATAGTAAAAAACGATTTCAATTTTTATTTGAAACAAATCACAATAAGTCCTCAACGCAGTGGAGTCTTTTTTCCGAAAACGTATCCTACCATGAATAATGTATTTCGTTGTTTTCAAAAAATACAAATTGTTTTTTTTCGTAAAATATCTCGGAAAGTAATGACGAAGTGAAAGAAAACGTTTCAGACAAAAGCCAATCACTTTTTACGTCCAATAGGATTCTAGCATAATAAATATATAAGTTGCCATTTGAAAAAAAAATCAAAGTTGGCCTTCATATCACTTGGAGGCCATCCGCTAAATGTAAAACGCCATTTTACTTGCTGTTCGAATACGTGTGCCGAGTATTTCAGCGATTTTTGGATTTCTTATTTGTTTTCGAGTTACCTCGATGTGAATCGAATACCCTGTATAATTGACAATGTAGTAAAGGGTATATGAAGTACAACCAATCGAGGAGTGATCAACTTCCCTATTTTGCAGGCATGGTGGGCCGTTGTAGGTGCCAAAAATTTGCAAACGGATTCTTGTCTGGCGCAAGGTTTTTTATTTGATTCGTATTTTCCATTTTCCACGAGTGATTTGGTCGTTTTTGTGCCTCTCTGGCTTGGCCAATTTTTTGGAACTTTGCTCTCAATGGCGTCATATTCGGGGCCGGATTGCATAGTCTCCATGATGATACTTCATTTATGCGGCCAGCTCCGAATGGTTCGACATTCTTTGAAGAATCTCGTCAATGAAACGACCATACGAGAGCCGATTTTGTATTGGAGGAATCTCAGTATAATCGTCAAGAGACACGAGCAGCTCAATAAGTGAGTTTTTTTTTAAATAACGGCGAAATTTTTTTGCGAAATAAACAAGCGTATAATGTTTATACATCAACACATCAAGAAAATGATTATATTTAATGAAAATAATTCGGCAGTACTTTTGCATGGCCAAAGCGTAATCATTGTACCCGAACTGACTAAGAGGAATGCATTTTTAATAGTACATTTTCTTTCCGAAGACTATCATCCCTTATAAGGGAAACATTTAGCTCAATTCTTCTAGTTCAGATGTTGGTGTGTTCATTGACTTTCTGCTTCCAGGGATACGCGATGTTCACTGTGAGTATCTTTTTACACGTTGATCCAACCACTGTTTCTTTTTTCAATAATGATTTTTCAGACCCTTCTGGACCGGAATGGTGCACCTCTTCCAATACACAATCTGGCATTTAATTTATTATACGCTGGCTTTACCGTCATACATCTTTTCATTTATTGTTACGTAGGAGATCGCCTTTTGATCGAAGTGAGTTCGACGGATGGAAAATCCAAAACGGATTTTTCATATTTTCAATATTTATTGGTAATTTGTTTAAATTCGTTCTGATGTACATTAATATGATTTTCTTTATAAATTTGATGCTCCGAATGGCAAGAGTACGAAAATTCCGGACGATTTTTACGACACACCGTGGTATGATTTGTCAGCTCGGGAAGCAAAAGCTTTCCTCTTCATCTGTCACAGATCCAAGATTCCCTTGAAATTAACCGCCGGAAAATTTTGTGCATTCAATTTGCAGGTTTTCAATACTGTTAGTGCAAAATATTTCTTCGTGCTTTGGTAGTCAATTGTACATTACGATTTACGGTAATATTCACTTCGATTATTTAGATAATGAAGAATTCGATGGGCTATCTCTCGATGCTGATGGCCATGAAAGAAAGACTGATCGCCTGACTCCCAAATCCAAGATGATCCGTCGGATTTCTGCTTATATGATGTGTGTTTTTACAATTACACTTATAACATGTACACTTGTGTAATAAAATAATTGCAAAACAATCAAATGTGGAATTTTGTGAACAGAAAGTATCTGCTGAAAACTATACTAAATGATCTTGTAAATTATGATTTATCTAATCTCTCGTTACCAAAGAATTGGATTGTTCTTCGAACCACTCTCTTCGTGGATGAAAAACGTCTCCCTCCAGCCACTGTATTTCTTCATAGAAAATTAACGCAGTTCTCCCAGCGTAGTCGAACGCAGATTCGCCCATGATCCGAGTTTGGATACAACGGAGCGGGAAAAGGTAGCTTTTTTTAACCACCAACGTGGTATTCTAAGCTGAAACTTGCTGGCGTAGGATGATTGATGCTCTCCTTCGACCAAGTTATGTCAAAGTATACCTGTATTTTTGTCTTCGACGAATAAGAAACGTATTACATAGCACTGCATCCGAGTTCACGCTCGAAGCGGACAAGAAAGCTTCGTGAATAATAGAAAAGAAAAATAAGGGAAATGGAAATACCAGCAATGTCTCTGATTATATTTTGTTACGTGAAACGAAGAAAGGAAATTATGGTTCCAATCGTTGTTCGAGAGTTTGCGCAAGAGTCCATTATTCCGTGGAAACTTTTGTAGATGCATGCTCATGAATTTTTGAAACGATCATGCGTGGTCTTTGCACTCACGAAACAAGCGCAATTCATCGGGCTATGCGTCATTGCTATTATTCTCAGTCTTCTCAGTATATCGCCGTGATCGACTGATAAATTGTGAGCTGCGATGGTGAATGAAAACCCAGGTAAACAGTTCTTTATTTCTTTAAAAATAAAAAAGTTCGAAATTATAATCACCCCGATGAAAAAGATGATAAATATATTATTGTGAATAAAATTGCAAATAAATTTCAAGCATTCGTATGGGCTTATGGTTGGAATCGTTTTAACATGGCGATGATCGGTGTATGGCCCGATAATAATCAGGGTTTCGTAGCCAGAAACATTGCATGGTTTTACGCTGCTAGCATTTTTACAATAATTTGGTTACCGATGACTGCTAGTATAGCATACGTACACGATGATTTGGAAGTACTGATCGGTAATCTCGTTATCAATGTTCCTGTTGCACTGTCGATCTACAAAATCGTGCTTCTCCGTATGCGACGAGACGGTGAGTCGTTTTACGCCGTTATCAATTCGGACTACGTAACGATTCTTTCTTCACAAATAAAAATACGTTTTGTTAATTTTCCGATGGAAACAAAGCTCTGGAGACAATCTTAGAGGGAATGGCGGTGGATTGGTCTGTTGTGAGAACGGATGAGGAGCGAAAAGCCATGACAGAGAAGGCCAAATATGCCAGATTCATATCCGTAATGTCCGTCGGGCTAGCCAGCTCTGTCATGATCACTTTTTCATGTACTGGGGTAAATTTTTCATATTTTTAATTCTGGACATGTTTGTGAGATCTTAGAATTAAAAATTATAACTGTTAAACATTCGTCGAGCTTTTTTTTATTACAGAACTACGCAAAAATATCTAGGGGTGAAAAGAAAATGTTAAAAGAGTTTGCTTTGTATTCTTGAACCGTTCGATAGTTACGCATAATTTGTATAAATTTCGTTGGTCGACCATGAACGATCTTCCAGGTTTGGACAGCAAGACACGAGCGGCCATTCATCACGAACGAAACAAAAATAGGGGTTGGTTTTCTTTACACCTCTTGGTTTCCCTACGACACGGCAAAATACCGTCCATTTGTGTGGTCCTGGCTCGGCCAATGGTTCGCCACGATAGTCGCGATGATCGGTTATTCGGGACCGGACAGTTCAATATCAATGCTGATATTGCACCTGTGCGGACAATTGGCTACAGTGAGACTAGCACTTGCCAATATCGTCGACGAAGAGTGCATCAAGAATCCTAGTATCTATTGGAAACGACTCTCCGCGATAATCAAGAGACACGAAGAGCTCAATCGGTGCTCTCTCAATGTCTTTATCCTCACGAATATTATTACAAAACAGTTTTGTTCGATTTTTTTTTAAATAAAATAGATCTAAGCAGGCTTGAACGGTAAAATAGAACAAGGTTTAATAGATTATATGAAATTATATAGAATTAATGATGAAACTTTCATTGAAGCTGTGGAGAATTGCTCGAAGGATCCTTCAACTTTATGCTCCTAATTCAGATGGTACTGTGCACTCTCACATTTTGCTTTCAAGGCTTCGTAACGATTACGGTTCGTATTTTCATCTTATTTCATCGCTGATAGATACGAAAGTAAGGTTCACATATATTTTTATGCATGACAATCGGTTTTCTCTTAGACCTTGATCAATGGCTCGTCGAGTGACGAAGAGTTTCCTATTTTTCGGATGATGTTTTGCGTCATTCACGGATTTTATACGATACTCCATCTTTTCGTGTACTGCTGGACTGGCGATCTTCTTACAGTTGAAGTGGGTGTTCATCCGTATATAGGAATATCCTTTCTAATTGTTATTTTTTTTTCTGAAAGAACAAAAAACGTTCGTTTTTTTTCAGAGTACATCTTTGAGTTATGCTCCTTACGAGAGCGACTGGTTTTCCCTACCACCCGCCCAAGCAAAGGCATTGATGATGATAACGAATCGAGCCCGAATTCCCCTGGAAATGACCGCAGGGAAATTTATCGGTTTCTCTCTTGAACTATTCACCAGTGTGAGCTTCTCGTCTTCGTAGTTACAATTGTTTTTTTATTTCTTATTTTCTTACTATCCATCTTCTTAATCGACAGATTATGAAAACATCGATGGGTTATCTCTCGGTATTACTGGCTGTGAAAGAGACTTGAGGCTATTGCGATCGTCCACCATTTTTAGAGTATACACAAGTTTTTGTAACACATTTAAGAATATAATCGGTTCGTTAGCATAGAGAGTACTTTGTGCATCCCTGCTAAAGGGTATCCAAAAGTGCAAGGCACAAATCGCGGCCTCGTAGCTTCATCGACCGGACAACTGTCCACATTATGCAAGAATCGTTCACATGTATTTACGAGCGATGGTGAGTAGCTGTGAGCTACGGATGCGCAACGTATTGTTTTGACTCGGGTTTCCAGGCACTTTCTCTGTGCCCATGTCAGAGATATGCCACAGGGCCAGCGTTACAGAAGGGATTTCATGACGCAGTAGCGGTAAAAAATATTCCGATATGCAAATATTATTGGTCGATTGGAGGCCAATAATTCTTAAGATTAAGGTGGCAGTCTCCCTACAGTCACGTTGAAAAGTTTATTCTCTGCTCAATCGATGAAAGCTTCGAAATATTGCGAAATATTCTTATAATGTAGGTTGTACGTCTTATCGGGATGTAAAAACTTATAAAGTACTGCTGAAAACTCATAATATAATGTTTACCTAACCTTCATTTTTATATCAGACTATTCATTCCGGCTACTAATACATAGATACTCTGCGTATACGGATATGCACATAGAACTGTAATCTAGTTCTAGTCTGCTCCAGTCCCTTCGTAGCGCTAGCATCGCTAGACATTGCTTAATTTAAATCGCTATATTTCTGAAAACAGACGGTCAAAATTCATGATTTTTTTACCCACTTCGTCATATGTTCCTCTGTAATTGTGAATAAAAAAAATCTGTAGAAAAGTTTCAAAGTTATTGCATGAAATGCAAAATTTTCCACTGCTCTCCATGAGGACACGTGTAAAACCATGAAGTCTTTGATTACCAATATCACGAAAACGGAACAGTGAATCCTTTTGAAATTTTGCAGGTAATCATTTAACAGTGTCCTGAATGAGTCCTCAGAATAAAAAAAAATCTATAAAAAAACGCCGTGGCGAGACTACTACCTTAAGCTACTCAAATCTCATTTGCTTCGGATAAAATATTTTTTCAGATTAAGGTATTCCTTTGCGGACGGCCGTATTTTGTAGGTGCATAGGCCATGGCCCGTTTGAGTTATTAGTAGATTACAGTCGCGCTTAATAAAAGCAAGTTTCGCATAAATTTGTTAGATTTAGACATTTTAACATGTTCTCTGTAAAGTTACGGGTTACGAAAATTCTTCTACTAGCTACATTTTGCTGAGTGTTATTATAAATATTTTCTTCAAACATTCAGTGGCCCTGAATTTTTTACATGCTCAGCGCAGTTTATATCAGACATCTAGAGTTATTCAGTATATAAATTATTAGATAGAAATATGGCCCCAGTATGTCATCTCCATAAAGGGTTGCTTAAATTAAACGATGTAAAAATTCCAAACGAATCGGTATTTTTTTGTTATAAATTCGGTAATTTGGCTTGAAATTTTACCAGTATACTGGAATGTAGTTTTATTCAATTGTAGACGAAAATAAGTTAATTGTTAAGTATGCGAGTTCGTGAAAGGAATAACTTACTGCACTGACGGAAGCTTGTTTAATTATGTTTGAGAAGCACTTTTCGATTATTCTTTGAATAACCTTAATGAGTATAAATTTAATTTTATTTTAACCTAGTAGACCACCAATAAGAGTACCAACTTTTATAAGACCACCAGTATGAGTACCAACACTAATTTTATTTTACAATAGTAGACTTTTCTCGTAGACCACCAATAAGAGTACCAACTACGGAATTAATGAAGTAAATAATTAGGTGTTCAATCTGTATTATCTTCTGTACTTTCTGAAAGGAATATTCAGATCGCTTCTTTTAGCGACCAAAAAAAATGAATAAAGATGCTGGAAGAATTATTCGGTAATGCCGAAAAAAACATATGCTATTTTCCTTTGTCTACTAGAAGCATTTTCATATTAATATTCACAATTTCGCATTATAAAACAAATGTTATCGTCTTCCCGTCTACTTGATGTTCTTTGTTAAAAAAAATAACTCACAGCAGCGAATAGACCTTTTCGGTATTGGCTAAAATATTTTCCTTGGGCGCGGTGGAGTACTTCTACTTTTTTCTTCGATTAACATATAAGCCACGATTACCAAACTACGTCTGAACGTTTGCTCGGAAAGACCGAACGAGCTTCGTGAATAATAGATAAGAAAAAAGAGAAATAGATCGGGAAAGCGCTAATAATACATCTGAATATATTTTTGTATGCGAGATCACCGAGGAAAATTATGGCGTTGCATGCCGATTACAAGAGTGCGCACAAGTGTATCATTTCGTGAGAAGTTTTGCGGAAGCATTCTCATGAATTTTGTAAACGATCATGCGTGGTCGCTGCACTCGCGAAACGGACAAAATTCGTCGTGGCGGTGCACTTATTTTTCGTCTTCTCGGTATATCATCATAACCGACGAGCCGCGATGGAGACGGAAAATCCAGGTACCGAAATTCTCCTTCTTGGACAATAAAAAGTTACAAATAATCTGATGAGTGCCACAATTGTAATGTAGATATGAATGAAATTTAAAAAAAAACTCAAGGTTACGTGTTCGCTTACGGATGGAACCGTTTCAACATGGGGGTCATTGGTGCATGGCCTGAAAAAAATCAGAATTTCTTATTGAAAAATCGTTCGTTGGTATACGCTGTTATCGTGTTTTCAATCATTTGGTTACCAATGACCGCTAGTTTAGTGTTTCTTCGCGAAGATCTGAACGGCATGATCGGCTGCCTTGTTATCAATGTTCCCGTTGCAATATCCGTCTACAAGCTCATCCTTTTTCGTCTGCGACGAAACAGTGAGTCGTTTTTTTTTGTCGATTTTATTGCCGGATAGATCATTTTGTTTTTCTAAACAAACTAATGTATTCAATTTATGATGTTCCTTTGTGAGCCCTTGCGGATTTTCGCGATTCCATTTCTTTTTCCTTTGCTCCACACTTTTCACAATTCCCGATTCCTCAGAGTCGATAATACTGTCGATAAATTTAACTGAGTTTCCGTTGTATCAGTACCGCATACTCAGAAGGAGGGAGCCAGAAATTCAGGACAACGATTTTCTTTAAACTTCACACAGTTTTAGGGGTCCATTAGGGCCATACACTGTGCAAGCAGTAAGTTGCGGTACTCAACCGTTTTCGAGATACCGGAGGGAAAGTTTGCGTAAACAGCTTTTATACGGCAGGACAACAACTCTATTCTTTATTTCTCTATTCGCAGACATCTCTCTTCTTTTTTTTAAGTTTTATTTGCATTGTCTTTTCGGCATTTTACAAGGCTCCACTGTTATACATCGCTCCACTGTTGTACATCGCGCTCTTTTCTACACTGTATCTTTTATTCCACAATTCTCCCCCACGTTGCGGCCACAGCCGACTTTCCCTTCTGTATCGTATTCACCATGACATGTCTGTCATGGGCATAGGAAAACTGCGGAAAACCTATACCGGTACAGCTGGTCCCAAGTTCGCCTCCCAGTCAATCACGGAACTAGACGCCTTTTGCCGAGAAATTGTGACGAAAAACATTTCACGACGAAAGAATTCGAATCCGCGACCTCCCGATCTGCTGACCAGTACGCTAACCACTAGACCAACGCACCAGGTTAGATCTTTCTTCTTAAATATCTCTATTCTAGAGAAGGTTTAATCAGAAACATCTCTATTCCAAAATATCTCATGTCTAACACATCTCTCTGCCGAGACTTCTCTATTCTTAAATATCTGTATTCTTCAAAATCTCATGTGACATCCAAAACATCTCTATTCCGACAATTTCATCTCACAATATCTCTCTTCGGAAACATCTCTATTCCGAAACGTCTCTTTCGGAAGGGAGATGTTCCGAAACATCTCTATTCGCCATTCGCCAACTTCATATCAATTTCATTTGTGTAACCTATTCGTAATATTGCATTTACTATATTGGCCATGAATAAAACAAGTGCAACGCAGAGGTTCTTGGAATAGAGACGTTTCGGAAGAGAGATGTTTTAGACATGAGATATTTTGGAATAGAGATGTTTCTGATTAAACCTTCTCCAGAATAGAGATATTTAAGAAGAGAGATGTCTGAGAATACAGAAATAAAGAATAGAGTTGTTGTCCTGCCCTTTTATACCGGTTCGTTTCCGCTGATTCATAACCGTGGAATCGCTGGATCGATTTTCGTTTCGACTTTTTGTTACAATTTAATCCATTTTATTTTCATTTCTCACTTTTATCAATCTAAAGCATGTCATAATTTTATGCGTTTTTTAATAAGCTTTTTCTCTTAAATAAACTTACTTTTCAATAATGAAAAGTAAGTTTATTTCAACAGGATTTTTTAAAGTTTGTTTTAAGAGAAATAGAATAAAATTAATATGACTGGCATAAGAATGATAAAAATCAGACACGAAAAAAAACAATGGATTAAATAGAGAAAAAAAAAGATTAAAATGGAATGTGTCACATTTACACCTAATCTGCTATGCCAGGACCATAGAGTACACCTTCTTTTTTTTTCAAAAAGTTCTTCTCGAGCCGTCCACTCGTCTTCGGGTCAATCTTGCCTCTTTTGATGCAGCGGAATGTGTGGTGGCGTCAGCCTTTTTCACGCACACCATATCCCTCTTGTCGGCCATTATTTTTGCTTGGGGTCCAATTGTGATACCCATCCACTATACGCAGTGATACCTTCGTTGATAATACATGCGGCATTAAAAGATGCCAGTTCGATCATTTTTTTCAAGCAAAAAATGTGTTTTGGAGCCAAGCGTCAGAGGACAGCGTTGAAACTTTCGTTATTATTTTTTGTGCATCCACTGAAACACCTTTGCCAGAGATCGTCTGACCTCAGTCACAAATGGTTCTTGGTGTTTAAAATCATGTAATTTTTTTCTCTGCCTCTGCACGTCTCCACTTGCACTACGAGTCAGGCCCGGGCGGACAATTGTCATACTTCGGCTTCGCATCTGTCGAGTATTTGTGATCGAATGTTCCCGAAGTAGCTTTTTTCATAGAAGTCACAGAATCTAAATTTCTGATAATTGCAAAACCATAGTAATTGGTCAAGCCGCGAATCAATTTATCCGTCAATTTGCCACTACTTTTGTCACCAATCTCTTTCGTCTTCTTCTTTCCGGATCTCAATTTTGACCCCATTCGCTTTTTGGCGTGTCCAATGCACTCTTTCCTCGTCACGATCACGATCTTCGGCACGAACAAAGACAATACGAATTCATAACATTCTCTTTTTAATTTATATCGACTTGAAATTTGCTGAGCGTATTCTTAAGCATTGGCTCTTTCCGATAAAGCAAAACAAACAATTGTTTTTTCTGGCCCAGTAAAGTAGAAAGCTCTCTTAAAAAATGTAGTTTTGAGAAAAACATATTTAAAGTACAATAGTCCTTCAGCCTCTAACATTTAACGTAAAAAACAAAAAAGTTCGATCTTCTGATGGCCGCTACATGTATTTCCCCCTTTAAGGCCTTAGGCCACTCTAGAGGCCAAAAGGGCATATTTTGTGATTTTTTTTCAGCAAAACCATAAAATAAATAGGAATTACAAAATAGGGGTTTTATTATACACGTAATTAAAACCGGTGCAATGGTCTAGTGGTTAGCGTGCTTGCCACTAAACCTGCGGACCGGGAGGTCCCGGGTTCGAATCCCAGTCGCGTACATTTCGTCGTGAAATGTTTTTCTTCGGCATTTCGCGGCGAAATAAGACTAGTTCCACGACTGGGGGGCGAACTTGATGACCGGCTGTATTGGTATAGGTTTTCCGCAGTTTCCCTATACCCATGACAGAAATGTCATGATGAATATGATACAGAGGGGGAAGTCGGCTGCGGCCGCAAGGTGGGGGATGGAAGGTAGACGGGGGAATTGTGGAGGGGAGGTGGGAATTGTGGAATCAGGAAGATATAGAAGGGCGAACTGGAATGGGTGACAGACCGAAGTTGAGATAGGGGCTCGTAAAAAAGGGTAAGACCCTGTACGACTGGAACAAAACAATTAAAAAAAATTATACACGTAATTGACTATACAAGATTATTTCTTCACAGCGATACATGTCAAAATGGCGACTGTGCAGCATTTTTCCGATGACGCTTTTATTTCTGGAAGGTCAACGGCCGGACCAACAGCTCCTATAATTTTTGAGTTATGATGAGACACTAAAGTTTTTTCGATTATATATAAGAATAGCTATAGAACTACGTAGGACTTTTTTGATTAAATTGTTTTTGGTCAAAATGGTGCATTTCTAAAACAAAAACTATAAAATGCCATGAGCAAATCGTCAGAAAATTGTTTATATAAAAGGAACTATACAATATAATAAAAAAATCCTACGTAGTGCCTCAGAAAATGTAATTCTAAATATACAGTTAAAATATCAAGTGAAACGGTTGAAATTTGTTTGAGTTATGAGTCTGGCCGACTTCAAAAATGTAGTTTTGAGATAAACGTGTTTGAAGTTAGTAGAAAGTCACGACATGAATCAAGAGGGGTTGCGCTAGAATTCGAAAATCGAGTACTTAGAGATTTTTTACACCCACAATCTTTTGGAATATAATTTTATAGGTACGAAGGTACATTTTTAACAAAAAAAATCGATATTTGGAAAATCCTAGAGTGGCCGAAGGCCTTAAAGAAAATCGGTGTCCTGAAGGTCTGGCCTTGTCAATAAAATTGCCTCCCGTTCAGTAGTCACCAGCGAGAACGGCCACCCATTCACGTATTACCCGAAGCCGAGGATTGTTTAACATGGGAAATCGCTGAAGCCGCACACCGGCCGCCCGTTCACCATTACCGGTTGACAAGTTATATATTTTTTTTGTTTATATTCCAATGGCGATGTAGCACTCGAGATATTGTTGTCGGCAATGGCCAAGGATTGGTCCGTTACGAGGACCACTGGTGAGCGCAACGCAATGTTGGAGAAGGCCAAATACGGCAGATTCATATCAATGATGTCCGTTTCACTGGCGGGCTCGATGTTTGTTGCGTTTTCGAGTGTCGGGGTAATTTGCACTTCTTTTCTGCGGCAAAATACTTAAAATCTCGAAAATTTGACAAACTTCTAGATGAGTGTGTTATTTAAAAATGAAAAAATAAAACACATGGTTTTAACATCGCATATGACAAAGGTATTTTTTTGGTCAGAATTCAAGAAAGATTTTTGGTCTTAAAAAAAAGCATTTTCTTCAAAGCGCTTTCTCAATTAGAGGTACGATTGTCAGTTTCGTTGATCGGCGATAATAAATGTATCAGGCTTGGGCAGCGACGTACGAGCGTCAATTCATCACGAATGAGACACAATTGGGAGTCGGCTTTCTCTATCCAGCTTACTTTCCTTACGACACCAAAGAATTGCGAGCATATTTGCTAACGTGGTTCGGCCAATTTTTTGCAACGATAGTCTCGATGATCGGTTATTCGGGACCGGACAGTTCGATGTCCATGATTATATTGCATCTCTGCGGACAATTGGCAACTGTGAGAATAGCACTTGCCAATATTGTCGACGAGGAGTGCATCAAGAACCCTGATGTCTACTGGAAACGACTCTCTTCGATCATCGAGAGACACGAACAACTCAATCGGTTCTCTTATTTTTTTTTTCATTCGCAAATATTACGACGAAACACGTTACTCTCCACTTTTTTTTTTCTTGTCTCGTAGTATTATAGTACATGTAAGTAGAGTTGTATTGCAAAAGTTACAATAACGATGTTAGGGTAAAAAATTAATTGTAGTTGCGCTGAATTGCTCGAAGGATCCTTCAACTTCATGCTCCTTGTTCAAATGGTACTCTGCACTATAACGTTTTGCTTTCAAGGCTTCGTAACGATTATGGTTCGTTTCTTTATTATACTTTGTCGATCATGGATACGAGTGAACGTCCCTAATATATTTGTATGGATATAGAATTAAAAAAAAAAAACCTGATTTTTCGTAGACGTTGATTGAAGGCATGTCGGGCGATGAAGATTTCCCATTTCTTCCGATGACATTTGTCATTATCCACGGATTTTATACCATACTCCACCTTTTCGTGTATTGCTGGGCTGGGGATCTTCTCGTAGTCGAAGTAAGTTTCCTTTCATCTTCTTCTCATCTTCAGATTTTTTTTTTTTCTTTCTTATCGGAAGGACAATGGAAATGTTTTTTTTAGAGTACATCTTTGAGCTACGCGCCTTATGAGAGCGATTGGTTTCGCCTAACGCCCTCTCAAGCAAAGGCACTGATGATGGTGACGAGTAGATCTCGAATTCCTCTTCAAATGACTGCCGGTAAATTCGTCGGATTTTCCCTGGAACTATTCACCAGCGTGAGCGTTCCGTCCTTACTTTCTTTTTAATTTTCTTCTAATTTTTTCCCCATTTTTTTCTCGTTTCATCAGCGATTTTCTTCATCAATAGATCATGAAGACATCGATGGGTTATCTCTCGGTATTACTCGCTATGAAAGAGAATTGAGCTCTGTCTCAATCAAACCCTTTACTTTTAGAAGTAACAAACTGTTCGATCACATAATGCAAGGAATAAAATTATGTCAATTTTCGAACACAACTGACTGTGTACGTCCATTTTTTTATTCGTTTATATGTCAGTGATGACGAAGACAAATTATGGTTGAAGAATAACATACTGGAGTAAAAAGAATTTAAATAATGTCAACAACTCACCTGACGTATGTCTACATTTTCATAAATCATTCATAACGTGTTATGCCGATTTTTACCGATCACGAGTATAACTTTTTTTTTCATACGTTCTCATTTCAATTGAACGTACGTAGCAACTATTTTATTTCGTAATAGAAATATACGTAAGCACCAATTGAAAAATAGAGCATACAACTTTAACGAAAGTCAAACAATTATTGAAGTACCAAAAAATGCTTGAATAATTCTAAAAGTGCTCGATTCTAGCCCAAATTATATTCTGCAACATTTCATTTTTATTTCAAGGCTTCGAGACACTCGTGATTCGTTTTTTTGTTGTTGTTATTTCGATCAAGGATCAATATTGTCTATGTTTTTTAAGAATGAGAAAAAAAGTTGTTCTTCTGGAGGCTGGCGATTTCAGGGCACCGATCATGTTTATGTATCGAGCCCGTATTCATCTTCAGTCAACTGCAGGAAAATTCGTCGGCGTTTCATTATACATCGGGGTGAGTTCTTTTCTTCTCGATATCCTTGGTTTCATCTTGGGTTGTTTCTCCTCAATGGCTTTTCCCTTAACATCCGATCATTGATAGCTTATCCGTCATTATCGCTGGCTATGAAAAATGCATGAGATTTTTAAATCATTGATCGTTATTTATATAAACACACACATTTCCATGTTACATAGTTTGAGAAGGCAGCTCTGGGAATGTATGTAAAAAGCGTTAAATTGCAGTTCCAATTGTTATGCGGTTATTCCGATCGCATGCTGGAAAATAAACTAGCTAGATCAAGAAAGAATGGCAGAGGCATGGAATAAATGCTTTTTGTGCACTTGAGGATCGGTTGTATATTTTTTCTATCAAGGCAATTATCTAGAGCGCTGTTTTGAAGGTGATTTTTAAGATGGAATATCTGTTAAACTGTTCCTGTGTTCTTTCTGAAATTTTTTTTTACACATATTTGTTGATCTTTCAAGAATATAAACGAATAAAAAAAATATATATTCTCATGTAATTTTGGACGTTTGTTGACAACAGTATGCGGAAAATGCCTCCAATTGGCGATCAGTGTTGTGTACGTTGTATGAATGTGAAAAAAAACCTTAAAAAGAGATTCTTTATCTGTATGAGTGTTTCGACGTTTAGTGCCAGATTCAGGAAAAAATGTATTTACAAAATGACGGCATGCTAAACATTGATTATCAATTTTGCCTATTTTTCTGGCCATTCTACTGAAGGTGGATGCCAAATCTTAGCTTAATCGGCCAATTCGTTATCGAGATATCGTGATTGCCGATTTGAAAAACATAGTTTTGAGAATAACGGGTTTAAAGTTTGCTGCGACTCGACCGCGCCCCCCGACCGTACTCCTTATAATTTCTATAACTCGGCTAATTTTATGAGTATCATTAAACGTTTTTCACAGACGTATTCAGAAAGGTTGGTAGAATAATAAAATAAAATGAAAAAAAAAACGGTTTCTTTCAAATTTCTAGACAACAATATTGCAGTAGCGCACTTCTCAACAACATAAAAAGGGAACATTACAGTGTGCTTCTAAATGTGCCCTACAAGTTAGTATTTTTTTTAGTATTTACAATCTATTCAAATCAGTCAAACCGGGCCTCTATTAGCCTTATCGATAGTAAAGGCTCGGTTTGACGTATTGGGGGTCCAGCGGTTACGGGCGTGAACCATTCCACCCCTTCCGGCCAACTCAAACGCATCCTTTTTGAAGAGCAGGGAAGCTATGTGCTTGCAAATAGTGCAAATATAAAAAATAGCAACAAAATATTAGGGAACAAGATACCTAATATTATCTGCAGTGAAGGAATACAAGGCTTTTGTCAATAATATCTATAGTACATTTTTATTTATCTACAATATATAATGGTATATGAGATAAAAAAAAACACAAGTATTAGGAAGTTCTACAATATTCTTCCTACAGGGCTGTCAAGGAGTTTTGGCGTTCATGATTTAAAAAATATCATCCTGGTCGATACCGATCAGGACGGCGCTTCGAACGCAACGAATAGAGATCCGTGACAGTCGGTTGTTTTCTGCGAGAGCTCAATATTTATTTTTTATAAAAGCGAATTTGGAAAAGAACCTTTCCGATTTGCAGTTCGCGAGAGTCAGTGATCATTTTGAAACGATAAAAATGTTTGGGAAAATTGATGTTATATTCTTGAGGTTTATCATTATCAATAAGTTTGAAGGATTGAGATCGCTTCTTTGGTTCTTCTGCTCTGACGAACGATTGAAATGAATCAAGCTCGTTCATAAAAGATCCTTCCAGATCTTCATTATACGTGTCGATGAGTTTATGCGCGTAGAAAGCAAACCTCGTTAAATTAAACTACATTTTCGTAGCTTTTCGTTAAATGAAGATTAAAAATGCTGAAACATTCATGCTTGAAATGAATACTACGAATATTTAGATTTTCGGAATAATATAGATGAAAAATCTGAAACCGAAATATTTGGAACGTTGAGGTGGAATAATGCAGAAACATATATTTTCGACGCTTTCGCGCACTTCGCTGTTGTTTCGTGAAACGTTACGAAAAAAGCTCTTTGAAAAGCGGCAAAGAACTCCGAGCGAAACTAAGGGCCCTTCGCTCTCCCTCCTAAATGCGACCCAGCCATGAAATTATTCCCCGATGCGCATCTCCGTAGATCCCTACACTGAATGAAGGCGCGCATGCGCGAAAAATCGCGCGCATATTCCGTAGTTTCGTAGCTACGTCACGATTTATAATTTAGGGATCGCTTTAGCTATTCGTATATTATTCAAAAGATGCATGGAGTTTTCTCGAGCTTGCATGTATGCTTTTCGAAAGAAATAAAAAAAACATAATGTTCCATTGCACGTATATGCGGAATATCAGACGAGAAAGAGCTAGCTTCTATAAAACTTTTGCCCGTGATCGTTGGAATACCAGTTTAATCAATTATGCAACCGTCGAAGCATCGCATGATCGACGACAAATGTGTAATTTTCTTTATCTTTGCACGAACAAACTATCGATGGCAATCGTTTGTTCTCAATATGATATATATATATATATATATATATATATATATATATATATATATATACACGTAAGTTTCACCGTGAACAGTTATGTTACATACGTATATATTCGAACATATCGGCTCGTTATGCATCTGTGAACTTTGTGAAAGCCGCGAGGGAGAAAATATTATAGTATCTCGTTTAATATGCATCCCCTGTGCTCACATATCCGGCATATTGAATTTTCTCCACATGCACATACGCATACGTAGATGTATATGTATGCATACGTATATGGTATTCGACAGAGTGCGAGGACAAGAGATGGTGGAAAATAAAGGAAATCCTGTAGTAGAGAGATCCCGCGGATAATGTCGTGTACGTGGCGTAAGGTGTAATACAGTGCTTGAACAGGGGCTACCAATAGCCGGCGTTTAAGTCGAGAAGCTAGAATTAGTCGTTATCCAATGAACATGGGTTAGTGAATATAAATGATTTTCTTTTTTTTAATTCGGTGAGAAGAAAAGTACCATTGACGATGTCAGCGTTGCGTAATGTTTTTTTTTTTTTGATAGAGGAAAACTTTCTTGACAGCCTGAAGAATTCAAGGCAGTATTGGCGTCTAGAGCGCTGTTTCGAAGGTGATTTTTAGGATGGAATAACTGTTAAACTGTTCCCGTTTTTTATCTGAATTTTTTTACACATGTTTATTGATCCGTCAAGAATATGTACAAATAAAAATAATGATTATTATGTACTTTTGTACGTTAGTTTACAACGGTGCGCGGAAAACGCTACCAATTGGCGACTAGTGTTGTGGGTGGTGTACGAATGTGACAAAAAAAAACCAAACATATTCTTAATCTGTATGAGTGTTGTGATGTTTGGTACCACACTCAGGGGAAAAAAAATTACCAAATCGCGGCATGGTGAACTTTGATTATCAATTTTTCCTATTTTTCTGATCATTCTACAAGTTAAATATAATTTAAAAAAAATAACTTAATTCTGCCACCAACGTTGAAAAACAGTTTACTGAAGGTGTATACCAAATCTGAGCTCAGTCGGCCGATTGGTTATCGAGATAGCGTGGTTGCCGATTTGAACAACATAGTTTCGAAGAAAACGCGTTTAAGGAGCTTCGACAGCAAAATCGAAATGCTTGTGGACCGTTGAAATTTATATCGCCGAGAGATTAATTTACGATGTTAATTAACTGTTTAAAAATCATCCGGGTTCACAACATAGGTTCCGAGATTTTTAATGCCCAAGTTGAACCTTTATCCATTTGGTAATACACATGACACCTCGTAAACACCAGTTATAGGGCTGTAGGGACAAAAATCATACCGAGATTAAAAACTGAGCAAACCGTGATTATGGTGTTAGGAATATCGTGTTAAATAGCCAAGTGGTTTCTCTACTTCGTGCATTAATAATACTCGAAAAAAGATGTGAATTTTGAGCCCGAAGGATTTGTTTCTTATAGTAATACGCATGTTTGTCATAATACAGTTGGATATAAACATCTTATTGGTCATTTTATACAAAACTTATTAGCTGTACAACGATCAATAAATATCGTAAAATTGGCACAATTTTAAGATACGGTACTGCATAGAGAAGTACGACAACGTTGCAATTCTCCATCGCACTCTATCCTACGATTTCTCTGTCGTACTCATGACACCGAGCGGACCGTGGGTCGTCGTGTGATTTGAACTTGTTAATGTAAACGAAATTTTCGTTTTTTTCAAAGAGTTTCAAACAATATTTAAAAGATGCCTGGTTACTCTGAAATACAAATTTATTTTCTATTATTTTTGAGAAATACATGACAGATTTCATTGATCGATCAAATTTGATATTTTATTACGATGAATCCAATTGTTCAACCTACACGTCAATCACAAACAAATATAAGGTTAGGTAGCTGGTGATTTAATTCGTGCGCATGCACGAATATACAAAAGGTATACAAAACATCTGATTTCCGCTAAGCTGCCGAATCTTTACGCGATCGCGAAACCTCTCGGAACTTCAAGTATTCCAACATTTTAACATCAAATATCTTTTTACATAAGTCGTTAAGCCAAAACGTTTTTATTGTATTTGGAATCCTCATGACCTAATCAACGTTACTGTAGTTTTTTGTCAATATCTGTTGAGTGTAAATACATCACATGATACAAGCGTTTTGAGGGTGACTCTTCCATAAGCCCTGTGTTAAAAATCCTAAGTTCAACAATTTGTATCTCTCTTATTTAGTCATTGACCTTATATGAAACTTTGCATACGTGAACTTGGGTACTTTACCTATGATGTCCCCAAAAATGATTTTTTTTCTGGAGGTAAGACGTTTGTGTCGGATCCTCCTTAACAAAACTTCCCAAGTACCAACTTTTAAAAAGTTGTACAAGAGTCAGCTAAAGGGATACCAAATGTTTGCCCGAAGGTTACCTTGAAGTTAACAACCATCCAAAAAGATAACTGTTGGACACATGATAACTTATAGGTAACTTCCAAGCGGACATTTGTAAGATATCGAAACTTCTTAAAGTTTGTTGCGGCTCGACCGCTCTTCCCGAGCGTACTCCTTATATCTATAATTCAGTTAATTTTATAAGTACCATTAAACGGTTTTCTGAGATGTATTCAGAAACGTCTGTAGACTTATAAAATAAAATGTAAAGAGAAAAACGATTTTTTCAAATTTCATGAGTGCCTTAATTGAGTGATCGAAGCATGTTACAATTTAACGACGTAATAATCTTTAATCATAAACGTTATTTAGAGAGATCACTTTTGTCGCGGTTTGTCAACGCGTATTTTAATTTTTTTGCTTTTCGTAAACTCGCTAATGACGATCCGTCGGTCCAGATACTCGTAATTCGAGTAAAAGTTCAAGTGACCACTTTCACCTCTTATTTCCGTCAGAGGAAAAAAAAAACAGAGGAAAGTGCGCTTCGGTATAGACCTCGCGAGGACGAAGATGTGTAGCTGCGTATGCGCGAGAGACCAACTAATGCGTGTAATTACGAGTACCTCGGGTATTCAATTCACAATGGAGAAAACTGCGGAACAATATGTGCATCGAGGTGTTTTAAAATCCAACCGATGCACATGGACAGGAACGACGATTTACGCCTCGCTGAGAACGCAATGTCCTTATAAATTGAACGCTCGCACCTTGACAATATCTAGTCGTGAACGATCTATCGTCTTCGTACTTTGGTATTCGATGACAAAAAAAAAGTTGCTTTACGGCACATGAAAATTTTATAGATTTGAATAAAAATTTTCGTGAAAATGAAAGGCTGCTGGGAAATTGCAATTTTCCTTACGGTCCTGACGTCGAGTGTCCACGCGAGAAGCACGGATAGCCTGAATTACGACAGAGAATACAGAAGAGGGACCGGTTCGATGCTTGCTGAGATAGCCAAGGAGCTCGTGCAGAGATCTACGAGTAGCAGTCAGGTATTTACAATTTTTCAAGTTTCACCTGTTCTTTTTATATTCGCCTCCAATGAAATCGAGTATTGAGCGATAGTTTTTTTTTACATACAGATACTAAGCTTCTAAATACTTTCTATACTTTTTTTTAACAAAAGCCAAATAACATTGTATATTGTTTGCAAAGCATGTGTTCCTTCGAAAAGATTCACTTTGTGCATCTTTAATAAGTAATGTTTACTCAAACGGGCCGAGGTCAAGCGCTTAAGCGATTTTGACAACGAAAATCGAAATGCTCGTAGACGGTTGAAATTTCAATCGCCGGGATATTAATTCAGGATGCATTAACTGTCCAAAAGTCAATAAGTTTCACAACATAGTTTCGGAGATTTTTAATGTTGAAATTGAACATTTATCCATTTGGTAATATACATGACATCAGTGTTGGGCGTTAATCAATTAAATTTTCAATCAGTTCAGTAATTTACTAAACAAGTGATTGCTATTAATTTAATTGCAATTAACGATTAATTGAATGTTGCAATTAATTTATTTTCAATAATCTATGTTAATTGCAACTCGCAATTAAAACAATTGCAATTAACTTTTTTAATTGTTCTAAGAAACAATTAAAACTGACGATTAACCTATTTAACTTTACAGATATCAGATACGACGTGTTTGTTTGGGTTTTCTAGGCTTACGCAGCGCCCTATACAATAATCAGTTTTAATTGTTAGTTTTTAATCAAATACACCAAAAAGATTGAAAATTAATTAGTTTCTAATTGTGGAAAGTCACGATTAACAATTGATTAATTGTTAATTGTGACTATAGCAATTAACAATTAATTAATTTTCAATTGTTATAGTCGTGATTATTAATTAATTGTTAATCTTTAGTTACCCTAGCCCTTACATTTTGCCCAACACTGCATGACACCTCGTAAACACCAGTTATAGGGCTGTAGGGACAAAAATAGTATCGAGATTCAGATGAAAAGCTGAGCAAACCGTGATAATAGTGCTAGGAATATCGTGTTAAATAATCAAGTGGTTTCTCTACCTCGTTAATTAATAACACTCGAAAAAAGATGTGAATTTTGAGCTCGAATGGCTGATTTTCGGAAATTAACGAAACTTGTAGATTAAACGTGGCGACACCGAGTTAACTGGCTCTGTCGAGTGAGTCACTCACAGTCAAGCATAAACTGGTGGGTATTTCAAAATCAGCGGGTGTTTTAAACATACATAGTATTAGAGCATTTGAACTTTATAATAAAATGTATTTATTCGTCCACTCGACATCTTTAACGCTTTCTCAACTTTGTCAAATCAAATACTCGTTATACAACGTTGAATTTTTTTCACGATGTAAATAACCCGAAGCCGTCGACGCTTTAGCGATGGTCAGTCGTGCCAATGGCAGAGAATGCCGCTGTTGCCAAGTCTATCGATTACTTTTGCGTGAATAAAATTGTAACATATTTATATTCAATTGCAAAAATGATAACTATTAATATTATTTGCCGTCTTAGAAATATTTTTCAACAATATTATGCGTTGGAAATTGCCCAATAATGATTTATTTTTACATGAAATTTTATTCGCAAAAAGTTGGCGGCCTGCCGTAAACTCATTGTATTTTCATTTCCACTCTTGCAGCCAAGGAACGGTGCCGAAATTCCTCAAATATTTTCGTAGATTTGTTTTAGAAAATCGACCTTCTCCACTGAAATAAATTCAAAAATGAAAACGTCATTTTTGTTATTTTAAATAGGCAAAATTTTGCGTCAAAAATACTTGACGGAAGTATTTTTTTTAAAGATTTTTTGTTAATTGTTTTGATTAATTTCTGTTTCGTCTTTACTTTTTATCAGAAGGCGCTTCCAGGTTTTCTTTACGCGATTCAATACCGTTGCTGAGCCACGTACGTCTGACTGACACTGTTTTTATGTTTGACAGTTGACATCGGTTCGGTCAGTGAAGTATGGCAAATATATTAACAGTTGCAAGTTAATATAATTGCCTAATTGCTTCATAAGACGCGGACTACATGCAGGTCTGGAAGCTCTAGTGCAAGATATTATTTTACACGAACCAAATTAATACAATTTGTCGTTACAAATAATAGTGCTATTCTGTGAGAAAAGGATAAAAATATGAAAAAGATCGATTTGTTCATTCATCGGTTCAAAAGATCATTTTTGTGCACGACACTGGTGATAGTATTATTTGAAACTGTAAACATCGAATGCTTGAATTTCAAACTTACGTAGCCCGTTTTACATTTTGGTACTAGGCGAGGATTCGGTATTTGGCATTAATTTATACAAAGAAATAAAAACGTGACACGTTTCGTTGACATTTTGCCATGTGCTAGCTTTAATTTGGCACATTATGCTACTAATTATAAACGTTTGATCCTTAAAGCGAGAATGTTCTCCGTCGTCAAAATCCGTTTTCGCATCTGTATACGAGACCATTGCGTCGTCATTGAAGTACGGCAATTATTTCGAGGGACTAGGTCAGTTTGAAATTCCAAATATAGACTTGCGTTCAATTATTCATAACAAGACGGCGACTAAATATCAAACTTCATTCTTTTTATGCGTATTTATTATAACATTGTAGTGTAAGAAAATTTCGCGAGGTTTATTCGCAGGTCAATAATATCTGCGCTCCCACGTAACGCGACAAATTATGTCAAATCCGGTTTCACCACGATATCTTGAAAACCGCTCTAGAGATATGAACTTGAAATTTATACAGGAGTTGTAAAACATTATAACACATTAATTATACCGAGCAAATGATTTACATTTTTTCTTGAATGGATTTATGATAAGTAACTCGAGTTTTTCCAAATCTTTCGTTATCTAGAAGCCATTTTGTCCTCTTTGTTTTTACTTACAAGTCCTCGGATATAACCAGTGAAGGGAAGCCTGAGAAGAAATATCCCTGGGATTTGCCAATTTTTTTATTTTTCGGACTGGAATCGTGATAAACGCGAATGCGCCAGTTTATCTCATTACGTGTTGGAGCATCAACGTTATTGATCTGGGGCTAAATCTCGAGAAAATTCTCTCCTTGACAAAATTACAACGAACATACCTGAAAAGAAACCAGTTTCATATTTTCTCACGGCCTTGTTATTGACGCAAGCGAATGTTAAAATTTTTTTAACATTCGCTTGCGTCCATAGTGGCAACAGCCACTACGTACGCCATATTTTATCAAATATTGTACGGAATAGGAAGACGACAGTCACGATGGTTATCGATGTCTAGAGCGAAGGCAAACATCACTCTTTTAAATATCAATTCGTCGAGGACAGCGGTAGGAAAAGTGTGTTTACAGTCTGTTTGACAAGAGCGTGTACGACAAAACACAAGACTATTTTGGAAAAGGCATTGAAAAAAATCTACAGATATTACACAAAGTGCAACTATTTCATGACATTGAAAATGTAATCAGGCTTTTCGGGTCGTACAAAAAGGTACATGCAAATTGTGTAAGTTGCTTTCTCTCCCGAACTGTAAATATAATTATCATCCTGATAACATAGTAATGTACACATCAAAGTTGAAACTTACAATTTGTAACTACAAATGACTCTACATGTAATGCGGCATTTTTCAACCAATCACACAGTCCAGTAAAAGAGACGAAAACCCAGCACTTTTTAGCGTAGAAGTAGAATTTTTTATTGAAGCTAGCTGGTTGCATACTGAAAGAAAACCCCAATGAAATGTTGCCCTTCAACTTCTCCCAACCCTAAGAAATAGGGGTTACAAACTTAAAAATCGCCGTGTCTCGATAATTAATAGCCCGATTAAAAAATGTTGCAAACAAAAGTTGTTCGGAATAATAAAATATGTATAAAGTTATCTCACGTCCAACCCCCTATCTTTGAAAATAACGGCGCAAAAACGATTAGAAAATTCGGGGTTGATGCGAAAACAATAGATCTTTAGAAAATCGTAAAAAATATTTATATATTTAAAAAAAATCGATATATATATCGAACCAGGAAAAGTTCCCCTATATTTCTAGCGAGAAAAAAAATTTAAGCCTTTTTGAATGTCCGTTTTAACATCATAAAGTTAGCAAATTTACTAGTTGCGCACCACTGGAAAAAGGAGACATCCTATGTGTCCGTACCGCTCGCACTCGCAGCCATGCTTCCGCACACACTCAGTGCGTGTATACTCAACTCACACAACAAGGAGCCTGAGTTTGAGTCAGTGGTGCTCTCGCGGAGGGTACATCTTCAAGCAAACCCGAATTTTAGAACCATTTTCGTGCGGCTATTTTCAAAGATAGGGGATTGGACGTCAGAAAACTTTATACGTATTTTATTATTCCAAACAACTTTAGTTTGAAACATTTTTTGATCGGGCTATTAATTATCGAGATACGGCGATTTTTAAGTTTTCGACCCCTATTTCTTAGGGTTGGGACGAGTTGAGGGGCCAAATTTCATTGGGGTTTTCTTTCAGTATGCAACCAGCTAGCGTCAGTAAAAAATTCTAATTCTACGCTAAAAAGTGCTGGGTTTTCGTCTCTTTGACTGGACTAACAGGCATTCAGCATGTCGCAGCTCTTCCCACAACACAGCGGCAGTGGAGTGGGGGTAGTTTCGTGTGATATCTCGCTAAATCAGACCCCTAATACAACTTTAAAAGCATTTTCAATGCTAAAAATACACACACACTACATGATAAAAGCCGTGATGCTTTATCTTCTTTATACTTATAAACGGAAATCTGTCGTTCTGTCTGTACCCGATAAACTTCGGAACCAATGGTCCGATTTGGATGCGGTTTCCATCAGTATATAGTGTCCTTCCCAGTGTAGATTTTAAGTTGCGTATCATCACGATAGGTTATCGGGGGGCTGAGCAGCGAATAAAAATGTGAGACGCGCAGTAAAGAAATTTACCCGCGTAAATATGCATGAGCGAGCCAGCATATGTGTGCTCGCTCTTGGCGCCAGGATAATCACATCGTATTCAAGGAGGCTCTCGGATAAACTTTCTGATATCTTTACCTTCATATATATTATCCGATTACTAATTACGTATTATAAAGCTACTTTCTGTCAGTGACAAGTCCACGAAAAATAGACTTGCATCCGAGCGGAGCCGGCTACAGCAGCTAGTTATTAATACACTGCAAAGTCTCTGAACGGCACCTCCATTAATGAAATCAGCCCCCACTAGGCGCCGAATATCGATCGGTGTAGGGCATAGTGGGAGTAAAGCCAGGCCTTAGCGTCAGGCTCGAATCATGCTAGACAATAAGAGTGAGATTGGAGGGGTACTGCTATCCGTTACGTCAGCTGCGCAGAGTCGTCTTGAGTGGATGGTGCGCAACCTCTATGCCTTGCAAGCGTGATGCGGAGCCGATTCCGTCACTGTGCCGATTAGAGAGGTTGCAGTGTAAGCGGTGTCGTCGTCTCCACTATTAATAATCGCCTGGCATCTCCGAGGCATACTTTCTACTATTATCATGGCGTAATCTCGTGACAAAGGCCTCCATATGAGTCCAATCTGTCGGAATAATTGCTTGAGACTCCAGATATTTGGTGTCTATTGATGTGGGTAGACCAGGTATGATTGATGGGAGAACGTACCCAAAAAGAAGCTTCGTCCGAAAAAAAATACGTTTTCCTAATCGCGGTTGAAACTTTCTTTCGTCCGAGTGAGTCTTTTTTCGGACACTAGCGGTTTGTCTGTGGCGACCGTCGGATAAGTGACACTTTCTATACGAAGCATTCTGGTAGAAGCGTCCCGCTACCTGCTCACGTTCGAATCTATCCTCTAACGGTTATCAAGACAAAAAATGTCGCCGTACACGCTTTTGTCAAACAGACTGTACTTGACCCGAGCCCCGACAGCTTTACTCAATTCTGGATCGAGAGCAGGGCAAAGTTTTAAACTCTTTCCGGCTCTCCAATATCGTGTTTCTAGAGCCCGCCGTTTTGTCGAATAATGTCCACAATAAGCGTTGCTCTCAAACGAATAACGACTATTTTTATCTAATAAATAATCATCACGAAAAAAAAATGGTAACAAACAAGATACATTGTATTCTCCGATTGTCTCAGGTGCTCAACTTGAACTTGTCGAACCTTCTTCTTCTACTGGTGCTAAAAGCTGTCGTATTCGGAGCTGGTTACATAGGAAATCAAGGCTACAAGGGTCGTGAAATAAATGAAGGTGATTTTCTTTTGCATAAAAAAAAACAATGGATAAATTTGCAAGTTTCATTGATCATCGTAAACCACATTGTCATTTTGTTTTCCAATAATTGTACGCGTTTTACAGTTCATTCGTTGTGTTATAATTTAAGCCTGTAACTTGAGAATCTGAAGAAAAAAAGCGGCAAGCCAAAGTATTTCGAAAAAACGTCATTTCTCGGGATCGTAAATGTCTATGCGTGTAAAATGTTTCATTTCTATTCTGCAGAGAACGTGATCTCGGAAGGTGAGGTTGCTCTGGCGCTCGGTTACTTGATCGGGGACACGTGCCTTTACAGAGCCGCTTGTGAAGTGCCAAACACGGCGAAAGAGTATCTCGGTGCGGTCGAAATGATCGTTCAAACGATGAAACTCGTGCCACAGTAAGTTTCGAGTTTCAGACACGCACGGGCGCACAACCATTCACGATTTATCGCGCAAAATCGCTTTTCAGATACGCTCAATTCGACAAGGGATACGAGAAAACTATCGGAGACTTTAAAAAGGCGATAGAATACGGGAGGACGGATCAGTGCCCACCTGAGTACACTTGCAAGAAGGAGAGCATTCAAAATTTTCTGCGACCGGAATGAGAAAACAAAGCACAGCGAGAAAAGACACCGATATTAAAAACACTTGACACTTTGGTTTAATTAATATGATGCTAATTTTATTTTATTTTTTTGATATATTTTATCATCAAACATTGGATTCGATTTATTTATACGTTTTGTGTATTATAACGAAGCATTTATCGAAACTGTATACTCGCAATTCTCATGTACAATATAATTACAGTTATCCCGTCGACGTCGCGTAAAAGAAAAATTCGTAGCGTTTCATTCTTTTTCTTGTTTTTTTTTTTTAATTTTACGAATTGCAAGAATTATCTACTTATTAGTTGTGATAAAAAATTGATCAGCTCTTCTCAGTCGACGAACTCGATTATGTAGGAGCACAGGCGGGGAAATGAGCGAAGGAAGAAAAAGGTGGCCTAGCGAGTTATCTGTGACTCGCTCCTTAAATACGTGAACTTTCACTACGAGAGAGGAAAAAACCTGCAACGAAATTATACGAATGTAGAATCGTGATACTGGTATATCTGGCTGTGAGCTAGATAATAAAATTGGGATACGCTTACGTGCGGCGAAAAACTAAAAAAAATCAAATCACTCGCATGCCTGTAAATACGATTTTTTCAATCGTCAACATTTCACGATAACTTGACGTATGTTTGCTTTTATCTTTCCAGATGTGAGGGACTTTTCCCGGTTCTTTCTTTCTTAACGACAGTTCACTTTATTATCGTTGAACGGTTGGAATATTGTTATTTTCATGTTTCACGAAGTATCCAGGTTTCTTGTGAACGATGAAAATTATATGTAAATGAAAAATCTTTAACTTACATCGAATTTGCGTGAAATGTCATTTGTAAGCAGCGAAGAGTTCATAATCGATTGAAACGGGCGAGATCGTTGAATCCGGGATTCCCAAACGGGGATCAAATCGGCGCGTAAAGATCGTGTATTTTCGACGTATCTCATCCGTCCGACGGAATAATAAAATATTCAGGAATGATAAAGCCTTCGAGATACAAAATTTGAAAAAAAAAACAAAAAGAAAAAAAAAGGTTAATCGTCTTCCTTCAAATTTTTGTACGTTCATTCGAACTTTATCTATTGTGTATGCGTTTTTTTTTTTTTTTCGATACCACGCGGTATATCGAAACTCAGATAAAATAATAATTAGTGATGACTTCCTGGTTCAGCGAAATTCTTGTCGGAAAACATGATCACTTTGTTGCTTTTTTTTTTACGCTCGCGTAGCTATGTCATCTCATGCTCGGACTGCGAAAAGCTTTGCCTCGAGTATCTAGGAAGTAACTTTGGTCATATGTACTTGGTTCGAGTAAGGGCGCTACCCCCATTCGTTGGATCCATCATGCGATCCCAGTTCGTCTGACCAACGACGAAACCAACCGCTCGCATCTTCTCCTGCTTCTTGCGTTCCTCAAGATCAGCCCATCGAACCTTCAAAGTGCCGCAGAATAACGGACAAACGTCAAAGACAAATGATCGCTTCGATGTAATAATAAGCGTTGATCTTTCGTATGATCGAAAGACTAATAAACTTTGCAACCAACTGGGCCGATCGATCAATAGATTTCGACAATGTATATATTGATTAATTCCACTAACCCTTCGCTTTCCAGATGTATCCTCCATGTTATAATAATCCGGTACTTGAAGAAAATCTTCCATAGTCTGGGGCTTGCCCTCGTTTTTTCTTTTGGCTAACCCGTCGAGACGATCTGGCGGCCCGATGTAATTTTGTTAGACATTTTCATCGTAATATTTCTAGCCGCGAGAAAATTGCGATGAAGATTTTTTTATCATAATTATTTCGAGCTTACCTAATTTATCCTCTGCCTCCATTCGTTCCCACTTACTGACACCCTAAAAATTGAACATTTTATAATATTTCTCTCTAACAGCCCGTCGTTGGTGGAATAAGAAAAGACGAAAGAGACTCCGATGAGTCAAACTTACGGCTGACATTTGTGGATCCTCCTGGCTGTCCTGGCTATCTTCTTCAGCTGGTTCCGGCTTTTGCGGCTCGTCTTGCGTGTCCTCCATATGAACCTGCAAGTATTCAATGAGAAAACGCATTCGTAATGTAGCTCAGGTAATAAATACGAAGATAATTTTGGTTTTCCGACAGGTACCTCCTCGATCGCCTCTTCCTGCAGCATCGAAGTAACGTCTAATTTTTGATGATAACCGGGTGTCGGCTCGAAATAATCCACGATTCTGTTGATCTCATCCTCGGTTCGATTGTGAATATTTCTCTTTAAACAAATTTGCACGTCCATTTCCATTTCGCACACGTAGACCTGGAAAAACATAAATTCAAATGTTGCTTCGTAATTATGACGCGTGTGATCACGTTGCCGTCGAGTTTGCGCGGGAAAACTTACTCGAAAACCTTTCGTCTTTGCGAAACTCCACATGTCCTCGTAGTCCGAAATTTTCTCGTTGATCGAGTCAAGAATGATAAAGTTGAAGAAGCCGTCGGTAATGTTTTTCTTAAACGCCTTGATAAGGGACGCTATGTAACTCGGCTCCATTGCTTCCTCGTACTCGTACACCATTTCCTACACATAAAAGTCAATCAGTCAGCAATTCGATCTCTTCATTTGTTCTTCTTGAATTTGAGACGTATTTATGTCGAGTTGCAAGAACGTACTTTCGTCATGGTTTTCTTTCCATTGTTCTCCTCCGTCTCGACCTCTTTTTCCGTGAGGAAATAATCATCGAGACTCAAAATTCGAGGCGCAGAGCCGCCCTGTTCAACTTCTTTGTCCTGCAAGGAATCATCATATTTCGATCATGATTAATACCAAAAGAAAATTAGTTTAAAAAGCAATCCATTGGGTGAGCTGTTTTTAACCGAATCGAAGCAGCGGGGGAAACATCAGATTTTCAATTATTTTGGCAGTGGGTAACATCTGTAATAACTTTGACCTCGATATTTTTTTATAGAGGTCTTTAAGCTGAACTTTTTCATACATATTTGCATATAGGACGAGAACGGTACTATGTAGAAAGATACGCGTGAGAGTACGGTGTAGAAGTTTGTATTGTTGACACACAACGAAAATGCTTTTCCGGGGTGTCTTATTTTGACCAGAACTGAAATTTCATGACATTTAAGGACTTTTAAGGCAAGGAATAGGGTTTTTTTCATGACTTTTAGCATGACTTTCTGGTATAAAAGTATACTTTATAATTCTTTAGTGTAACGAATTTTCTAAATTTTTATATTAATATTCTGCTCTTTGAAACAGATGTGTGTTGTATGCCAATAAAAAGTATAGAAAATAAACGAAAAGCCACCGAACTGTACAATTCCATGTGTAGTAAAAAATGTGAGACAAACAGCATTTCTCGTTTGCTGTAAAGAAATATATTTTCGGAACATCTGGAAAAATATTACATACATTTAGGGACTTTGAGTAATATCATTTAGTCGCTTTTTTTTTTTTTTTTTTGACTACCTTTTTTCTAATACCGTAGATTGTCGCAAATCCGCGAAAATTTGAAATTATTTTGTATAAATGAATACAAAAATCGGCCATGATAATGAGCGCTGCAAACATCTTTAAAAAATCAGGTAGACCAGTAATTTTTCATGACATTTCATGACTTTTTCAGGGTCGAGCATAATTTCATGACATTTAAGACTTTTCATGACTTTTAAGGTCGGTAGACACCCTGTTTTCTTTTATTTCGCCGTTTTTTATTAGCCGAAATGATTTTTTTTGCAGATTCAGGTTCTAGCTCTCTAATCCTCGAAAAATGTTTCCGTATCCCTACTCTGATCCGCGCTTGTTTGGATTAGCTCAAGCTTGTAAATAATTAAAACGTAACGTCTATGTTTAAGATTCGGAGTGTAACATAGTCTCATCCCGTTTTTGATCTCATCATCCATCATGTATGTATGTGCTATGTATCAATTATGTATGTGCTATTCTGATCGATGAGCTTCCATCTCTCTGGTAGCTGGAGAACTTCTTTTCTATAGAATTCCTGCGACTTGTTTGAGAAAAAACTGATCCAATTAGTTTTTACAGGTGTTGAAGTCTGGTAGATTTACACCATTAAGGGGTTACAATACCTTGGCCCTCGGAAAAATAGGTATAGAAATTTAAAAAAAATGTTGACGTGACTATTCAATATATAAAATAATTGTTATTTTTCACAAATACATTATAGTTTTATGAACAAAAAAAACAAATAAAAAAAAGAAAATTTATGGCGGAGATATAAGTCGTCTAGACCCTCTTTTCAAACTGGTGGACAAAATATCTCGAGACCGATGTTGATGATATTTATACCACATATCTAGGATATAACATAGGATATAACACATAATCATGTCAAAAATGAACAAACAAAAATCGTTGCGTTCCAACGATGCAAACTTCAACGTTATTTAATTTGGTTCAGTGTTCTGTGCATAGGTGATAGCAATCAACTGCACATACAGAATACAGAATCAAATTAATTGAACATTACTACGTAGGTTGCAAATTTGTTGAGCTAGTACCGAAAACTTAATAAATTATGGAAATCGCCTGAAAATGACAATTGTATTACCCGTTAACATCCTCTGAAAAAAAATAAAAATCCACGAAATCACAAATTCTTATCGATTCGAGGAGAGTTTTATCACCTGCTAGGCTCAAATACCAGCAATATTGACGCAGTCACACAGTAATTCATTAATCGCTCGGAAACGCCACCGAAAAACGGCGATTGTAGATAATATCGTGAAAATTTCCGAAAAAGATAGCCGGGACTGGTTTAAGAGATACCTGGACAGAGATGCTGCAAGAGAATTAGAGAAAAACAATAGCACCGTTCATTTTAAAGAGTAGAGAAAAAAAGGATTGATTATGTAATTGCTGAGCGAATTAGACGGAAGTCCAGTGCCGTGATAATGAAAAGCCCCCAATACTCGTGCATTCCCTTCCGTTTATCTGCCCTTACTCTTTGTTTTATTTGCAAGCGGGGGTGGCTCATGGCGTCATCCGACTGGCTGCAATATCGACAGAATGCCAAAAGCGAGATAAACGGTCCTCAGGGCGGAATTAGGGATCTTTCATATCACCTTAAAAGAATTGTGCAAAGCTTTAAAAAGTGGTACTCTGAAGGTGCAAGGTGCCGGACTATATTGTGGATGCGTTTAAAAATCCTAGCCAAGTTGCAACGATTTTTTTACAAGTATTTTAACTAACGGAGCGCAAGCCGAAAATCGGTGTACTAAATTTGTATCATTCGATTGATCGGCCACTCAAGTATCGATCTACTTGGTCAGGCTTGAAACTAGGGAGATTTGAAATTTCAAAAAATGATTTTCATCTAACTGTTTGTAACAAGGCTACGAATGTTCTCTTTGTTTTTAGGGATATTTATTATAACGTTATAAGATAAGCAAATTTTCTGGAGATTTATTCGCAGGTCAATAATATCTAGGCGCCAATGCAATGAGTCAAACCATGTCGAGTCTGATTTTACCGTGATATCTCGAAAACCGTGGGAAATATCAACTTGAAGTTCATACAGGCATTGTAAACACTATAACGTATTAATTATATCTAAAATCGGATTGAAAAAAAATGTTTTCGCAATTTTATAATAACAAATAAATCTAATTTTTCACATTTTTTCGTTATCTGCACGTCATTCGGTTAATTATGTTTTCATTTTTTTATTTTTCACATGGAATTAAGAACAGAGAAAGGCCGAAAAAGAAATATCTCTGGGGTTTTCCAAAAATGTTATCTATTCGACTGGAATCGTGGTAAAACCGGATTTGACATAGTTTGCCTCATTACTTTGCATTACCAATATTATAGATCTGCGAATAACTCTTGAGACATCTTTCTATTTCATAACATGTACCTCAAAAAGAAGAGTTTTATATTTATTCACGACCTTGTTTGAAAAAACTGAACGCACGGTCATTTTTTAAATTTGAAAGCTCCCGAATCCACTTCAAATTGATACTTGACGTCGAGACGCTGCCATAACCCCAGTGATATTAGTTACTTCTCAAATTCGAGTTTAGCTATGAGATTTTGGTGATTCGCGTACCTTGATGAGCTTGGCAACGAACGATTTGCCGCTTCCCGGCGGACCTCGTAAAATCACGACGATTTTGGGCGGCCGATTCTGTCTTCCTGGTGGACACAGCAAATCATCGACCATCGTGAAGGTCGGAGTCTTCGGCAGTTCCATGGTGGTCTGGAGTTCCATGGTGGTGGGTAACTCGGCGATTTTCGCGAGATCCATAATTTGCGGCGGTTCCTCAGACTCGACATTGTTGCCGTCTTGTTTACTGCAACAAAGTGTTTTTCCTCTTAATCCTTCAGACTCAGTTCATTCAGCATTTCATCACAGGTATTCGATTTGTATTGTAGATGGGCGCACCTCGTTGACGTGAAATCTTACATTCTTTTTCTACAATTATTTTCTCATCGATTGTATTACGCGCGTGACACAGCATTTTTTTTACATTGCATATGTAAACTTTTTACGTTGCGAGAAATTATTTCTTCCATGCATTTCAATCGTTTCTCGAGTCACTCTTTCTTGAAATGCGCAAAAAAAAAAAACAAATATCTATTCGCATAATCAGGGAGGATTTAAAAAATATAAAATATGCCGGTAAAAATGACTTGCGCAAGTAAAATAATCGATAATAAATTGTGTAAAAAAAAAAAACTAAAAAGCACATAAATTGTTTCAAGGCAACGAGACGTGCTCATCTCTGATTAATACCGTGCTAACCTCTACTAACCCGATTCAAGAAGTCACGCAGATGCGCATAAGGTTCCCATAAATCCGTGGACAGAAGCAATAAAGAAGGTACCCCATTGATCTATGGGTTACTAAAACGAAATCTACGTGACTTTTCGATCGGGATGAATTTTTCTGTGTTTCTTTTTATCAGCAAATTGCAAAACGATTCGCCGAAAAAGGTTCGAAAAATAAATAGTAAAAGTACAATTTGTATGTCTTTGCGACATGATTGCAAAAGTCGCAAGGAAAAATAAACCTCAATTTTTCCTCAATGTTCCTGCGGAGCTAAACATTGTGCGATGTTTCGATGAGCCGTCCACCGACGACTCATTTCTTCATAGTAGAACAAAAGAATTATTAATGCCGAGTCAAACGCGACGCGACCTCTTCCCGTTATTCTCCATGTGCACACAATGTTAAGGAGGTTCGGGCGTTTCATCTGGGAATGTTAAACGATGCTGATTTTCTTTCGAACGTAATCATGCCCAATAATCAACTGTTTGCCGAGAGCTTCACTGCGTTTCCGGTTTTAAAAAAAGTATTAAAGTATAAGCGATTCAGCACAGGCTCTTACGAAAAATCGAGAATCCGCAGTTGAGGAGTGTTGAACATCTCAACGATCGATGTTGAAGAGCACTGATTTTTTTTCCCCAGACATACATACGTCCAACAAAAGCTCAATTGCATCATTCTTCGAGAAAAACATAAAAATCGTCATATAGCAGTTTAAAATGGAAAAGCGCGAATTTAGTCACAACTAATATCTTTTGCGGACGTATTCCAATACGCCCATTGGCAATGACATTTCAGCCAAATTCGCGATTCTTCATAGGAAACTGTGTTCACATGTGTAGATTAAAACGTTTTTTTTTTCTCGAAAGCGATGTTGAACTTACGAAAACTACGCTGTGGAACTTTTATTAGACGTGTCTAAGACGAAAAAAAAATTCAGTATCCCTCAACATTCATCAAATCCAGACACATCAACTCCAGTAATTAACATTAAAATTCCAACGCAATTCACAATTTTCCGTAATAGAGAAGTGCTCAATTACTTCGTTTTTAATTTCTTTACCTCTTTTCAAGCATGTAGTGGAGCCTGCGGAAACTTTGAAGATAAACTTTTATTGGACATATCTACGACTAGGAAAAGGAATGACGGCTCTTTAACACTCATCGGTGAAATTCTCGACCCTCTCTTGAGAAAAGAATCATACAGTTTGACATCGCCATTGATGATAAGATGATCGGATCGAGATTAAGAAACATGCGAAAATCGCAATATTCGTAAAACAATGAGGTCGAATAGTAGATCAAGGTGGCACCACAAATCGGTACATCCTAGAATTAGCACGAGTATAAAAGTGATTTTCCACAAGGATGGCACAGGTTCAATGACGCGAGCGATCCGAGTCGCATGAGAAATTTGTTTTCCAAATTAGGAGAAATCGCGTTGCTTACTTTCGAGAACAATGACGATGAATATCAGTGGCAAGATTCATTACGTGCATTCGCGCGCTTTGCGCAGCAATGGCATGTCGAGTTTAGTGACCAACCAATCTCCAATGTCATTATAATCGAAAACGACAATTAAAAGGAAGCTAAATCCATTTTCGTGACGTAACTTTGCTGGGCTTTCCAGAGGTGGGCGGTAAAAAACACGAGGAGATCGTCGAATCGAAAATGCACTTTCTATTAGGACGTATTGTTGACGTCGCATTGCTCAGGTGGATCGCAACGATCCGTAATAAAATTTGGGCATGCCAAGGAACGGTGAGAAATATACGCATAGAGAAACGGAAAGAAAAAGAGGTTTGCGTGAAAATGCTTCGCGCGCAAGTTCTCGACCTTTCTTTTTTTTTCCACGGCTAAACAGTTTTTCTTTTGCAATTGGTTATATGTGAAAGTGTCGTACCTGTTGTCTGGAGATGTGGACTCATCTGGTTTCTTCGCCGAGCTCTCCAAATCGGCAACACTTCCTTTAGATCTAGCAACATCGACAGTTTCAAATATTCGAAAGAACCATACATTTGTCGAAAAACTTTCTCAGTTTTAAAATTCAATCTCTACTTCATTCGAACGAAAAACGCACTCAATGAAACAAACAAATGCAATTGCTGAACCAAAGAACGAGAGCAAAAAAAAAACGTCTACCTTGTGCTTTTTTTTTTTGCTCCGACTCTAGTTTGCTGAAATTTTCATTCGTTTCGTCGAGCCTCCGATCAAGGCAAATGAATAAATATTGATGCGAGTATAATGGTTACCTTTCATCGTCTCTGTTATTTTCTTTGTTCGTCTCCTTTCTTATTTTCTCCGGTCTCTCGCGCGTCCTGTCTGTTTACAGGAAAATAGTTAATTGCATGTGTACTTTTCGGTGGAGTTAAAAAAAAAACGTAACCGTGTTCGAGCGTTGGAGATAATTGTAAATTAAAGAAAAAAAAAAGTAATTGATTGACGGACAACGAATTCTACGATACGTTTATCCAAGAAAACGAGAATGAGAACGTTTTCGGGGCAACTTCAGATACGCTTGCAAACTGACAAAGGATTACCTTTGCTCCTGCTTCTTCGGTGCTGAGAGCGATCTTCTCGCTGTTTATTCGGTGCTCGTTCCCATTCACGATCCCTCTCGTTACGTCCACGCTCTCTGCTGTCTCTCCTTCTCACTCTCTCTTTGTAATCATTATCGTCCCTCTCGCTTCTGTTTCTGTAGTTATAGTTGACGAATGGACGACGATCACGATCGAAAGATCGTCCGTCATCTTGAATCCTATCGCGTTCTCTAAATTGTAGAGACACATTCGGTTGGAACTTCCCAGAGCCGCCTTGCAATGCTCTCACGTCGGACTCGTAGAGCCTCATGCGATCGGTGTACTCTCTCAAATTTTGTTCGTTCTCAATCCAATTCCTAAAGTCTCGTTTCGAATAGATCTCGTGATCTGGTACAACGGGTTTCAATTTACCGTGGTCATAATCGTAGCACTGTGCCGGCGTTACGTAATCGTGGACAACAAGTCGAGATGTATGAGCGTAATCTATTACATTCCCTGGCAGATGTTCCTTCGATATGTCATCAGGTTTGGCAGCGCTGTGATTATAATTGTATTGTTTTTCTACGAAAAATTCTTTCGAATCGTCGTTACCTCTGCCTTCATTCGAACGTCTCGTCGTCAAATTCGATCCGTCCAAACGATCATTGTTTACGCTCTCGGAAGACTCCCCGAAAAAAGGACGCGTCGTTGGTGGACCAGTTGAGTTTATATTCTTGTCGGTGCATTGCATCTTGGCGTCGGGCGTAAATGCATCTGTTTCTTGGCTGACTGATCCAGCCGAACCTCCATCCCGAACGATTGGCATTTGATTGGACGATCTTGTCGCTAATGTGTCAGGACAATTGGTCGGTCCGGAACGCTGATCCGAATCGCCAAATTGGTTGCGACCGAATGATTCTCTCCAATCGGGTCCTCGACTAATGTTCGATCCGGCGTCTTCATCCATCGGCTGGCAATGTTCTCGTGGTTCGTCATCGGCAAACGCTCCTCCTTCCTGATCACCTTTTCTGAAAGCGGGTGGTAGATCACCCCAGCGATTCCCCTCTTGTTCCTTGCTCTTTTGAGCCGGCGTTTCATCCGTAGAATTCGTTGGTCGGTCGAATTTGAATGCCATCAGAGAAGGAATGCTCGTCCCAGGATTATCGGCATTTCCTCGTGGAGCGAATGTGTTCGAGCCGAATGGCGATTTCCCGGCCAATGCTGGGTCGTTTGAGCCACTAGGTCCAAGGGGCCTGTCCTGCGTCCCGCGAGGCCCGAAGGGGCTCATACCGAACGCTTTTTCGTTGAGATTTCGAGGTGGGACGTCAAACGGACCACGGGATTCAGAATCGGAAGGACCACGAGGCCCGAAATCGGATGGACCGCGAGTTCCGGATTCGGAAGGCCCACGAGATCCAAATTCGAAAGGACCGCGAGGCCCAAAATCGGAGGGACCGCAAGGTCCAAAATCGGAAGGACCGCTGGGCCCAAAATTGGAAGGACCGCCAGGTCCAAAATTGGAAGGACCGCGAGGTCCAAAGTTGGAAGGGCCGCGAGGTCCAAAGTCGGAAGAACCACGAGATCCAAAGTCCCCTGGTCCACGTGGACCAAAATTACCAGGTCCTCGCGGACCAAAGTCACTAGGATCGCGTGGACCAAAGTCACCTCTTGGACCTAAATTACCAGGACCTCTCGGACCAAAATTACCAGGACCTCTCGGACCAAAGTCACCAGGACCTCTCGGACCAAAATCGCCGGGACCTCTCGGACTAAAGTCACCAGGACCTCTCGGGCCAAAGTCACCAGGACCTCTCGGACCAAAGTCACCAGGACCTCTCGGACCAAAGTCGCCAGGACCGCGTGGACCGAAAACAGAGGGACCACGGGGTCCAAAATGGCCAGGACCTGCAGTTCCAAATGGTCCTCGTGATTTGAAGGAATCGGGTTGTGGACCGTTAGGTCCGAAAGATAAACCGTCGTTGGGACTCTGCGAGCCGAATGGGCCTGAGGAAGGTCTCATATTTTCCGTTGGACCGCCATCCATGCCTCTAGGTCCGAGAGGTGGCGGACGCGTATCATCTGGGCCCGTTGATCCAAACGTTGGTTGATCTCTCGATTTAACCTGCGTTCCAGATGGACCGAACGAACCATCGAAATTCATTTGACGTTTGACATTACTGGACGTACGATCGAAATGTTCGTTCATATCGGCTCCTGATGAATTCGCTTGCATCTCGGAATCTGCGGCAACGGGTCCCAAATTTGGAAGTTCCGGCGGTGGTTCCATATTCAGGTCTTCGGGTTTCGGATCATTTTCACCCATGAAAGGAAGTACATCGGGTTTTGTTTGAGTATCCAGCGGACGATCTTCCGATTTTTCGGCAACGGTTATCAACGTATCGGAGTTGAGAGAAGGTTGATTGTCTTCCTTGGACGCAGGATTCACTTCAGCTATTGATTGGCTCGCGGGTATCTCGACTATATCGTCGTCAGTGAAGTCAGATTCCATCCATGGTGGGGCTTGAAGCGGTGGTACGTTTTGCAAAGTCGCTTCATCGTTAAATTTGATCAAATCCGCCTGAGGCTGACGTTGCTTGATATTTTGTTGAACGCCTTTACCTTCGTCCAATGAATTCGTCGGAGGACATACTCGCATAGGAGATCTAAGCATTGTCTCGGACTTCTCCGATGTCGGCGCTTCCTTATCGGTAGATCCAAACGTTTCGCATTTCTGCTTGCCCTGTGCGTTTTCCGTCCGGCCTTCGACTTCTTTGTCGCTTCTTTGGCCGAATTCGTCCATTCGCTGCTCGAAATTTCCAAAAATTCTAGGACCGCCGATAGATCCGTCGGATTGTTGTCGGCCAAATTCATTGCCCGGAGGCCCAACGTTTCTTGAGTCACGTGAACCAAAGTCACGATTGCGTGAACCAAAATCTCCTGAGTCACGAGGACTGAATTCATTGCTGCGAGATCTAAAGTCTCCTCCTGCTGCGCGAGGAGAAAAATCTCCACCTGCTCCTTGCGGTCTAAAATCTCCGGAATTTCGGGGCTTGAAACTATTGTCCGGGCGAATGTCACGGGAACACTCGAAGGGACCGGTTCCGGATCCTGATGGCATCGAGCCTTTGGATCCCGAATTAGTGTCCTTACCGAAACCCACAGAGCTTCGCGACAGGAACGGAGAGTCACCGGTTAACTTTCTGAAACTTTCGCTAAGCGATGTGCCGGTATCACTGTTTTTGTTCGAGTCGAGGAAGCTAAAGAAATTCGACGGCTTGAATACGTCCATGGCGGCTTTACGCTTTTCCATGAGCTTCTGAAGTTCGGGTGGAATCTCCGATGGAGGATTGAACTGATTGTTCTTACCCGAAGTACGGAAGCTTGAGCCACCAGAGTCGCGACTGTTGTCACGCGAGTCAAAACGGTCTGGAGGTGGACGACTGAATTTATCGTTTGATTGATTCAAACTACTCATACCAGGTCGATCGATGGAAGATCCGAATCGGTCACCGGAAGCCGAGCCGAATTGATCATTACGGAAGCGGAATCGATCATTGTCGAAATCGGTTTGGTCATTACCGGAATTGAAACGATCGTTGTTCGAACTGAAACGATCGTTGTTAGAGCCGAAACGATCGGTGTTAGAACTAAAACGATCGTTATTAGAAGCTGAGCGATCATTGTTCGAACCGAAAGATTCATTGCTTAAACCGACACGATCATTGTTCAAACCGAAACGATCATTGTTTACATTGAAGGAATCGTTCCGTGTATTAAAACGATCGTTGTTCGACCCAAAGCGATCAGGGTTCAAACTATCGCGTTCCGATCCACTGCGGTTATCCCCAAGACACTCTTGCTTATCGGCATCACGATTAAATCGATTATCACCTTGATCTCTATCGAATCCTGAACCAAAGCGATCGCCTGAGCGAAACTCGTTGCTCGGACGTCCACCGGGACTACGGTCTCGTCCGCTATTATCTCGTCTATTGTTGTCGTTACCCGATCCCATTTGAGAACCAAGGGCGAAATCTTTGTTGGGTCCATCCGATCCGCGATGGTCGTTAGGACCGAATTGATTGCTGGAATTCGTACCACCAAAATTGTTGGGAGGTGGACCGCTAAATCTATTCGCCTCAAAATTGAAACGATCATTTCCCGTACCCATTGAACCTCTGGATGAAGTGTCAGCCATTGGCTGTTTCTGTTCGGCATCAGATCTGGACGATCGCGTGTTTGGATCCTGTGAATTGCCCGGTCCCGATCTTTGATCGGGTGCAGTGTTTGTCTGTTGTGGATTTGGAGGCCCGAAACCCGGCGGGGGCTTTGAAAAATTCGGTGCACCGCTGGACATGTTGGTCGGGCCACTTGAGAAATTCTGAGCCGCGCCCAGCATCCCAGGAGGTGGTTGATTGAAATTTCCCGGTTGTTGATTGAAATTTCCCGGTTGTTGATTGAAATTTCCCGATTGTTGATTGAAATTTCCTGGTAGCAGCGGGAAGTTTCCCGGTGGTTGGTTGAAATTGGGTGGTTGATTGAAATTTGGCATTGACAACGTGGGCGGCACAGGATTTTGACCAGCTGATGGTTGCTGATAAACAGGTGTGTAATTCATCATATTCGGACCCGCGTTGTATTGAGGAGCCCATTGTTGACCGGCCCAAGCAGGTTGATTCATATTCGGTGGCATAGTCAGCGCTCTCATCGTCGTAGGTGGCATGGTAGCTGTCGGTGGTTGCGTCGTCAGAGCCTGCGGCTGTTGTCCCTGGGAAACTTCATTCTTTCCCGTCAGACCAAGGGTTTTTCCAATTCCCAACAGGTTATTTATCAAACCTTGATTCTCCGTACTTGATAATATATTCAAAATTTTGTCATCACCGACTAATGACTTTTCCTTGGAGGCTTCCGCTTTAGCCGCGGCTTGCTTTTGTTGCTCGCGCTTTCGGCGCATTTGCTCGCGACGTTCAATCAACTTTTCCCTCCATGATGTCCACTTTGCTTCGTACTGTTTGTACTGGGTCTACAAATGAAAAAAAAAAGTAAAATTCGTGGTATATCATTTATTTCTTCATCCAATTCTTTCCTCCGAACTTCCTCGAGTATCGTGTCAATCTTGCATTGATATGAATCGAAATACATCGTATACACGAATCGTTTAACCACTTACCTTGTCTGGATGATTAGCATTTTGCTGCTTCCACTTATTGAACTGTTCTTCCCATTGTTTGAACTGAGCGTCGAATGTTTTCTCAGCTTCCGTGAGCTCTTCGTCGTCAACTTTACTTTTCTTAGCACTAACTGACTCTACGTTCGAGTTTGCCACTCGCTTGCCACTGGGACTGTTATTCATCGTCGTGTTGCGCAAATTGTCAGTGGGCAAGGGTGGTTGACCGAGGGGCAGTGGCGGATTTGTGGATTTAATCGATGGAAAGAGAGGGAGATTGTTCTGATGCGGTGGTGGTATATTGGGAAAACCAAATGCGCTGCTCTCGGGCGGTAAAGGGGGCTTGGTAGAAGTGTCCTCTTTAGGAAGCGGGGGCGGCTGTACGACCGATGTTCCTGGTAGCTGTCCTAAATTGGGCAAAACCGGCGTTGACATCTGCTTCATAGTTTCTTGATACTGAAACCGAAATAGGAAACTTTCCAATTCTAGTTTTCTGGCGTTTTCGATCAAGTTGATGGGGATGGGAAGAATTTTTTTTTTCATTTTCGTCATTCGCTGGTACCTTTTCCCCATACTGAGCTTGCCATTGTTGATACTGTTGCTGCCAAGTCTGCCATTGAGCCCAATTTTGCTGTTGAGCCGCTGCCCATTGTTCCGGTGTGTATCCGCTAGGTGCCTGAGTGAACGTCGTTCGATCAATCATTCGATGCCACTATTATTTTTCGATACAATCGACATTTGCTCTTGACTATCCAGTCATACATTAATCAGAGTCGACAGCCTTGTCGACAAAGTGTCAACAATGTTAGGCCTCTCGTGACGTTTCGTCTATAAAAATTGCATCTTTCCACAGAGAACTCACAGTATTTGGCGATGCAACAAAATCAAGCATTGTTTTGCTGGACGCGAAAAAAAGTAGCCTATCAACCGCATAACCCTAACAATTTTAAGACGAGTCGAACTCACATTTTCAAAATATTCCAACAGAGCACGCTTAACGTATTTGCACGCGTGGTGAACGACGCGTTGTAAGTCGCGAGATAGTCAAACTTTTTGGAAAAAAACACACAGAGCCTGAAATTTTTTATTATTGCAGCAAAAGCAAAGAATTTGGCTTCGCAAAATTTTCCAACACTCGGCTGGATGCTTTGCTGTTGCCAAAAAAAAAAATTCATTCGTCTTCTTGAAATGTCTCACAATTCTGTCAAATACTCTCGAACGATAAATATTGAATACCTTGAATTATTGTCACAAAAATAGTCTGTGAAAAACCATTCTATAAATACGAATACTGCTCGACCAAAAGTTTGGTCATTTTCATTCGACAAAGTACAAGGGAAATCTGCAAACTTCGTTCGCAGAAGGAAGCATACGGGTGAAGACTTCGAAAAAACCACGTGTGTTCCACGGTCGACAATGAACATATATAGTGACGTTACGATACTTACTGGCTGATTATAGTACTGCATATAAGACTGCATGGTGGCCAAGGGATCTGCTCCTGGAGCAGCGTAGCCAATTGGTGGCTGCGGCATTGGTGCCGTAACGGAAGGACCCGCCGGTACTTGCCATTGGTTCCAGTTTTGCATTCTTTATGTTTTGTTCTTGATTTGCTTTTTTTTTATTCTCTTTTTTTCTTAATCCTCTGTCCTAGGCTAGCCAACATTACGTTAGCTAGCGCATTTTGAGGACTTTCTTTAAGGGCCGCTGTCCGTATGGACGCTATTTCACGTTTACAAAAAATTCTCGTTACAATTCATAATAATAAACAACTCCATACGCATGGAATTTCTCATACATACATATATATATATATATATCGTCTATATATCAATCTTTCAGTTCTCAAATCGCTAGTGCACGTGCTTATATTTCCCTGGCGGTAAAAAAGATAGCGCTAGTATAAAAGTATCAGTTCTTTTGATCCCTTTGCTCTTAGTTGAGTGTGTGAAATTCCACAGTAGCGTATGAAGAAATCATTTTTGTTCTCTCTTCTCCCCTTATCTCAATGTCACTCGGGATAACAATAAATTTGATTGAATCCTTGTAATGTTTATTCAATGGAATCAAGCAACCTTAAATCGGGTCATTGAATGAAGTGTATATATCGGAAATGGCACACGATAAATCCCTTTCGGGCATAAATATTGTAAAATAACCGCACATTTCTCATTAGGGAAAAGTGCATCGACAAGTATATCATAGACGCACGTTCACGTATAAACATATATATATCTATATAAAAAAAAATAAACTTACGTAAATATTCTTTTATATCCTAATCAAGGAATGTATGTACTGGTCAGTATGTAAAACACGCATCCAGCAAAATTGTGACTTTGCAAATGGTATCCCCGATATCGGGTAACATCGATAGAGACGAGTGGATAAGTGAGCAGATAATTTTGCTTCGTCAAAAATAATTGAGTAACGCCGAAAAGAGCTTGCGAAAAAAGAAAAGGAAAAAAAAAAAGTAGCGTACGAGGCGTAAGCAACGCCAAACTCTCGAGGCTGAGACGAAACTTCAAGAGAAATTCGACTGGAAAGCCATTTTCGACGTGAACTCTCGCAGCTTACGAGTTTCACGAGTTATATCGATCGTTTTTTTTTTTCAATAATTTTTCGGGCAACACGCGTCGTATATCGCGACGAAAGGATTACAGATAAACGATACGGGATGTATACGCGATGCAACGGGGGGGGGGGGGAGGGGGAGTGGGGGCGAATGCAGCGCGGATTATTGATTTTTTTTCTTTTGATAACTTTTCGTTAGCGAAGAATGGACGAGATCCAAATGTTTCAGCCAACGAAAATAAAACGGACAGCACACCGGTTTCAACGAGCCGAAAAAGAAAATGTCGCTATGATTGTTATTGAAATAAAGGACGAGTAGTTTTTTTTTATATGTGGGTAAAACTTACGTCTCTAGAGCGGCGAGCGATTACGGTGTTAATTGTTTTATACGCTGAAAGAACGAAAATAACCGATCGACACTGATTATATTAATACTGCACGAGCGTAAAGTCGGAAACTAACTGGATGAAAACGCGACGCATATGAGTGCACAACTCGTAAAAAGTGAGAAACATCGCCTTGACAAAATGGACGACGTTGGTAGCTCCATCTGCAAGGGCGGCGTTCTTCTTAGCCATGAAGACTAGATATAGAAGTACAAACTCGGCATTTCATCTCGTCATCAAGATTGCGAATATTAAGGGTGGCGCTGCGGTCTTTGATGATAATATTTTATACATAGATCGTATGTAAACAAACTATCGTATCCGACTGAAGGTCACATAACCAAGGCGCGGTTCCACAACTCTCGGGTTAACCGATTTAAGGCCATGTGTCACACGTCCAGTCGGTAAAAATCTTACTGCCAAGTTTTCTCCTAGACGGATCATATTTCGGGCGAAAAAAGAGAAAGCCGTTGTTCGCCGTTCAACCGAGCGGGACGTGTTTTTTTTCTTTTGTCCGAAAAATCAACCGTTTGAGAAATGATTGGGAATCTGCAAATCAGCTATCTCTCTCGTACTCATGGCAGCTCGGTCGGTGTGACACTTGGCCACGAATTTATTGTGCGTGATTCTGATTGGTACATTCGTCCTTAAACCTTAGGCCTTAGACCTAGGGCCTATTTTATTTTTAACCCTTGAAATTGATCGTTCAGAATTGACTCGTCTTAAGGTAGTAGTCGCGCCAAGGCGTTTTTCTATAGATTTTTTAAAATTTTGACGACTCATTCAGGACACTATTAAATGATTACCTGCAAAATTTCAAAAGGGTTCACCGTTCCATTTTCGAGATATTGGCAATCAAAGATTTCACGGTTTTACACGTGTTCTTATAGGGAGCAGTGGAAAATTTCACATTTCACGTAATAACTTCGAAACTTTACTACAGATTAGAAAAAAAAAAAATTTCAATTACAGAGAAACATATGACGAAGTGGGTTAAACAAAATCATGAATTTTGGCCGTCTAGTTTCAGAGATATAGCGATTTAAATTAAGCAATGTCTAGCGACGCTAGCGCCACGGAGCGAATGGAGCAGACTAGAACAAACTTTTCAACGTGACTGTAGCGAGACTACTACTTTAACAAAGAAATGTAAAATCGTTCTTTTTTTTCAATGGACTACGTGAGTTGCAGCGCTTGCTGGACACTCGCAGTAACAGAATAGGTGTTATCAACCGTGGAAAAACAAGCTCCCAATACAAGCAGTGTGCTGTCGCCAAATTGTTCAAATTTTTTAAAATATAAAATAATCGAAAAATACACATTGATATAACATTGAAAATACTTTATTAATATGCTTGTGCATAAACAATAAAAATCTTAAATGCAGGACGCAAAATTTATTACAGTAATCGTATTGTTTGCGAACGAAATATTGGTGTGTAGAAGTTGGCGCCCTGCTCGAGAACAATAGAATTCCTCCTCTATATATATATAACGACGCCACCATATATATATGAGGCATTCCACGTCATTTTACCTGCCCGTGACCTCAACCATTTTTGATTTTCCTGATTTTTTTTTCTACAATTGTACCGCATTAAACGAATATCCACACCGATTTTTAGGTTTTTATCTCTTTTCTTTTAGGAGTTATAATTTTCCATAAAATGTTGATTTCTGAAGTTTTGGAAACGTTTCAACGCTGATAACTTCTGAACTAATTGAGATATCGACAAATGTCTGTATATATATATTTTTTATTTTGAATCATACTTCCATGAAAAAATATGAAAAAATTATCAATTGTACTAGACCACGAATTTTTTGCTTCGAAACTGGAAAATATATTTTTTTAAAAGATGATTGCCATTTTTTATTTATTTTTTTCAAAAAAATCTCCAACATAGGGTGATCCATTCTATGATTTTTAAGACTAGCCTCATCGTGGGCCCATTTTTCCTTTTATTTTTTTGAAACGAAAATATGAGAAGACATCAAATTTTTTATTATGAGAGACACCAAATTTTTATCATTTTAATCTCCAATAATGCTATATATCTCTATTTTAATCTTGAATAATGCTAATAGTGAAACGGTTTATTTTTCATTTGTGTTGAAATTAACGGAAAAGAAGATTTTCTGTGCAAAATTAATTTTTTTTTCACTAAAAATATTGACCAATACTAGTACGACAATTCTTAATCGTATCTAATAGTCATAACTATTCCAGTTTTTATCCTTTTCATAAATAAAATGTACTAAATGAAGAATTGTATGGGAATACGTGAATTAAAAAAGAATGAAATTATATATATATATATATATATATATAAGGAAAAAATTCACTCTTTTTTAAATTCACGTATTCCCATATAATTCTCATAATTTAGTTAATTTTATTTACGTAAAGGATCGAAACTAGAATAGTTATGACTATGAGATCCGATTGAAAATTGTCATACTTGTATTGATCAATATTATTATGAGAGAAAAAAAAATGTCACTAAAAATTAACTTTTTCGTTAATTTCCGCACAAATAAAAAATAACCCTTTTCATTATTAGCATTATTCAAGATTAAAATGGAGATATATAGCATTATTGGAGATTAAAATGAAAAAAAACTCAGAAAAAATATGGTTAATTTGCAAAAAAATTGAAGGAAAAATGCGCCCACGATGAGACTAGTCTTAAAAATCATAGAATGGATCACTCTATTTTAGAGAATTTTTTGAAACAAAATAAAATTTGCCATCATCTTTAAAAAAATAGTTTCCACTTTCGAAGCAAAAAACACGTGTTCCAGTATAAATGATAACTTTTTTTCATATTTTTTCGTCAAAGTATGCTTTAAAATGAAAAATATATATATATTGACATTTGTCGATATGTCAATTAGTTCAGGAGTTATCAGTGTTTAAACGTTTGCACAAGTTCCGAAATCGACATTTTTTGGAAAGTTATAAATCCTAAAAGAGAAGAGATGAAAATCTAAAAATTGATGTGGATATTCCTTTCATGGGGTACAATTTTACAACAACAAAAAATCAGGAAAATAAAAAATGGTCGGGGTCACGGGCTAGGTCAGGGGGCTGACACTGGGATAAATTCTCTTAACGTAACGTGTCCCCGTTATTGTCGCCACGTAAACTAACCCACCATGCGGCGCTAGTAGTCGCCCGCATGACCCCCACTCCGCAAAGCGCCTCTCCGTATTATTTCGTCATCTTTTTCATCGCGTGGACCAAGTGGATATTTTTTTTTCGTTTTCTCGATCTGTCGTTGTTCTCGAATAAAAAAATCGTAGTGTAGTGTTACAAAGTGATAAAATAATAAACAATTTTAGTGTAGCGATAAAATAAAAAAACAATTTTTGTGGTTTTTGTGCTTATATTTAAGAATGCCTGCGTGCGTGGTCCTTGGCTGCACGTCAGGTTATCAATCAAACAAGGAAAAATCGCATTTTTTCAATGTACCAAAAGATCCAGAAGCGGATGCAGCAATATTCTTCACGTCTCAACGCAGAACAAAAAAAAAGCAATCTCGACAAGAAAAAAATTGCAAAACATTGTACAACGTGACTAGTCCATTATTAAAAAAAAAAGAATGTTATCTGTTTATTTCGTTCGATAAATATTTTTATAATACATCATATTTCAACAAGTGTAAATATTGCATCCCTCCCCATATACACATATACTTTTAAATTCTAATCTAAATAATGAATTATCCAAACGCGTCGAATGCAAATTATGCAGACGCTGCGCGACTGGAGTGGGGGTCATGCGGGCGACTACTAGCGCCGTATGGTGGGTTAGTTTATGTGTCGACAATAACGGCGACACGGTAGACCCAGCAGTGCCAGGGGGCTGGGCTAGGTGAAATGGCGTGAACGCTTCATATATATATATATATGTATCACGTGCCACGTGATAAGTAGCACTACAAGTGGCGGAGTGTGACACTAATAAATCCGAACATTTCGCATAGCGAAAATACCAGGCGGTGTCATACCCCTGTGTAGAACATTCGAGTTGTTCTCCTTGTGTCTCCAGCAGTACTGCTTCCGTCATTGAGTCGAAAAAATTTGGGGTTCGTTTCGAGAGGTCGAATTCATTTCACCCAAAAAATTTTGCGTCCTTCGAAGTTGGGAGCCAACAAACGAATCGTCGTATGCTTCTGATGATATCAATACGGTTGATCAACTTTGGAAAATGAATCCCAATCCGAACGACGAGGTTGAACCGTTGGAGGCTTCTGTCAGGAACGTGATAACGCAAAAATCATTGAAATGGATATTCGTCGGTGGCAAAGGGGGTGTTGGAAAAACCACCTGCAGGTATTACACGTTTCGAAACATTTCTTTGTCATCATTAAAAGAGGATACACCAATAGAGCGTTCATTTTTTCCCAATTCGATACTTAATTTTCGTCTACTCCTTTCGCTCAGTTGCTCGCTGGCCATACAGTTGGCGAAAGTTCGCGACAGTGTTCTGATAATATCTACCGATCCAGCCCACAACATTTCCGATGCGTTGGACCAAAAATTTAGCAAAGTACCGACCAAGGTGCGAGGCTTTGAAAATCTCTTTGCCATGGAAATCGATCCCAATGCGGGAGTAACGGAATTGCCGGAAGAATATTTTGAGAATGAAACTGGTAAGTATCTGTCATTGATGGCAACAACAAACAAGATGAACAAAGATCTCAATGTGGATTGAATTTTTTTTTTCCATTCAATTCCATAGCCGTAAAGCTAAATACATTTTATACAAAAAGCATTAACATTTTTTAGGAAAACGTGCATAGTTGTAGGGATATTTAAAACCAAAGATTACTCCGAGTCGACACGACCTCACGTACATTCCCTTGTTTCTAAAATTCAACTCTACAACCTAAAAGTTGAATTACAGTCGAATCTCGATATAACGAACTTTGATATTCCCTTTCGATAGACATCCGAAACCTTGATACAATGAAGAAAAATTATAACGAATTTATTTTCAGGGCCCTTAACCTCTATACAGGAATTTTTGTGCGGGAAACCTCTGTATAACGAAGTGCTCGGCAAACGAACTCCCTTCCTTTCCTTTCCTTCTCCTCTTCTCTGCTTCTACGGAGCCTGTCTAGACTTGCAAACTTTTAAAATTAAACAAAATATTTGTTTAATTTTAAAATAATACGCTTTTAAAAATAATCTGTTATATACATTGTTTTACCTGCTAATTGCTTGTAAAAATTGTTCTCATTTAAACCTTTTTTTCTTTAAAAAATATCCCTATATTTGTGATACTAATATATTTTCTTTAAAGAAAGAAATGTTATATTGAAGTTACCGTTTCTCGTTAAACGTTAACCCTCGTTTTATAATTGTCCACTGTCGCGTTTCCAATAGGCTTGGATTATGGAGGTAGAGGGGAAACTGAGGGTAGCCAGCATAGGGACGACTTATATCCCGACGAATTTCCAAAAGAAAGACATTTATTTAGATAATTCAGAAAACAGACAATTAGCTACGATAAAGCCAAAGAAAAGAAAACTATTGAAACGCGCACTGGTTGGTTTCTGCTGTGAGGCCCACCCACGTGATACTATATCCTTCGCAACCACTTGTTTGCTTTCGCTATCACGCGTTATCTCTCACTGCCCTTCGATGCTTTCACTCTCATTTCTTCTACCTTCATGCATGCGCACACAAATTAATTCATTTATTAACCAATCATTCCTCTCCACGCAGACACTCGTTCATTCACGCTGGAAGTCCTCTATCAGAAAGGTGTAAATTAGAGCAATTTTTATTTGTCCTTTTTATTAAAACCTCAATATAACAAATTTTTTGGAGCATGACCTAGATCCAACGAAAACTCAATGTAAAAAACTTTTTTCCTCTTCCCTAGAGATTCGTTATATCAAGGTTCGACTGTAATATGCTACACAAAACGTATCAACAACTTTTTGAAAAAAAGTGTGTCTAGTTTCCGGGATACTCGACGCCCAAAATTTCTTGGGGTCCATTTGACTCCCTGTACACCTTGACATTGGTAACAGAGGTTTGCCATTGAAGGATTGAAAAGTACTTCTGCCTTTTTGGAATATTATTCTTGAAAAGTAATCCAGGTACTTGCCAGTTTTAGGTAGAGAAGCGTTACGCTTGAGTCGCAACGTCATGCAAGAAATTGTTGGGGCCTTTCCTGGAATAGACGAGGCGATGAGTTACGCAGAAGTTATGAAGTACGTATAATTCTCAATTGGGAAAAATCATAATTCAACACTGGAAAGGGTATAAAGTGGCATTTTCTGACACGCGACTGAGAAAATGAATATTCATTATTATTATTATCATTATTATTATGTTTTATTTTATTTATTTATTATTATTATTTTTTACGATAGCTAGAGCAATTTACACGTCATAACGATTTACATTTTGGGCGGTAACTACATACATACTCACGCACACATCCATCCAGAGACTTTTGCTAAACATGCTGTCCGATTGTTCCGTGCATTCGGATCACTCTGGCAGGAAAATCTCATCTTCGACTTTGAATACCCAACTATTTTTTTTTCTACGAAGTACACAACTTTACTCATTTTTACGATACCATGAGTTCATGTAGTGGAACTATATAAAAACTATATTTCTTTTCTACGACTTAAGGGGCGGGGGGGGGGGGATATGTAGACGACGGAAAGATAGCGAATTTTGATAATTTTTTTTTGGAAGGGAAGGTTTTACATTTATGAAATTTTAGGTAAATTTATTCCATAATTAAATTGTTTAAATTAATATCTTCATTAAGAAACTTTGTAAATTGGCGGCCTTATAGCGTGGTCTTGCACAAAGGATTTGGCGGCAGTTGTTCGTTTGTGGGAAATCCAACGACTTCAAGATTGATCTAAAGAATACGAGCCAAGATTTTCTTAGTATTTTAACATCCAAATACTTAACTTATACCTAAGAAAGATTTAAAAGTTGAAAATTAAAAAAATGGGTCACTTCAGAAAAAAAAATTTTACACAAAATTTTCGTCCTTTTTGCAATAAAAAGTACTTTAAAAAAATGATTTTCATGAACAAGTAGGTAATTTAAGGTAGGTAGGTTTAAGGTAATATCGTTATTGAGTCGTATGTACAATTTTTTCACGATCGGTCAACTCGGTTCAAAGTTATATTTTCCACAAACTTAAAAAATGCCGCCAAAACCTTATTCAACCTTACCGTAGACCATAACGTTGACATTTTTCAATATTTTTCAATAAAAAAATTAATTTAAAGCGCTTAGTATGTAATAAATTGTACCTAAAGTTTCATAAATATAAAGAGTTTTGTTCCTTAAAAAAAAAAAAGATGAAAATTAGGTATTTTTTTTTCGTCGTCTACATGTATTTCCCCCCTAAGTAATAAATTTGTGATATTTTATCGGTTGGATTTTTTGCCCTGGCGATATTAAGTCCATAATTATCAATTCGTGCGATATTTCAAATGTAATATAATGTGTCAAAAAAGAAAAGAAAACAAGAAAATCAAATAGCGAATATCTGATTTTGCTTCGAATGAACTGTTTCGCAGACTCGTCAAGGGAATGAATTTTTCCGTGGTCGTCTTCGACACTGCACCTACAGGTCACACTCTCAGGCTATTGTCCTTTCCGCAGGTCGTTGAGAAGGGTCTTGGCAAGTTGATGAGATTAAAATCGAAGATCAGTCCTTTCATATCGCAGGTAAAAAAAAAAAACGATAAATCTCGAAATAAGAAGTTCGAGTTACAGCGAGATCGGGCAAATTTTCATTCCACGAACTTTATTTCGCTTTCCCTTCTCCTTTGGACTCGACCGCGCTTCGTAGTTGAGCTCTCTGCTTGGCACAAATGATTTCAACGTGGACGAGTTTTCGAACAAAATGGAAGAGATGCTCGCGGTGATACGACAAGTTAACGAGCAATTCAGGGATCCGGAACAAACGACGTTCGTTTGCGTTTGTATAGCGGAGTTTTTGTCGCTCTACGAGACCGAGAGGCTCGTCCAGGAATTAACCAAGTGCGGCATAGATACCCACAATATCATAGTGAATCAGCTGTTGTTCTTAAAAGAAGGCGATTCACCTTGCAGACTTTGCCTGGCAAGGCACAAAGTTCAAGAGAAATATTTAGATCAGGTAAATCAGGCGATTTATCGTGAATTCATAAATTCAATAAGTATCCTTTGGGTAATTATATTTTCTTTTCTTCAAGATAATGGATCTGTACGAGGACTTTCACGTGACGAAACTGCCGCTGTTGGAACGAGAAGTTCGGGGAGTTCAATACGTCAGAGACTTTTCCGATAATCTTGTCAAGCCCTACGAGCCCTAGTGCCGAGGCCACGCTATTCGTAACAAAGGCGAAACGATTAAAAAAAAAAAATAACAATAAACAAAATAAAAGAAAACAACCCCGAATAGAGTTGTACAGCTTGTTGAGGCGAGGTACGCGTAGGGCTTGGATTAAAACACTGTGAACTTTGTATAAAATTACATTTTTTTAACGTACAGCGTGTGGGAGTTGTAATAAAAAAAAAATCTGCTTATATTCGGTGAGACTTCGACGAGGCAGTTTCAATGCGCAAGACGCGATGCGCTTGTCGCGCAAGCTCATCGGGCAACGAAATTCTCACGTATTTCGTCCCAAGTCGAACTACCTTTGACCCACGTTTCTCTCTCTCTCTCTTGGATTCATCTGTGAATTATCTGGCTTGTATTACCAAATAGAAAAAAAAATCTATACGCTAAATACAGGTAAGACCAGTATAATGAAAGAAAAAAACATTGCAGGTGGATCAAACGTCGTCCGCTTCGAGATGGGAGTTTCCGCGTAGATACATGCATACTCGGTATGTGTGTGTCGCGTTGCGAATCCAAACAGCACACCCCCGCTCAGAGGGTTCGATCAGGCGCAGAACTTCGCGGAGATATTCAGTGGGGATGAAAGAAAATGGAGATTGTCGTCGTTGTCCGAGATTCGCCGAGGGGTTGTTTAGACTGTGTGTGCGAAAGAAAAAAGAAAAAAAAAATAACTAAATAATAACTCGAGGAATATTTTACGGCGAACCAGCGGACTGAACAGACGTGTGCGATGCGACAAACTCAAAGAGTGATACGACACGATGCGAGTTAAGTTATTGGTGAGAAGTCTTTTAGTTCTCGCACTCGTTGGCAATATAATCGTATGGCACAAGATATGGTTGTTGTACGCGATAAATCGTAACGGTACGAATCACACGGAAAAACCGAGATTAACGACGATCCAAGGAACCACGAAACTTCATTTGCGTCTCTCGAGACTCGTAACAATTGTCATACGACAATTCGAGACTTTTGAGAACGATGTCGCGGCAACTGTCGATTCCGTGCTAAATTCGTTTCCCACGATACCAATACTGATAGTGTGCAACGATTTGCCTTATCCACCGTTGGAATTGAACTTCGCCAATGAAAGCATGCGAAATGTCAAAGTTGTTAATCTACAGACGGACTTTAACAAAACATTCGAAGAGCGCAATCCACTGTTCTACATCAGGACTAAATTAGTCATGTTTTTGCCGGACGCTACGAGGCTATCGACCAAACAAACGATGCAGGTGAAACATTGCAAACAATTCAGGAAGTAGACTGCCATTGTTTGTTTATTTATTTTTTCTCGTAATTAGCCCACAGCTACAGTCTGTTCGACAAGAACGTGTACGGCGAAACTTAAAAACTATTCGGGAGAGAGCATTGGAAAAGAAAAATACACACATTACATGATATAAACCGTGATGCTTTATTCTATAAAATATAAAACAGTTCAGTGACTGACTAATTGACTAATATATAGACAATGCACAGGCTAAACCGCTGAAGATAGAAACATAAAATTTGAAAGATATGTTCCCTAGAAGGTGTAGATGTACGCTAAGAAAGAATTTTTCGAAAATGAAGTTTAAAGGGGGTGAAATGGGTGTCAAAGTTTGTATGGAAAAGTGTGTTCCTCGCGTGTATCAACTTGAAATTTGGAAGATATATTTCTTAGAAGGTGTAGAGGTGCACTAAGAAAAGAGTTTGCGAAAATCAACGCTTAAGGTGGTGTAAAAGTTTGTATGGAAAATTGTACTCTTTGCGTGTATCAAATTGAAATTAGGAAGGTGCGTTTCTTAGAAGGTGTAGGGGTGCACTAAGAGAGGATTTTTCAAAAATCAAATCTTAAGGGCGTGAAATTGGGTGTAAAAGTTTGTATGGAAAATTGTACTCTTTGCGTGTATGAACTTAAAACTCGATTTTTGTCATTTTCATAAGTTTAGTTTAGTTTCTTGGAACGTGGACTCTGGGATATCTGCGCGCGTGTATCATCATCCACTTTTATACATTTATACATACAAAACCGTTCCGTGACTAACTGACTGACTGACATATAGGCAACGCACAGCCTAAGCAACTGAAGATAGAAACATGAAATTTGCCAGATATGTCCCTTAGAAGGTGTAGAGGTGCACTAAGGAAGGATTTTTCGAAAATCAACTATTAAGGGGTTGAAATGAGGTGTAAAACTTTGTATGGAAAATCGTATCCCTTGCGCGTATCTACTTCAAACTTGGTATCAATATTCTTCGTAACCAAATAATAAAACGCATATTTTAGAATTTTTTAAAACAACCCCTAATTAGGGATGCAACGGGGAGTTGAAGTTTGTATGGGACAATCGAATTCCTACAGTCCTAAAGTTCCTAAAGATATTAACCATTCGTGGTCACACATCCAAATTCAATCGCGGTGGTCACACTTGTGTCCTCAAAATAAAAAAAAATCTATAGAAAAACGCCTTGGACTACCTTATGTTATTCTACTGTGATGGCTAAAAAAATAAGCTATATTCTAATAATTTTTTTTTAACTGTTGCATGTATCGGTACAAACTTTTCTTTCGCTTAAAGGTACACTCCTATAGAATAGAAAACAATTCTTTTTGTTGTATATAAATGTATATTTATTGAACAATTTATAATGTAAAGGCATGAAAAGGCATGAAAAAAAGTATGTCGATGGCTTTGATTATTTGCCCTTTCAGGTAATCTGAAACAAAAAATTCAAAAAGGTTCTTAATCTGTATAAGTGTCGCTATCGCCCCGAAATAGAATTATCCAAAAATATTAATTTTTTACTCATACTTTCGCCCGAATTATGACGACAAAAAATTTATTTTTCGTCATAATTAAGGCTCAAATATAATCGGAAACGAAAAGAAAAAAAAAATTCTTCAAATATATCCAGCTGGTTATGGGTTCACGGTCCACTTTTCGAAATTTCGAAAAATACGAAAAATGACGGCTTCTCCAAAGAAAACCTTATTTTTCTTTTGAAAAACAGCATGCTACAGTAATTGTTATTAACAAATGGTTCATCCAATTAAAAAGTGCGATCGAGAACCGAAAATGGCTACTGTTTGAACGCTAACTGCAAATTCAAGTCAATAGTGTGAAAGTTACTCAAGATATCAATCCCGCGGTGTCAAGATATGTAGTTTCGGGATAATCGTGTTCAAAGTTTTGGTACATATTTTACACGATCTTGTGAAATATTGTCGTCTTACCGCTAGTCAGCGATTCCGGCACCATAAAAGTGTTTTTCCTCATAATCGAGATCGTGTTGCACACCTGATCACGTTTCACTATAACTGTCTCAGCTAACCGTCTCGACGGATCGCGGTAAACCCGACGCATATTGTTCCACTAAAATAGGTGTAACTTCGTCAATTTGTAGAATTTCAGGGTCTGGTTGGTCTTAAAATATTCTTGAAAGTCCACACTATAACAATATGCAAAAAAAACGATTTTTTGAAGTTTTCAGCAAGGGATACCCCCTTAACCCTTTGAAGCATAGTGACATACTGGTATGTCACCTACTTCCACTCTGTTTTTCTTGAATAAAAAAATTTTTTAGCGCATAACGACGAATGTAAATGTATATTTAGGATGTTAGGATGTTAGCTCAAAATCCAGAAATTCAAAATGGCGAATCCAATATGGCGGACCAAAACCGGAGATTTTACTGGAATTACTAAAACATCGGAGTTGCTCAATATGTTGATTCTGTTATACTGAATTTCTAATAGAATTACGCTTTTAGCATTACCCGGAGCTAACGGCGAGGACGTAGCGAGTTTCTTTTTTAATTTTTAATTTAGAACTTTTTAAATTTATATATTTTGACTGGTTTCAAAATTAGCGACTTCAATAACCCTAAAGCACCGAGTTTCCTCTCCATCAAGAGAATTTTATGTTTCAGTTCACCAGTTATTTTTAAATTATAAGCTCAGATTAGTATCAGTGACCAAGCCAGATTTGTGTTTCATTATCCTATATTGGAATTGCCATTTTTATTGTTCAATTTTGAACTGAGATTCGAATTCAACGACTCAAAAAACCCCTGCATATGGAGTTTCATCTTCATCAAGTTACTTTGAGCATTTTGGTCCGTCATATTGGATCCGCCATCTTGAGTTACCAAATTTTGAGTGCAGATTTGTAATCAGCGACCCCGAAAACCCCCGAGTACAAAGTTTTGAGCTGATTGAACGTAAGGAAAAATGTATGCTTCAAAGGGTTAAGGACAAAAATGTCATTTCGAGAAAAACACGTTTAAAGTTTCACAAACGAAAAACTCAAAGTCAAATGTGTTTAATCAATTGATAAAGTGACTTCCTCTTCCCCATGCAACTCATTTGAAGCTTGCATTTGTTCTTTACGAGCTTTTTTCGTCTTTATCATTTATATACATACCGTTAGAAGGAATCCGAATATCGTTTTGAAATTTTCAGGGTGTATTCTTAAGATATTTTGCTAACGATTTATGAAATTTAAAAAAATATTGATTTTTTGAAGGATCTAAAGTGGTTGCCCGTCTTAAGACAATCATGTCGCATTGCGCATTACTGACTACAAAATTTTGCTTGATAAAATTATTCCGTTGTGGATAGATCTGGAAAGGAATTCACGACGACGACACGTTTCCTTTGTGAAGGAATTAATATGTTTTAATTGTTTGCCACTCTGTGTTGATACGCGCAGGAAACGGTGAATGGTGCTAGTCGATGGGGTGCTGTAGCAGTGCCAATTGGCAAAAATCAATTGAGCTGCTACAATCTTAAGCTACGTATCAAGGAATGGAGCTTGCGTTTTGTAAATATTCAAGGGATCGAATGTGACGCAGTTGTCGGACGTCACGTTATGATGATGGAATCGAAGATACTAAGAAAATTGTCCGATCCGTTTCTTCTTCCGTTTACGGATTCGCTCTATCTTCAGACAACAGCGGCGGGAATTAAGGTGAGGTCGTGTTGAATTTGTTCAATCTTAATTTATTTTCGACATCGTTTAAACCGTTATTCATGTTTACGTACCTTAAGGCGAAATGACACACGCCGGCATAAAAATTCTTAAGGGCTTAACGGCTTACACTTAGTTGACATTTTTTGAAAATATCGATTTTTCGTTTTCGACGGATTCTCAAAATATAACATTTCAAAAGTATTCTCTGAAAATTTCTAGTCATCCAGACTTTAAAAAAATAGTTAACCACGATATCTCCAAAACCACTGCACCGACGAATTTCAAATTTTACACGCTCCTTTTACATATCAAAAAGCAGTGCTTGAAAGAAGGAATTTTTTGTATGTATTCATGTACATTCATTTTTTTTTCTAAAATCCGACTCCACAATCTAAAATTTGAATAAAGTTGCTACAAAAACCGTATTTACATATTTAAAAAATGTCTAGTTTTCGGGATATTTGAAGCCACAAGTCGCTTGGGGACCATTTGATACCATGTACACCTTGAGTACAACTCGGTAAGAGGTTTGCTATTAAAGGATTAAAAAGTACTTCTGCTTTTCTGAAATATTATCCTTGAAAGGTAATCTAGGAACTTGCCAGTTCTAGGAAGAAGAGCGATACACTTGGGTCGCAATGCCATGCAAGAAATTACATGACATTGTGATTCAATTATTTGCAATTATTTTAAGGATGATTAATTTCATCGAACAAACGAATACTCGGAATAATCAAATGTTATAATATTTCGTCTCGATATTGCGTTGGCCACCTGTGAATGAACATTCTTGTTGATCCAAGTAGTTGTTTTTTCTCTGTGCAGAGCGGAAAGTATTTTTTTCCCGAAATATCAGTCATCTTGGAAAAAAGAGCTAGGAAATTTTCAGCCATTTCGCAATCCAACTTAAAAAAAAATGTCTCTAAGACTGTTGTCTTCCTGTTCCTCGAGCAGATTCGCATCCTAAAGAATCATCAATTCAACGAGGGAAGACCTCTGTTCCGTAGCCAGCAGGCCCAGTCGAGAATACAGCAATTGCACACGAAGCGAGAACGTGCAATGTTCGAAAAGTTTGGAATAAAAAAAGTTACGCGTGCAACAAGCAGCGTCGAGTGGTACGGTTGTTCGAGGGAAACGCCACGTTGCTTCGGCTCGGTAATCAACAACGTGCCGTCTTACCTTCATCAGAATCGTTACACGCCGCCTTGCTGTTTGGCCGGCTTGAGAAAGGTTGCTCATCACGTGTTCGACAAACTCGAGGAATTCGGTATAAGATTTTGGCTCGAGGGTGGTTCACTCCTCGGTGCAATGAGAAACGGTGACGTGTTGCCGTGGGATCATCAGATCGACATTGGTGTTAATCGTGACGATCTCGACCGATCGCCTTGGCTCGTGAAAGCCCGAAACAAGCCTACGATCGATCATCATGGTTACGTTTGGGAAAAAGCCACCGAGGGTCAGTTCTTCAAGGTACGCTACTCCAAAGTGAATCGTCTTCACGTCAACGTATTGCCGTTTTACGCGAAAAACGGCACGATGACGAGAGACTCGTGGTTCTTGAAGAATCGCGATTTTCCCGAACAATTTTTGCATCCCATGTCGAGCATTGAGTTTGCCGGCAGGCAAGTGCCTAGTCCAAACAATATTAGAGACTTTTTGGAAATCAAGTATTACAATGGTGTTATAGAGAATCCAGAGTTGCCAGGAAAGATTTATTTGGATTGAACGATACTTCGTTACTTTTTTTATCGCGTCGTTGCATAGCTAAGGGTCTGTTCGATTTGAGCACTTAGACGCTTACAGCGCTCACGCGCATTAGCGGTGTTGTGGCACGTTCCGTTTGGACTGTGCGGGCTTTGACGAGCTAACGCTTTTCAGAACTCAAATCATTCGGGTTGGCATTATTAGTATCAGGATGGCGAGTAGGGTAGCGAGGGGCATATTGAGCCATCGGGTGAGTTGGGCAATCGAAATATCTGGAAAACTAAACGCCGCACGCGGGTGCATCACGCCATTGCCCGTTGCCATCCGACGCAAGAGACGGTAACACGGGACGGTTCATTATTTTTGCACTCAAAAGTAAAAAAAAACGTGATTGAAAGATTTTCTTCTACCATTGTATGAGAAAAAATATTTCAAAGTTCATTCCAATTGATGTTAATGTTTCAAAACCTTACTAATTAACAAGCAACTGTTTATTACTGCATTGTACCAAATCATGTTGCATACGTCTGATTTTTTTTATGCAATTCTTACTTTGCCCAACTTACCTCATACTCGTGCTCAACTTACCCCACTATCGGGACAGGTTGAGTAAATATGGCCTTAGCCATTTGAGAGCGAATATTTGTGAAACAATAATGATAACAGGAATTTCGTCTACAGACTTTTTTTCCCAGATAAATTTCCTATTGACCGAAAGTAGGTTTCATTTTACGGTAGACTGTTAAGGAATTTCAGGGCGATAATTCCAAACTTGCTCAACACGCCCCTCCCTACCCTACAGGAGAAGCTTTTGTTGGTTTTTAAATTATCCATAAGTTGTTTGAATCAATTAACAATGAAACCGATAGTGATGAAGATTACGATCTAATTCAACATAGTAGTGATGGAGAGATGAAATGGGATTTTTTTTCTAATTTTTGGATATCTCCCTTTAAAGAAATTCCGTGCCTCGGATCCAGAGCTATATTGAAGAGGTTATTTGATTAGGAGCAGGGCGCCCAAATTATCTGTAAACAGTTTGCGTGAAGCTGTTACCGCCATTTTCCAGAAATTCTCACGAAGAACTGGTAAGCCGAGTAGCAATTTTCAAAAAGTTGGCCAAAAAGTGTACCAAATACCGGAGGTTACCTTCACGTTGAAAATCATCCAAAAATATAACTGTTGGACACATGATAACCTATAGCAGGGGTGGCCAAATTTTTGAAGTGTGCGGTCAACGCTACGACTCAAAATATCCCCGGCGGTCTACCGCCGGCAACAGTTTTAAACCCAAACAAACCCAAGCATATTTATTCAATGAAAAATTTCTAAACTAGTTTTACAAAGCTCTCACAAAAAATTATTGATTAATAATATAAATTAAAACTCGTTTATTTTTTACATTCGTTTCTAAACATTGTGTTTTTGGCTCGATGTGTGGCACTGCATATTCTCCACAAGTTTTTCATGTTGCACAGTGTAAGAACTAACTGCGATGCGCAAACAGGAAGTTCGTCTGTTAACCGAGATCGATGTTTCGTTTTTATCGCATTTATAGTAGAAAACGTTGATTCACAGAAAATAGCAATTTTTCGTAATTTTTGTTGAATTGACTTTACTCTCACGGGTTACGGAAATCGTCTAGGCGGTTGACGTCTTGGCCACCCCTGACTTATAGGTAACTTCCAAACAGAGATTTCGCACCAATTTAGATAATTATTTGGAAATTGACTACCTGTGCTCATCTTGCTCAGGAAGCGTTCGTTTCGAAAATAAGCGCCCTTTCAACGCTCACGCTTTTGCTGTCCTCCCAAGTAGCAATTTTCGAAAAGTTGTCCAAGAGTCAGCTTAAACGGGTACCAAATGTCCGCCCGCAGGTTACCTTGAAGTGGTAACCTTCCAATCATCCAAAAAGATAGCTGTTGCACACATGATAACTTATAAGTAACTTCCAAACGGACATTTGGCACCCAATTAGATAACTTCTGGACAACCATCTGAAAATTGCTACCTGGACTATCTCGCTGGAAGAAACGTTTGTGAGCATAATACGGCAGCGGTAATAACGTCACCTGTGACGTAATGAATGTTTCTGTAAGCCCGCACAGCGTCAAGTTGAACGACGTGAGCGATGCTCATGAATGTTGTAAGCGTGTAAGCGCCCAAGTCGAACGCACCGTAAGAAAACGAATGCGGGTAATTATACAGAAAGTAGCCCTCACCTTAGATAAACTTGACCTTGCAGTATGTGGGTTTTTTTTTTAGACGATGCCTATCAACTTTTCTTTTATATACTGAAGCGCGGAAACGACTCCTTCATTGCTTTCTTAGTGTTAGAAGTGTTATACGCGACACGTTTCGCGTACCGAAGTACGCAAGTGATGCTACTTTTAACACTTTAACTTTGTTCGTCTTTGTTTGAGTGAAAATTACCGTAAAGATTAATATAGCTTCTAATTGTGACGAATGATTATATCGAACTGAAAATTCTGTACGAAATGTTGGATTTCCAGATAAACGAAGGAAGAAAGCAAAAAACGTAAACTTCGAACCAGAAACGAAAAATAGCCTATGGTAATTTCAAGCAATGAAACCACTATTGTATAGCATGATCGCCGGTTGGCTTTCGTGATCGTAAGGCACGTGATTTTAGCTCAATGAATTTTCAGTTCGATGTAATCATTTGCAACGACATGAAACTATAAAAATTCTTACGGATCGTCGATGCCTACCACGAATTACTCGATTATTTAATTAATCGCAAAGTTATTAGCGATTAAATAATCTGCCATAATAATAAAACAAACCAGCGTTTATTATTTTTTCGTACGTGTTTGTATATTTCTGTTTGCTTGGGTTCGGTTTGTTTGCGATTGTCTTCGTTTATTTGGATTTGATGTAGTGGGTGTGTGTGTGTGTGTGTGTGTGTGATGATATGAAGGATTCGTTCCCGCGCCTTATATACCCTTTGGCGGTCCAAAAATCGTGGATTAAACGAAGTGGGGAGGTAGCCAAGATCATTTCCAACCAAAAATGTTATATACAGGTTGGTCTGTTTCTCAACGATTGCACGGCTATGATTTTTCCCCAATATTCTTGAAAAATCAGTTTCCAGTTGTACAAAGAATGAATTTAAAAAAAACTACTTATCATGTGCAGGTTATTTTTTTTTAAAGATGCAGCCTGATGATGTCACTTTTGCATAAAAATATAGTCTTCAAAATTACCACCATGGACTTTCAGAATAAAATAAATTCGTAAAAAACTTTATGGATCATGATTTTTTTTCCCAAAGTTTTCATCATTGCTTTAGAAAGAAAAATGTTCTACCAAAACTTGCTCCTGTCGTCGAAAAATTGATCCACCTTGTGAGGATTCTAAAAAGGTACGGCTCATAGCCCTGACCCTCGAAAGCTTCTTACTATCGATTTTGGTTCACTGCAAGGTAGTGTTTTGCTAGAAAGTTGAATTACAGTGAATACCTTGCAGTGAATAAAAATAGATAGTAAAAAAAACGTTCGAGGGTCAGGGCTTTGAGTTGTACCTTTTTAAAATTCTCACAAGGTGGACCAATTTTCTTACTACAGGGGCAAGTTTCGGCAGCACATTTTTCTTTACAAATCAATGATGAAAACCTAGGAAAATAGAATTATGACCCAAAAAGTTATTACGAATTCAGTTTATTCAAAGAACTCATGATGACAACCATGAAGACTTCATTTTCATGCGAAAGCTACATCATCAGTCTACATATTTATAAAAATAGCCCGCATATGGTAAGTAGTTTTCTTTTTATTCATTATTTTGTACAGCTGGTAACCGATGTTTCAAAAATATTTGAAAAAAAATCATAACTTCGGAATCTGAGAGAAACGTACCAACCTGTATATAACCTTTTTGGTTGGAAATGATCTTGGTTAACTCCCCACTTCGTTTGATCTACGACTTTTGGATCAATCTTTATATAAATACATTTCTTCGGGATCTCTAAAACATATTTCTAGGTCAAGCTTATCAAAAGTGAGGCCTACTAGCTGTATAATTACCCAAATGCGTTTTTTTTTCCCGTTAACACGTTCTTCGTTATATTGTTCGCTTTCATTGACGGTGCGACCAAATTCTTCCAAATGATATGATATTTGAAAGGTGCTTTCTTATAGGAGAGGGTTGTCGCGTTTAAGCGTAATGTAAAAAATGATAAATTATTGAATGTCCGAGGAATTGGTATCTGCGTGTACTTAGCCACTGGGATGATTAGCGTTAAGCAGTTCTTTTTCATCATTCGCGTGATATTGCGCAGTGACGAATGAGCAGATATGATTTAATTACGGAAGTAAAACGAAATCAAACGCAGTGCCAAATGATTTTTTTTACAAACTTTAAGTATTTCTCGAATGTGTCGATTCGTTGTTGCGCTGATGTTTACCACGGCGGTTCGTTCACAAATTTATTATGTGGTGCGTGTATAACGAAACGCTTCAGTCCAGATATTGAATCTCTTCTTCCTCCTTGCCCGGAAAAAAAAAACTTCTCGTTCGAACAATTAATTATCTTGCAACGTAGATTTTAGGTGTTGGACTTCGTTATATTTTTGTATGGAAAGCCGCGACTTCGTGACATGGCGAAAATAATTGTAACGCCTGATCGTATTATGGCGAGCCAAGTAATAATAAATTTTCATTTTATATGAATTATATTCGCGTGCCAAAATTGTAGAACGCAATTGGATTGCTCATCGAAGATTGATTTTCTCTCTTTCTCTCTGTCTTTCTCTCTTTGTTGTAGAACACAACATTGTCCTCATCGCATGATCGTAAAAATTTACATCTTCGATAAAGAACTGAACGTTGAATTAACCTTTTTTTTTCCATGAAATTCAATCGACGAAACGATAATAATGAGCGTAGTGTAATTTCAACGAGTTTATAGCAATGTGTTTTTCCAATGAAAATGCGTGTGGTGTAAATTTTATTCAATAAAGACCCTTTCGTACTGTTACGAAAAATTGTATTTACAAAACCGTATTTACAATCTTCCGATTCATCCTGTCTGCCCGACCCGCTCTATGTCTTGATGTCCTTGGGTGGTGTAAGTACAGGTGGTTCACGTACGAAGCTCAATAATTTTTCGAGCTTCATGGACTCGAGCTCGGCCTCCGAGAGATGAAGCTGCTTCTTCGTCGGCCTGACTTTTACTCGTAAATTCGGCGAAAGCTTGAGGCTGTTTACCGTGCCCCTGTTTTTTTTTAAATCTTTGTAACTATAAATTCCTCGCAGATGCAAATTTCACCATAAAAAAAACCCCCGATATTCATTACACCCCGCTGTGCCTACTCCAAAATAGTTTCGATTTTTTAAGGATCGATTGCGTTTGACTGCATTTTAGATTCAGCTTCTAAGGGCAAGGGCTATATATAACGAACTACCGGTAGAAAGTTGGGAAAAACAATCTACAGAATCATATTTTAGTTTTCTCAAACTTAAAAAAAAATGTAATTTGTTTAATTTTTTTTTCAATGCAATTTTTTCCCCCTAGATACTTTATTATGAAATCCACAGTTCTTGAATTACTAGCGTATTTTGTAAAACTGCATTATCTTGCAAAAAAATTTATATGCTTGCGGAAAAATCAATCGTTAAAAAAAAACTAAACGAAAAAACAAATAGCACGCGGGTTTACGAGAATATAAAAATTGTAAAAAAAGATGGTAAACTTTCGAATACCTGTTGCGTCTGATTTAGTTGAAATCTTGCACAGACTCGCTTCTTTTTGGGAATATAAGTCATTGGCTGAAAAGATATTTGGTGCATTGCAATAGATTTCGAAAAAATGAATTTTGAAATTGATAAATTAACGCACTTTTATATTTATATATCTATCATAACGCGCTACTGCTATCTCTACTTTATCGACATGATTGACCCAACAAACCCACAAAATCCAAACATATACAACCGAGCCTGAATAATCCCGAAAAAAACTCAACCAAACAGAACCAAGCCCGAACAAATCGTAGAAAACCGAAACAACACAATCAAGCCCAAAAAAAACCCAAACAAACACAAGCCAACACCACAAAATCCAAACATACACAACCGAGCCAGAACAATCCCCGAAAAACTCAACCAAACAGAACCAAGCCCAAAGAAATCGTAGAAAACCGAAACAACACAATCAAGCCCAAACAAAGCCAAACAAACATAAGCAAATCCCACAATACCCGAGCAAACCAAAACAAACCCTGGACACGGCATGAGCGAGAAATGTGTCTGATCATGTGGATACAGTAGGGTATTCCCATTAGCACGTCATCTATACATAGAAAATAGTTCCGTGACTGACTGAATAACTGACTGACATATAGAGAACGCATATGTACCTTAGAAGGTGTAGAGGTGCACTAAAAAAGAGTTTCTCGAAAATCGACTCCCAAGGAGATGAAATGGGGTTTAAAAGCTCGTATGGAAAATTCTATCTCTCATGTGTATCAACAGGAAACTTGGTATAAATATTCTTAAAAAAAAATAATAAAACGAATATTTCAGAATTTTTTAAAACAACCTCGAATTAGGGGTTTAACGGGGTGTTGAAGTTTGTATGGGAAAATTGAATTGCCTGCCTTTATCTCAATGAAATTCGGAAGAATGTTCTTTAAAGGGCGTAGAGGTGCACTAAGAAAGGATTTTTCGGAAATCAACCCTTAAAATGGATGAAATGAGATGTAAAAGTTTGTATGGAAAATTGTATTCCTTGCGTGTTGCAACTTGAAACGAAGTATACATATTCTTCCCGATAAATAATAAAACGCATATTTTATCATTTTTTTAAATAACCCCTAATGAGGGGTGCAACTGGTAAAGAAGTTTCTATGGGACAAAGTCCAAGCGAGCAAAGCCGAGGGCGAAAGGTAGTCATAGATATTGTATATAGATATACACGCGCGTTAATTTGTCAATTTTCGAAACTCGATATTTCGAAAATTATTGCGATGCGCCAAAAATATATCAAAAAGAAGATCTGTATAAAATTTCAGCTATATCGGAGGTAAATGCTGTTCGGAAGTATCGCTACGAAAGCACCATATTCAAAGTCACCTACCGAGTCAAAAAGATGGTACGGAGTAAAAAAAAGCATAACCTTTTGGCCGAGATTTGTAACTTTTTTTCCCTATCCAAAATTCAAAAAGTGTATGCATACTTTTCGTCGCTACTATATATATATATAAAGTCTATGGTATACACAACAACAAAAATTATGTTGAAGCTCGCATCGTTGGAGTGCAATGAAAATGATTTTTTTTTATTTCCCAAATTTCCTTTCGCAGATTTGAATTACGAAAATAACGAAAACATTTTTCAAGATTCTTATTTAGCGATCAACAATCAAGATCTCCGAAATTATTTTTGGATACTAATGAAAATGAGAGATTAAAAAGAATTTTCGTTGCATTCCAATGATGCAAACTTAAACCCCATACGAAAAAATTGTCCTGTGAGCCACGTAATGATTGCTGTTCCAATAAACTATACTTAGTTCAAGTATGTCACCTTTTACCATAGGCGTTTGGAGTAAATAACATAGACTTTTTTCTCGCATAAGAAAATGAAAGACTCACTTGTCATCCCCGACGACGATGAATGGAAGAACATCATTGAAAGCTAATCTCGTCAATTTACTTCGCCTTTTGCTGACGACCGGCTGACTGCAAATTGATCGATATTTGTTGACGTTTAGATCGAAAACTGTCACTTTACCGTCATTCGAGACGCAAGCCAGAACCGTTGAGCTGTAAGGTGCCCATTGCACGTCGCCAATTGGCACTCCGAGATCAAACATGAAGAGGGGTTCGCTAGAAAATGTTCGGAAAAATTTTTTTCCGCTGGCATTTTCGAGACGAATGTCATACTTTTCTTAATAATATTTTTATGTCTATTCTCTGAATATGTTCTCATTGGGAAAATTCGAGCACTTACAGTCTGTTGTCCTCCCATATCTTGATTCTCCAATCGCCTGAACAGCTTGCAAATATACTCGAATTGTATTTATTGAAAACGATTCGATATACCGGCATATTGTGAGCCTCGTTGTAAGTCTTCATGTATACGCTGCTGTAAGCTGTGTTACATTTGTAAATCGTGCCTTCTTCGGTACCAACGAGAAAAATATCGTTGTCTTCCGGATGGAACGCCAAGCACGTACCGCATCCTGAATTTTAATTCCTTTCGAATCATTTTCTGCTCTTTAATGCTTATAATTTAATTGAGGGGTTATGTGGGTTTGAAAAATTCAAAAAATCCATTTATTTTATTTTATTTTCCAATATTACAATATGTCTAGAATATTCTCCCAAAGTTTTAAGTCAATCGGAGTAAAAGTCTAGAAGAGAGGGCCTTTGGGAATTCCCCCCGTTGGGAAAGACCGGCCGGGAGCGACGCAGGTATACGCATTTTTCTCAAAACACTATTTTTGAAGTCGGTGGACACGATTTCTCAAAAACTAATGCACAGATCTTATTGAAATTTTGCACACTTCTTCAAAATAGCATTGACTAGTGATTGAACGAAGGTTTTTTTTTCGATTACAACTGATTTTATAAGGCTAAACGTAGTGTAAATTGTACCAAAAATTGAACTATTTTGCATACGACTCTGCCAAAAATTCATATTTCAATTTTTTTAAAAAACCTTTCGTTCAATTACGAGCTATACTTATCTACTAACAGAAAAAATTTGGTTTTTTGATTTCAGATAAAGCTATCATGAGTTATCCTGACCACAACGAGGACACTTGTTTTTAGGGGTCTCCGGAAACCAGGTCCCACCGGCTGAATTTTCCAAATTTTTTAATGAAATTTTTTGAAAATATTGTTGAAATGTTGCTCTTTTATGTACTTAACATTTTGAATAAAATAATTTATATATTATATTTAAAAAATAGAGAAAATATTTTTTTTTTTGGCTTCGAAACCCGCGTAACTCCTTAATGTTATAATGCTCGAATGCTTATAATTTAATTAAAACATTAATTAAAATTATAATTTTATTTAATGCTTTGATGCTTATAATTTCATTAAAACATTAATTAAAAATAATTTAATGCTCTTTCGTACGCTCTTGTGGGCTTTTAGAATTCCAACCTCTTTCACTTTTACACTGCATGACTGCATTATTTCAAATTCCTGATAGAACTCTACCCCACAGAGTGTTGTCCAAATGCTTTTGTGTGCAAATAATTTGGAACTGTACCTTTGAGGGTGATAAGTGTACCATCTGGTCCGGGAATGGGTGGACGATCGAGAAAAAGCGTCATGATGGTTGTTAGTCCCAGCTCGTTTTGATTGAGCACCCAGTGGTTTATTTTTCCATCGATGCTAACACTGTAAAACGTTAAATTGCCATCCTCGGTGTCCGGTGCCCATCGTACCTGCTCAAATGTGAGTTATTGATAAAAATAGACGCGTATGATTGTATTGTTCGTATTCATTTTCTTTCTTCATATCTTTGGTTTTTATCGATATATTGATAAGAATATTCTGCTCGAGTGATTAATTTTTACTCGCCTCCCAGACTATACCGCCGTGCTTCTGTTCAACGCTGTTGCTCTTATATTGCGGTGCCAAGGGCGGTAACATAATATTGTATACAGCAACGCTGCCCTCCATCGTACCAATTACCAGAAGATGGGGATGCTGCTTGCTGAAATCGAGACACATGACCGGGGACTCCGTAGGGCATATCCATTCGGGATACGACGGATTTTTCAGACTGAACAGGCATACCGCACCATTTTTCACAGGACTGTGGAAGGACACTGAAAAAATGACACGAATATTATGTGGATGCTTGGGAATGAATTTTTCTTAATAGACCGGAAATTTAGTTTCGTATCGATTTATCGTTGCATCGAATGCAACGAAAATTCTTTTTTATTTTTACGTTTATTCATTTTCTTTTTCCAATTTTTTTCGTGGCAATTTCAGATTACGAATCTCTAAATAAGTGATTAAAAAATGGTTGAGGCATCTTTGTAGCTACGATCCGCCGAAAAAAAATTGAGTAATGGAAAAATAAAAATTTTCCTTAGATTCCAACGATGCAAATTTTAATCTAACGATCTTGAAGTGTCGATGAGACATATTTAGGTTGATTTTCGTGGGTAATTATTCTTTATATTCTCGCTTTTGAGAATATGCTGCCGTTGGAAAATATGGCAGCATTAACGAACAAAAATGTTAATCAAACTAACTCGCCCCGAAAGACACGGCGAAGAGATCGTAATAACGGCTGTTGAAACACATATCAGTGACATCGTGCTTTTTGGTTTTATCGTAATTAAATTTCCACAACGGTAGAAGCGAGCCCTCCCCGTCTTTGAATTCATCACTCGGATCATTCCAGTATCGATAATCTGCAAAATAAGATCGTTTGATTTTACTCCTGCTCCAACCTATCAGATAATCGTGTTCTCCCGAATTTTTTTTTTCCTCAAAAATGAACCTTGAGATATTTCGTCAAATATATTTTGATTGACCATTCGTTCCAGTGTCTTTGCAGCTTGCAACATCCGCTGGGTCACAGCCATCGCCTCGATCTGAGCTTTTTTCTTGAGGTCGTCCTTTTTCGTTTGTGGAATTGGCAACTTTTTCTCCTTCTCTTTTTCACGCTGCTGCTGGGCGTAATCGTCCTGCAGGAAAAATCGATCGACGGTTTAGAGAGGAACATTTTTATGAGAATGAGAAATTATTCGGGAATTTATGATTTTTTATGAATCTCCGAGAACTTATTTGCTTACTTGATACTCGTCGAAGATGATCCATTGGAGAACGTGAGAATTGAATGTCGCTGTGGGCGGGGGCGCAGTTTGTGTTGTCATGTCCTTAAAAAATATTATTCTTTGAGGAGGCACACCCAAGTAGACGGCGGAAAAAATTAATAAATTTTGGGAATTACTATCTCAAAAACGATTTGTCCGATATCATCTAAGTTTGTTTTATTCGAAAGTATACATATTGAGGTATATTGATAATTTTTTTTATCAATATATATTGAGCGAGAGTCGATAGATCTAAAACAAAAAATTCGAAAAGATTCTCGAAATGTAATCTATAAAGCCCTTTGCATCATAGAATTTTTTTTACTCATATATTACTTTTTTATCAAGCCAGAAAGGTCGGAAATTTAGGTTGAAAAATCAATGTAAATTTCAATTAGGCGCCATGTTGTGATTTTCTTTATTCCACGATACGAAGGGAATTTATACATTACATCTTAAAAACCTTTTCGAAATTTTTGTTTTGAGATCAACCAACTGCATGCAATTATGGGGACCGCAGACCGTGCCAGCGAGGGACATGTTTTATGCCGGCTACAATAACAGCGCTCGCCGTGAATATATTAGGTGTAGTAAAAAGAAATCCATTATTTTTGCAATAGATGGCTTTAGTAATCTGTATCTCGCGTTGTATAAGTGCGATCGGATTACGCTAGATGGCGGTAGAAAGATAAGATTTCGTACTGAAATAAACATTTCAGACAGCTTTGTGATTGCTTGACTCAATATTTTTTGAGCGCGCGTCAAAGATGGCCACTAGCAAAGTGAAAATACCCCATATTTTACAGTTTTTCTTCGATAAAGGTGAAAACGCAAGCCAGGCGGCTGAAAATGTGAATAGCGTTTATGGTCCTGATACTGTAACAGCCAATCACGCGCAATTTTGGTTTCGTCGATTCCGTTCCGGTAATTTTGATGTCAAAGATGCACCACGCTCTGGAAGGCCAATTGTCGAAAATGTCGATAAAATAATGGAAATCGTCGAGTCCGACCGTCATGTAAACACTGTTTCGATTACCCAGGAACTAAACATTGCACAAAAAACCGTTTGGAACCACTTGAATAAGGCTGGATACAAAAAGAAGCTCGATGTATGGGTGCCACACGAGTTTACGCAAAAAAACCTCATGGACCGAATTTCCATCTGCGAATCGCTGCTGAATCGCAACAAAATCGACCCATTTCTGAAGCGGATGGTGACTGGTGATGAAAAGTGGGTCATTTACGACAACGTCAAGCGAAAACGGTCGTGGTCGAATCGCTGTGAGCCGGCGCAAACGGTGGTCAAGCCAGGCTTGACGGTCAGGAAGATTTTACTGTGTGTTTGGTGGGGTTGGCAGGGAATCATCTACTATGAGCTGCTCCCCTACGGCCAAATTCTTAATTCGGACCTGTACTGTCAACAATTGGACCGTCTGAAGGAAGCAATCGCCCAGAAGCGGCCAGCTTTGTCCAATAGGAGAGGAATTGTGTTCCATCAGGACAACGCCAGGCCACACACATCGATAGTGACTCGCCAGAAGCTCCGGGAGCTTGGTTGGGAGGTTCTTATGCATCCACCTTATAGTCCGGATCTGGCACCAGGTCATTACCACCTGATCCTGTCTATGGCGAATGATTTTGCTGGTGAAAAATTCGCCTCAAGAGAAGCTTGTGAAATTCGACTGTCCCAGTTTTTTGCCAATAGGGACGAGGGTTTCCATGAGAAAGGCATAATGAAATTACCTTTAAAGTGGCAACAAGTTATTGATCAAAACGGTGCATATTAGACCTAAATCGGATCATTCTAACTATGCTAAATAAAGCCTTCAATTTCATGCAAAAATAATGGATTTCTTTTTACTACACCTTATATATTCATAAAACATGTTGTTTATATACCTAAATATTTATACTTTCGAATAAAACAAACTTGGATGAAATCGGACATATCATTTTTGAGATAATAATTCCCACAATTTACCTATTTTTTTCCGCCGTCTACTCGGATTTGCCCCCTTAACCCTTCGCGGTCATACGTTTTGGCTATAATACGCTGGTCACAGAGGGGTCGCAATGACCCCAGCCATGTTTAAACGATTGCCGCGTTGACCGTATCGTTCCGAATGACTCATAAAAATTCAGGATATTAGTTTGAACATTCTAGAATGTGGCATTTTTATAGAATTTCAAAATGGCGCAAGAAATCAGCAAGGGGTCAATGCGTAAAAAAGCCTTTTTTTAATTTAAAAAATCATAACTCTTGCAATTTTAAATTTTCTTTTCATAACATTTTAGGGTGATACTCTTGAGATATGATAATTTAAGGAAAAAAATAGCTCTTTAGTGGGCGTGTCAAAAACGGTATTTATTTTTATATCTGAAGAGCCATTTCGGAGTGAAATAAAGAACGAAAATCGTGAAAAATGAGTGCTTTATTATAAAAAGTAGCCGGCAACAACTTATAGTAATTTTGGCTTCAAGTTGCGCTTATTGTCATTTTGATCACGGATGACCGCGGCGGGTTAACCCTTTGTGGTCACCCTGGGTAAAAAAATTTACCCTCTTCACATGTCAGAATAAATACCTTTTTTGGAACGCGCACTATGCTACTATTTTTTTTCCAAAATTAGCATATCTGAGGAGTATCACGTCCAAATTTTAGGTAAAAATATTGAAAATTGACGGAACTATGATTTTTTGAGCAAAAACGTGTCTTTTTTACGTTTTCACCTCTTTACGATTTTTTTTTAACATGCCGCCATTTTATTTCGTATAAATAAATTTTTGTACATTATCTAAAAAGTGCAAAGCATGTTCCGTAATTTTTTGAACCACTTCGGACGGATAGTTTGGTCACAATATTTTCTTGAAAACTGACTGGGTAGAATCGACCCAAGTATGATCACCGCGATTGAATTTGGATGTGTGAACACAAAGGGTTAAGAAATAATAAAAAATAATTGAGAAAAGTGATAGAATTGATGCTTGTAAGGTTTACTCACTCGTACGACATTACCGTAAGTGAGCGCCGCACGTTCGCAAAAATTAAATTGATTTGGTATTTTCTTCGGCTTCTTTTTTATCGTCGGTTCCTCTTCCTGTTCAAAATCTCCATCGGCCACGGTATCCACCGTCTTTGACGCTTTTTCGCCCTCTTCCTCTTTGAAAAATATTGCATTCTACTTAATATTTTTTTTTCTTCAAGAATTCAAACATTTTTCAGCATTAACAATGATACCTGCTTCCTCGACATCTTCTTCCTCGTCACCCTCCTCGACCCCTTCATCCGGTGGTTTTGGCTGTAGTTCCGATACTGGCTCGTCCTGAGATTCCGCTAATTGTTGTCGTCAATAAATACAAAAAAGATATATCTTTGATAATAATCGGTTAAAGGTAAATTTGCAAAAAAAAAATATCTTCAAATGATACAATTGAACATGAAGTTCGGAAGAACAATGTTTTTTTTCGGGTGAATTATGAATCTTTTGAACTCTAAATTCTTTTCTGTTTTTTTCTGAAGCAAAAAAATAAAAAAATTATTCCTCCAGTCCCTTTCCTTACCGACGAATCCCCCAGCAATCTGTATCTTCGCTTCCTCCGATTCTCGATGCAACAACGTGCCAGGAACGTTCAGCAGAGTCACGAGATGCGGTGGATTTGGCAATTTGACGAAATCGCGATTTTTCCACGACCATTCGACGAGCGAATCCGGAATTCTTGGGTTATGAATTGTCAGCACTCTAGCGATTTCTTCCTGTAGCTCCTGAACGCATATAAAATTTCAGTAACGAAGATAACGAAGGAAGTATATGTGAAAATTCGAATTGTCGAACGCTTCAATAAATGATTTTTGTTCCTTCAATTTTATGTATCTATCTATTCGACAGTACACAATTTTTCAAATATTTCTTAGCCACTTATCATATAAAGACGGATTTTCAAAAAACTCACTTCTTCTTTCAATTGAAGTTGATCGTCAGGCTTGAGAAAAACTTTTCCTCTGAGCCATTCCATGTCTCCTCCTAAGTCTACCCGTGACGAGCGACTCTTCGCCATAAGGCTCGATTGCTAACATTTTCTTAACGTTACAATTTAAACAAAATTCCAGTAAAAAAAAACAGTTAAAACGAGGATACTTTTTGTATTACATACGTCTTTGCTCGACTCCGAAATCTTGGAAAGATTCTTTTTCGATCCGGTGTGCGGCATAGTTGCGGTTTGTTTTTCGACAAATCTATTATTTATAGGTATTGAAAAAATATTAAAAAAAGGTCACCGATTCTATTTGCCATGCACTATTTAAAAGACTTCATTTTTTGGCTATGTCAGGCGTTCTGTCAGTGTGACAAATATATTTTTGTCTCCGAAAGCTGGCACCGCGTCGATTACCTATTGACACGAAGCTCGTTACCTTGGAAACGAGTCGCGTGGGTTTTCACGAGAGACATATTTCATCCATGAACGCGATCATCTTTGCAGTTTTTTTTCCACCTTCTTTCGTAAAGATATACGAATAAAAGTAGTGCATCGTGCCGTGATAAAATATACTTTTCCATCAGGATAGATAGGAATTTCCCCCGCGTGAAAAGGTAAACTCGTCGCATTGGCAGCGCAAAAATCAATACTCTCGGGAGCTTCAACCCTAGACCGAGGGATTTTGCTCGCACGGTAGTGCTGCATGTGCCAGCAGTCTGTTACAAACCGTCTCATCAAACGCATCATCACAGATCATTTGGAAAAATGTTGCCATTCGCGAGTGTCGTTTCGATCGACTGAGGGACGAAAAAAATATGTCTCCGGATTGTATATTATTGTCCTTAAATCATGAGGAAAAAATCGATGAAGCTCTCATGGTGACGTCAGCATTCCAACAAGTTGTCCAGTATTGTACGTGAGTCGTCGCAATTTTTCCTCTCAATTGCGATCTTTCGAGGATGAATCATTCACAATTGTTTCTATTTCGTTGCGCTGCTATCTCGTAGATTTGTCGATCGGCGAAACTTGATATTGATCGAGTGACAGGATGGAGGACAGTGGAATCGACAGTGATCCAAAGACTGTCAGTCATGCGGAAGATGAACGCTCGTCTTTTATGGTAAATATGCAAAAGTAATTTGATGATATTCGCAATAATAATATTCAGAACTGGATTAGAAGCGAAGAGTGCTAGTAGATTATTGATAACCCTTATTGAGGAGATTTTTCAACGTCGAGACGTAGTTAAGACGCTTTCGCGAGCACGATATGTCAAGAAATTTGATCAAAATAATTTGGCCTGTCTTCAAAATCAAAACAAACGTGCAAATATATAACTTTTGCTCGTTTAATAACGTAGAGAAATAACAATAATACAGTATAATATATGTTTTTGTTGTTAGATGCAAAAAATACTAATAAATAATAAGTCGATCTGTCAGATGATTTTAATTGATCAATGTATTAAATTCGAGCTTTGGCAATTTAAAGCAGTATTGCCTAGATATTTTAATAAAAACGTTTAAAAAAAAAAAAATTCTACAGAAAAATAAATTTCCTTTCTGAATATGTCTGTAAACCTTTCTGAATATGTCTGTGAAAACAGTTCAATGATACTTGTAAAACTATAAATGCGTTTTACTCCAAACTATGAATTTTCAAATCGGCACCCACGATATCTCGAGCTCAGATTTGGCATACATCTTTAGTAGATCGTTTTCAACAGTGGTAGCAGAATTGAGTCGAAATGATGTTGTTTCTTTTATATAACTCGTAGAATGTTCAGAAAAATAGGAAAAATTAATTGCCAAAGCTTAGCATGGTGCTATTTGGATTTTTTTTGTTGCTGAATTTGATACAAAACATCACAACATTCATACAGATTCAGAATATGTTTAGTTTTTTTCACATTTATACAACGTCCACATCAATGGTCGCCATTCGTTTTCTGCGCACCGTTGTAAACGTAAACTACATGATAATACATTTTTTAAAATTTGTACATATTCTTCGAGAATCAATAAATATGTGTGAACAATTTCAGAAAGAAAACGAGAACAGTTTAACAGTTATTCCATCCCAAAAATAACCTACAAAACAGCCCTCTAGACAACAATACTGCCTTAATAATTGCCTTATTGATAGAGTTCCTCTAAAAATCCTGTGATGCAAGCTTTACGTCAAAATGAGCATAAAAATGTCGAAAAAAATTATGTTACATTAAATTGTATAATTGAAAAGAGTTACAATTAATTAAAATGAATTTGACTCTTCGAAACCCCAACAGACGTCCAACTTTCAGCCAAGTGATAGCAGCTGTAGTAGCAACCAGACGCACATTTCCGAACGAAGTACTACGAAGCAGCTACAAAAGAAATTAGGTGAGTCGTGAGAAAGAAAGCCTCCAAACAATTGTCAAAAAATGTCAATTGTTAACGTGTGTAGAAACATATCAATTTATTGCGATTTTCTTTTTACGTTTTATCCAGAAGCACGCATCGAGCAGGCTAAACGAATTCAGCGGAGTTCCGAGTACATAAAACTGCCAAACAGCGATAAAAGCACCACAGTAACGAGCAATCCGAGCGGTTTGATTCCTATAAAGAGATTACCGATTCCTCGCAAGAATAACGAGCATCATCCCCTTGTAGAGTACTGGCACAGTGATAGCGAAAGGTAAAAACATTGCGAGACTTTCTTCGATGTCGATTCAGCGAGAAAAAAGATGGGGTGTCTTCATTTTAACAAAAATCTATCGGGTGAATTTATTTCGTATGGAAATTCGTAAATCCAATAAGACTCAATAGTACCATTTGGAAATAATGTTGACATTTGCATTATTGGAATGCAACGAAAAAAAGGATTTTTAATCCTAGAACTACAAACCCATTTTTTCTACCTTTAAACTACAAACCGGGGTAAATATTTACCCACGGGATTCTTGTTCGTAAAATCGTTCTGAAAGCAGTAATGAGACTCGTAAGTACATGAATCTCTTCGTTTTTTTTCACGCAGAAGAAAATGGTGGAAAGCAAATTCAATTTTATTAAAGTTTAGTCGGTGAAAAATCGATTTAAATACCTGAAAGTGCTATAAAAACGGCCAAAACGTCATTTTGCAAACAAAAATTCATATTTGTTGTTCTAATCAACCGATTTTCAAATTTCGAACGCGGTTGTAAAGAGGACACATCAGACTTCTTAAAAAAAAAATATCATCACGATGTTTTGCCGAAAAAGTCTATTTATTTGGGACTCTGAGAATGCATAAAATTGGGCAGCTGATATATGGAAAAAGTCAATGAAAAAGCCATGAAATATTGGTTTCCAAGTATATTTGTTTGGTTTCGGCTATGCGAAATATGAAAAAAAATATCGGCATCTTCCTCCGACTCCGATCCGCACATTGGCTCTAAATTGTCATCCTCATCCGAAACAATATCGATTGCCGATTATCTGGCAATTTCGGATTGCATCAATGTTTTCGTCAGTGTATCGACGCTCCTCAAATTATATTTTTTCGCCTTTATCTGCCACAAAATGAAATACGTATCAATTTTTTTCGCTTCTCCCATTGTATGGGTACGTAAAATATGAAAATCATCGCCAAAAATGATATATACAATGCTTTACCATCAAACAACGTTATAATAGGTGAAATAAATTTATATCAACAAGAAATAGAAAATCAACTTACCTACATAAAACACTAACGGGAACTACAAACCGGGGTAGATATCAACCCCACACGCGCTTCACGTCTTCACTCCGTCGCAGTAAACAAAGAACTGAGTGCGCTCGCAACCTGACTCTACTGTTAGAACCTTAAACCGAATTATGGTGCAGGTCCAGAGTCGATAATGTCACTGACTAACTTAGGAGTGTAGTTTAAAGTTCGCCTGGGGTAGATATCTACCCCGGTTTGCAGTACTAGGGTTAATTGTTTCAATTTTTTCTTTGCCGATCTGGGCTGTGAAAGCCACTCAAACGTTTTTACGAATTTTTTATTGAATTCGTTTTATTAAATGCTAAGTTATTTATTTTGCAAAAAAGGCTTTCGATAATGATAAAAATAAAGGAATGAAAAATGAGCAGAAAACATCGTTGCATTCCAACGATGCAAACTTCAACGTCATCATTGGAACATATTTATTTTCCATTACGAAGCAACGCTGGTACTGCAATTTTATTGGAAATCTCCTTGTATATATCAATTGGATGTTGTTAAAGTTTGCACCGTTAGAATGCAACAAATTTTTTTTTCAATTTTTCTTTTCTCTCTATTTTTATTGTTATCTAAAATTATTCTCGATATATTTAGATTGTAGGCCTCTAATAAGAATCTTAAAAAAAGTTTACCGTAGCATTTGTTCTGCTAAAGAAAATTGGTACTTGAAAAAAAAAAAAAAATTTCATTGCGGTCCAACGATGCAAACTTCACTATTATTTGATTTGACTAAAAAAGTTCTCAATTGATCATTAATGAGTGAAATTGCGTTCTCAGTGAGGACGAATCGACGCTTTTCCCTTTGTCGAGAAGCAAAGAATCCACGAAGCACAAGCAAGATCTCACTGACACCTTCAGCATCGAGGAGTTGAGTGAGGGAAGCGAGGACTCGCTCCATCTCGGTCCTGCCAAATCTGCCAGCCCGCATACTCGTACTTATACTCCAACCGGATGTTTCTCGTGTCGTTGTCAAATATTGTAAGGACCAACGACAGACAGAGCGTGGTACAGGAGATCTTTGAATAGTGGCAGTGATTTTTTTTTTAATAATTAAACGTCTGCTGTTAAACTGTATATTCGTTGAATTGAAAATGACGCATGATGACCTCTCTGGAGAAACTTACTATTGCGTTCTGGAAGACTCTAACAACGGGCTCCTTGTTTCTAACACCGGGACACCAAAAAAAAACATGGAGGCCCCACAAATACCGCCAAATTGTTCGCGACCGTTCTTTCATCGGCACAAATATGATGAGATGTTACACGCAAAAAACGGGTCTTCCTTTTATCTGAATTTCTGAGTGCGTTACGAGTAGCATGGGCTGCAGAAAATCACGTACGGAGATATCCCGAGAGGATTCCAATAGTGAGACAATTGTGAATTACGTGTACATTGTGTAATGTTATGCCAAAGAATTAATAAAGGTAATACTGGGATCATTCGCTGTACGTGTTATTGTAAAAGATAAAAACTATAAAATCTTCAATGCTACGTTATCATGTCCAAAACATTCTTACGTAATATTATGTTATGAAGTATGAAATATCCGACCACCCACGTGCCAGGTTTGATACCTGATATCTTTGATCTCCTTGTTCTTGGTTTTCTTTTATTGTGAAGGTACGTCATCAGCCTTTCAGACGCACGTTTTGTGATTGACGAATTGCCTTTTGCTGATTCAATTTTGTGAAGCATGGATAAGTAAAAAATTTGGGTTATTTTCAAATGTGAGTTCCATCGTGGAACTAATGCAGGCCAGACAAATCGGGTGTCGACGAAGTGTTTCGCAAAAATGCGGCTGATGAACGTACGTCGATGGTTTGAGAAGTTCCGATCTGGCGATTTCGATCTTCAAAACGAACCACGTGGGCGATCTAAGAGCAAGGTGGATAATGATGAGCTGAAAGTTTCGGTCGAAGCGGATACATCTCAAACTACGCGTGAAGTAGTAGCAAGGTTTGACGTTACTATTCCAAAAATATTCGAAACTGAAGTGGAGATTGCAAGCGCGCAAAATCTTCCATTTTTGCTATTAATATTTACCGGAAATTCAATTACGATGACGTTGCTACGAATCGTCTGGCATAGTTCTGCAGGAATTCTCGAACACTCTTTCATTCGAGTAGCCTTAAAAAATAGGCCTGTGTCTGTATCGTCTTTGTCTTCCTTGAAAAGAAAAACCGTAATCCTGCTTGTTTTCATAAAAAAAAAGAGTTGATGGCCAAGAAAATGATAATTCGCGGTGAAAAAGCTGGACAAGGCCTAGGAAAAAGTGGCGCATACTCGGCTAGTGGTGTCAGTCAACATACTGTCAGGCTCAAGTAGAAACGGGCATACCTAATCAGACGCGTGTACATTCGTTCCTGTGATCATGTCAACGCGGTATTCTGCACTTGGTGTTCGTCCCCCTAGAATTCCATTCTGTTATCCTATTTATTATTATTTTTATTATTATTAGTGCTCTCTCTCTCTCTCTCTCTCTCTCTCGTGGTGTAAAATGTAATCTCGTTGGAAAAAATACACCCCCGCGACCATAATTGCATATGTGTGTACATTTCAGTTGTCAGTGTTCCGAACAATATTCACGATTGAAAATGCGGAACAATGTCAAACGATGAGCCGACTTCCAATTGTATCCGTTCGGAGGCGCTCGCGGTCCTGTTCGCGGATGGGATTTGCTGGTACGGGAGGGTTGAAAAGAACGAGTAGGGGGTAGGTTTAAGTGAGCGTGGAAGGCGGGGCGCGCGTACTCCGTAGCGTTTTGAGGATGATATTCCAAGAGCAACGATAGAGAGAGAGAGAGAGAGAAAGAGAGAGAGAGAGAGAGAGAGGAGAGAGAGAGAGAGAGAGAGAGAGAGAGAGAGAGAGAGAGAGAGAGAGAGACGAGAGAGAGAGAGAGAGAGAGAGAGAGAGAGAGAGAGAGAGGCGAATAAGCAGAAGAGAGTAAAGAGAGCCAGTGTGAGGCCGGCAGCCAGCCGCCCAACGTCACTTAATAGATTTTCGCTCGCTCGATCGCGATCAACGTCCAACCGGTTAATAAAAAGAATAAAAATAAAAACTGAAAAAAAATGATCTCGCTATTTCGAAAAAACCTATCGCAAAATACAACAATCTCACCCCTTAATGTCTTCCTAAGAAAGACATGATAGTGCAATATTTTCCCACGGTAAATCTCGAAGGGCTCGATTTTATTACACTCCAAGTAAGGTACATAAGGGCGGGCAGGAGGCTAATCTCGATCGACGTGTACCAACCGTTCGAAGGACCTTTCGACAATCGCGTCAAACTTCCTCGAGACGTACAGTGATAAATCAAATTCGTATTATATAGCGAAAACCATAAAAAGAGCAACGCGAGATGCTCGTGAAAGATGGAGTGACGTCTTGGCACATACTCGATGCACGTTTTTTTTTTGCTGTGACGAAAAATTGAGCAAAGTGGGCTCTTCGCGAAGGAATGAGTAGCGAAATTGCGGTCTGAGGCAAAAACCGACATCGTGTACGAGACCAAGTGCGAGGAGTGGAAAAAAAGGGATACGGGATACGAGGGAGAGTAAGGGAAAAAAAGCAGGAGACTTGCGCGAGTGAGAAATTCCTGCCCGAGGATTTTCATATATATATATAGTGGTGGTGTGTGTGTGTGTGTGTAGGATTATAATAAGAGAAAGGTTGTACACTCAAATATATTGAATGTAAGGAAACATGGTAGCCAGTCGGAAGCTGCTGGCGTTATTGCATCGGAGATTTCACATAGTTTTTGCGTCTCGTTCGACATTGACCGAACAACCTGAGTGCCTATTTAATCGTATTTATTCGCGCAAACGGCGCTATTTAATTGTGAGAAGAAGAAATTTACGAAAATACTGATATCCGATATACATATTTGTACGAATGTATGTATATGTGTGTGTGTGTGTGTGTGTGTGTGTGTATTCCAATATATCAAGGAGCTTTCATCACGTTATTTGCCTAATATCGTCAAGTTTGCAACCCCTACTGACGCTGACCTACGGGCTTAATCATCAAGCACAAATCGATCAATGGAACAAGCGAATGTCGCGTTAAATAATGCTGAGAAAGGAATAATACTAAACAAGGACAAGGAAGGCTGTCGAATGGTGGAAAATTCTCGCATTACATCATTGTGGATCGAAGTAGCATGAAAGGGAAAAACCGGAAATCCATTCTTCATTGAGGAATAGAATCTTCATTGGAACAAGATAAAAAAGAAAGAAGAGTGAGAGGAAGAGAGGGAGAGAGACAGAGAGAGAGAGAGAGTGAGAGAGAGAGAGAGAGAGAAAGAAGGGGAGAGAGACGTCGATGGCGAGTTTCGATGTTGGCAGCCTTGCCTCTCAAAGCACGTGACTCTGGAGCAGGTTAGAATATCAAATTCCTTTTTGCAGGGTAAAAAAGGAAAAAAGCATCGGGTGTAGACGGATGGACTCGTAAAAACTCGTGAGTGGGTCAAAAGAGGCGGAACGCAGAGCGTCAAGATCGTAGAGAGAGAGAGAGAGAGAGAGAGAGTGAGAGAGAAAGAGAGTAAGTAAACGAGTGACGAAAAGGACTCTCGAGACACTCCGATAGGGGGGAAACGATGATCACCCAAAGACTCGGGGGTCTCGGTTACCCGCGCCATTATTGTTACGCCCACGCTATAAACCATGAAGATCTTGCAAATCAGCTGAATAACAATAAAACAAATCACACATTCGAGGCGCGTCTAAGAGGCTCGAGAACGTCATTTCGTCTTGTGGGAATAGCGAGGTCAGGACGTGGAACCGTAATCGCGAACGATAGAGCCGCGAGATTTCGTGGTGACGCCAGTTGTCACGTCGACACCAAGACAGCAGCAGCAGCAGTAGCAGCCGCCGCCACAGAGGAAACGGCCGTATCAAACGCAGTTTCGACACTGCAGCCTCGAAAAATCAGAAAATTCGCCAATTTCACGAATCGCGAAATTTGTCAAAATTCAAGATAAAAATTGGCAACGATAAAGGATTAGCAGCCGAGGTACACGCCAATCGATCGGGAAACATGACGCTGAGACCCGATCGATCAGTGAATCTTTGATTTTTCATTTACAAGTCATTCCCGACATTGTCCCACGTGCACGACATCGATGAGTCTTGCTTCGAATCTATCGAGAAATTAACGACAATGCGACAGACGAAAATAAAATCATCGAGGAGACTTCATCGCGTTCGATGACCCCTCTCTTCCTCCTCGATATCACGAGTCGTCAACGCTGCGTTCACGACATTGAAGACGAAATCGGAGTCTGTAACGAAAAAAAATCATTTGACAAAGTGATTTTTTGTTTCCTCATGATCGATACAGGCAATGTGTAACGGAATACGGCTGCGATGGGAAAAAAATTGATGAAGCATATAGGTCTAAATGAGTCCGGAATTTTGGCATACGTATCGGGAGAGAAAAGGCGCGAATGCAATTGTAAGAAGTTCGCATAGTACGAAGAGAAAATACGAGAAAGGATAAAAAGTGAAAGAGGAAGGAAGAGAGAGAGAGAGTGAGAGAGAGAGAGATAGAGAGAGAGAGAGAGAGAGAGAGAGAGAGAGAGAGAGAGAGAGAGAACAACACGGACTTTGAAGCCGAATAACGATGCTATCTGTAACTGCCTCTACGAGGGTGAAAAAAAGCCTTTTTTTTCTGTGGCGGGACACGCTCCGTACGATCCGGTTTTTATTTTCATTCGCTGTCTAATCCACGGAAATCAATGAGAATAGAAGGAGGTCAATCTATCATCGAGTTCCCGAGGTACGTATCGACTGCGAATGACCGCGCGCGTTCCTCGTGGTCATAGTCCGAGCAACGTGCTCTCGGACATAAATTCACGAGGGCATTTAATCGCTGACATTGTACATAAGCTAACGATACTTTTTTTTTTCATTGCAAATGATCGATCATATTGGCCACCATAAATACGGGACACTACCTTTAGTGAAATATACTTCTTACATTCATTACACAATTGATCGAATAGTTTTGTTGCATTGAATATATATTTGAATTATATTTTTGGTCTGATAAAACGAAGACCAATGTCCAAGAGTGCACCACTCTTGTCTTTATCGGATAGATACCGTCATTGGTCTTCGTTTTCACACTGCAATCACTTGAGTGAATTTCTAGACAATAAACAATTTTAATACTTAACATGGCCATTAATTCATGCGATAAAACATACATGACAATAATATTCTTTCAACGTATATATTTTATCACGAATTTGTACGAACAGTATATTTTTTGAGTGGCCCAAAAAAAAAATCGGTATTTTTTTTCGCTATAATAGTTGTTAGGAAGTTGGAGTGTGGTGAAAAAAAAACCTCGCGAAAAGAGGGGGTCGTAGCTTTAAATTAAGAGGTGGCACAAGCGACTTGTACTTTTTTTAAATTTAATTAACACGCGAAAAAAAACGGTATTTTTTTTCGCGTATTATATACGATAATGGTCGTATATAAAAAATAATTTTGTTGGGCCACCGAATAATTTTATTGGACCACCCTAATATATATATATATATATTAGGGTGGCCAAAAAAAAAAATCGGTATTTCTTTTTTTCGCGATAATAGTTGTTAGGAAGTTGGAAGTGTGGTGAAAGAAAAAACCTCGCGAAAGGAGGGGGGTCGTAGCTCAAAATTAAGAAGTGGCCTTAAAGCGATTTTTGCTTTTTTTTTTTAAATTAATACGCGAAAAAAATCGTCATTTCTTTCGCGTATTATATACGATAATGGTCGTATAAAAAAATAATTTTGATGGGCCACCGAATAATTTTATTGGACCACTCCAATATATATATATATATATATATATATATATAATTTACGATAATGGTAGTATATAAAAAAAAAATGTTTAAATAATAAGAATTTTTTAAATTCACAATGATGACACTTCTGTTCGTTCTTTTATTAAAAATCGAATTAGATTTGTTGCATAAATTTTTCATGAATACCATGATTTTTCGTCATTAATTGCAAAAAAAAAAAATTAATAAAAGTCGCTTGCGCCACCTCTTAATTTTGAGTTACGACCCCCTTCTTTCCCGAGGTTTTTTGTTCTCATCACAGTCCAACTTCATAACAACTATTATCGCGAAATAAAAACACTGATTTTTTTTTCGGTCACCCTAGAATACATTTCTTTTAAAATAAAAAAAAAATCATTCAAAAGTGTGCAAAATACAAGTGACCGAAATATTCCTAAAAATGATAAATGGCTAACATAAATCACAAGTAAAATATAACCGATATACACACACACACACATGTATATATATATGGGGTAGTCCAGCTGAACTCACAATCAGACAACTATTTCTCTCACCATCATTGATTATAGATTTTCATAGTGGAAAACCTCCATCGTGGTGTCAAAAAACACCTAACTTTTTAAAAATTGTTTCCTGAAGGGACTCCTGGCCTTTCTGCGGCTGTAAAAATTCGAAAAGTCCCATTCGGGGCCGTTTTTAAATTTTAACAAAATTTAGATACGTTTGAGGACCTGTTTTGTGTATTCTCCACTAAAGCTCAACTCGTACTTGCCATATTTACTATTTTTTGTTGTGAAGTTTCGATTTTAGGTATGATTATCCGACAGTTTGGAAGTCAGAAGAGTACTTTATCAGTCTACGTATACATCCCAACGAATTGAATTTCATCTCAAACCATATTCATTGATTTTTTTTTAAATTGCAAGACCAAAAAAGTACTCTCCTGACTTCTAAACTGTCGCCAAAATCGAAATTTCACAAAAAAAAAAAAAAACAGCAAATATCGGAAGCACAACGTGTGTTTTGGTGTGAAAAATGCGCAAAACAGGTCTAAAACGTATCTAAATATTTTCAAAGTTTTTAGCAACGGCCCGAGGGAAATCTTCGATTTTTGTTTCAGCTGCAGAAGGGCAAGGAGTGGTGGAAGAAAATTAAAAAAAAATAGGTGTTTTTTTTTGTCACAAGGAGTGAGGTTTGCCACAATGGAAATCTATAATCAACGATAGTGACGAAAATAAATGTCTGAATTTAGCTGAAACATCCTATATAAGTATAAGCGTGAAAAATATATAGCTACGACCAAATGTTTTGTCTATGAGATGACCGTGCCTGTCGAGGGCCCGTAGTAATTTCTCAGGTAGCAATACGTCAGGGGGCGATTACGTTGACGATGACTCAATGTTATTTTCGCAAGAGATGAGTGAGCTTATATGCTCTTCTGAATTACAGCAATACGTTAGGAGA